>WFMF01000416.1:0-160130 GCA_011033025.1 Beroe forskalii | reverse complement strand
AGCTAACATTATATACGAGGACTCTAATACTAAACGACTTGCTTGTTTATGTATGTAGTAGGAAATGTTGGGGAAGCGGTTATCGGTTGTCATGGTAGTGGTATTAGCTAACTAATAGCCTGCCTAACTCCCCACATCCGTGTATAAATCATATTCAGTGCATAAGTCACGCCTGAAAAGTAGGCGCTTGGGAGTGATACCATTGTCAGGGTTTAGAATCGTGTGTTGATCAAGTTGAAACGCCATTTTTCAACCGGACTCATTTCTCACTGCTGAAGTAATGTGATAGTGTACTTTTGACGGTCGGAGCAGTGTTGTCTGCAATATTGTTAATGAGATAATGGACTCATGGACTTTTTTTCATGAGGTTAAAAGCCAGACTTTTTTGTGGAAAATATGTGATTATCTACCGCTACTCTTAAATTAAACGTTATACTAATTACATCTACATTTCTGTGAAGATTCCAGCCCTATGAACCGTGGCATGACTGGCATACCAAGCCAGAGAACTGTTAATTTGCATTGGAATAATCATTGAACCCTTTGCAAGTGTTTTCTGTGACAAAATGCTGTAAAGTGGTGCAACGAAAATGTTCTCTAAAACTCTTTCATAAAGTTATCCGGTGATCATTTCAGAAGTTTTCCTTAGCTAAAACTCTTGAAATGAGACCAGCTTCTTTCTGTTCACTAAATACAAATATGGTTGTTTGATATCTTACATAGCATCACTACCCAGCATGACTACCCAGTTGAATATGAAATAGAGATTGTTAGATAGTTGCACAACCATTCAGTTAAAGAGTGATCCTTCTGATATTTGAGTGAAATCTCCCACACTCGTTGAATTCGGTATAATTGTCGGATTGAGATTGGATGAATGCATCGTTTGATAAACTTCCAACTTTCTACATTAACACCCATTGAATGTGAACTTTATAAGAACACACTTGCTACAGCAGATCTGTTGTATAGCTATGCTGGACGTGTTCCAGTCAATGAGTTGCATGGAAGAAATAAGAATTGCAAGAGTACTGTGATCTGTAACAGATCATCAATAAACGTCTCTCAGAAATAACGGTTGCTCCCAGGTTCCCAGATTTAAACTCTTCCTCGAACCATTTTAACAAAACCACACTCATGAGTAACTGTGTAACCAGTATCCTGACTCATTCTCTTGTATTAGCAGATCAACATTACAATATCTAACATGGTCATTACCTGAAATATGGTTAGCATGATCATTGCCTGACATTGGCAGTCCTGGTAACATCAGGCTGTTTTCTGTACACAAATCAATGTTATAAACTGTCCCTCAGTGAATCTATATTATGTGTGATCTGAGTTTTTACACCTAACTTTCCTAGCAGACCGTGATGTTAACTGATTAACCATCTGATGATTTAAAACCACTGTCCACTAATCACACCGCAGAGCATTAAAACATGTTTATAATCCTCATGAATTCCTGTCCACGAACCTGCACGAGCTTCTGTAACATCTGTTTAGCCAGATAACAATACTCGGATAATAATAACACTACACAGTACCTATAAAGCTATAACATTAGTTATACATACAGTATAACGCTATAAGTACAGTATTAGTACACTGTATACAGGTTGATCCCGTGTGTGGGGCTACACAGGTGTTGCTGTGCTCCAGGAAGATTAGAGAACAATACCTTGCTCCAGTGTGTGTGTGTGTGTGTGTGTGTCGGTGTGATGTGTGTAGTATAGCCGGTGTGTGTTACTTTAGAATGTGTCTGTGTTTGTGTATGTTTGTGTAATGTAAAGTTTAGTAGGTATGCAAGTCTGTTTATTTCGCATAAATATGTATGTTTATATTGGTGTATGTAGTTTGTGTACAGCGTGCTTACGTCAGCACTTGGATGGGGTATTAGTGTGTATAAACAATGGCTCATGACGCTAATACTGGTACATATTATAAGGCAGGTGTGGTATTATGACATCAGCACCAGTACATTATTCACAGGGGGTTAGGTTTTCTTGAATTACGTATCATATTATTCAGATGGTATTACTGTGATTTAAAGCAGAAAAAACTCTACAGGTAAATCCCATGGGAGATAATCTGATGAGTTGTCAGTGGAGTTGAAATATTCATATTATCAAACATCACTTTTCAGCACATTCACATACCGCGAAGTTTAGAAATACTGTTTAGGACTGAATTAAGATCTGAGATTTTCTACTATAAAGCATTATCTTCCCCTTCACCTCCTCACTCCTCTCTGTTTTTCTCACCCTGCGTTGTTTTCAGGCGGTGTCTGGACGATATGAGAGCTCGTGACAGGTTTATCCATCTGACGGTGGAGAAGGAATCCCACCGCCCTCTGGAAGGAGGAGGGGCTGCCCCCCTCGCCCCTCAGCCGGCCCCCTCACACCCCTCCAAACCCCCCGCCTCCTCCTCCAAAAGACAAGCCCCCACTCCCCCTCGCCGCACCGTCTCCAGGACGCCACCCCGACGGAGTGCTGACAAGCCCCAATACAGCTCCCTCAGCCCCTCAGCCTCCTTCTCTTCCCAGGACTCCGACCCGCTGTCTCTGCAGATCAGGGAGCACCAGATGAGGGAGTCCAGACCTCTCAGACCTGCCCTGCCTCTCAGTAGCAGGGTCAGGAGGGGATCCAAGGGCAGTGAGGGCAGTGAGGCTAGTCTGCAGAGTCTCAATAGTTTCCAGAGTGTGCACAGTCAGCGGAGTGAGCGGTCAATGGATCAGAGATCAATAGATCAGCGTTCATTAGATCAGAGATCATTAGATCAGCGATCCCTAGATCAGCGTTCTGTAGATCAGCGTTCTGTAGATGAAAGATACGGACATGATTACCCCGAATTCCGAGGAGATCTGATAGATAATGCCAGGAAACGGAGCAGTATGAACTCTGACACAAGTGGGGGTGACAATAACAGTAGGTCAGGAGAGCCTGGCAGCCACTTTAACCACCACACCAACAGACCCTCCCGAGCTGTGGTCATTGACCACAAAACCCCCGTGACCACGAACCAACACGACATTTCCCGTGCTCTGGAGAGCTTGCTCAGTCCTACAGCACAGAAGAAAGTCCCGGCGTACTACAACAACACAGCAACTCACTACCCGGTGAGGAGTAACTCCCAGCCCCCTCCAGGGGCCAAGGAGGAGACTGTCTTTGCTCGGGACAGACAGGATTCCAGACAATCCCATGAGTCTCGAGCTCAGGAGCCGGACAGAGGACCGAGACATGGGAGTGTGCCTGCTCAGCGGTCCAATGACCCACCACCAGCTCCCCCACACAGAGACATCCAGAGGCCGGGAGATAACACCCTCCCACCACATAACCCAGGAGGGAGCAATGAGATCAGAGCTCATCAGGAGTACGAACCCAGGAGACAGGAGGTTATATCACACTCCAGACAGGGGTCCAGGGGACAGAACTACCCTCTTCAAACTGACGTCATCAAGAGTAATGGAGATGGTCGAAGGCCACTCAGCAATGGGAGTATGGAGAGTGGGAACAGTGATCCGGCCTTGTTTTCTCCCACATCCATGCTCTCCCCTGCTCTGCCGAGGAGGAATACAGCTGAGAGGTGAGTTTTATAACGTGATGATCTCATGACCTTGTGACCTTGGCTGTGGCTCTTTTTTGAGCCATATACTTCTTTTATAAGAAACCCTGTATTCTGGAAGAAGTTGAGGAATAAGTTTACCAAACAATCGTTGAATTTTCAGTGTTACCAAAGATCCTCCTCCTGTACCTCCTCCTAAACCTGCCATCCCTCTATCTACACAACCTCCTCCTACTCAACCCATTCCTTCCTCTCAGTCCCCTCCTGTACAGCCCCCTCAGCAAACTCAGATCCAGCCCACTCCTCCTCCTCCTCCTCCTCTCCCTGAACAGACTTCTACTTCCACATTAGCAAGACCGACCCCTCCAAATGAAGCTCTTCCAGTTAGGGATTTCGGAGCAGTTTTCTCTCCAGCTCCAGAACGGAGTGAAAAAGTCTCCTCGGAGGTTTGTTGTTCGTTCTGTGTCTGATCATCGGACTATATTGTTCCAACATCCAGTGCATGTGGTGTCGTAGACCCATTTCAGACAAGGTATTTTGAGAAGCAATTGTTCGCACAATTGCTTCTTGTGGGCTGGGCTCCCGTCTGGAACATGTCCTAGACAATGAATTTTGGCCGATATTCAGTTAGAAATCGTGGGTTTGGGACAATATAAATCCGCTATCACATCCTTTGCGTGTTCACAATTTGAAATTTATGTCGTTCAAAGTTTCGCAATTTGATGATGATAATTATGTCCATTGAGCCAAATATGATCATTCCGGTTTTTATGCCATGTTTATTGTTTTGTTGAGCTCAGCACTGCCATATTGTTCCATGAGAGCAATGTTGTTATCAAAACAAACTTGTAACATAACCCGTTGGTGCGTGTGTACTGTGTGTAACTTTTGGTGTTGTATCGCACTATCCTCACTATTTCCTGTGTGTACATAATATGTCCGAGGGAATCCGTGTCCCATGACCGCTAAACACATTACCTGTACTAGTCGGTTCCCGTCCTACGGACGGCGAATGATGGCAGCCGCATGAGCTAACGGCCACATGTCCCTTTGACAGTGATTTGACCGAGCGAGTTTGGAGGGGAAATTCGAAACTTTAATTTCTGCGAAAAAAAAGCTGCTTCCCACGCCCCTAACGGTAACCCAATATTGCCGACAATATTCTCAAAACCTTTACTTATCATAAGCAACTCCACAGCGAAAGAATTTTGAAAAAAATTCGAAAATCTATTTTTCGAAAAAAGGGCGTGGCCTCCACGACCCTTATGGTGACCCAATTCGGACAAAATTGCAAAACTTTTATTCATCATAAGCAACTTGATGGCGAAGGAATTTTGAAAAAATTCGAAAGTTTAATTTTGCGAAAAAAGGGCGTGGCCTCCCACGCTCCTCAGAGTGACCCAATAATTCGGACAAAATTCTCCAAAATTCTTATTCATCATAAAGCAACTCAATGGCGAAGGAATTTTGAAAAAATTCGAAAGTTTAATTTTGCGAAAAAAGGGCGCTGGCCCCACGCCCCTCAGGGTGACCAATAATTCGGACAAAATTCTCAAAATTTTTATTCATCATAAAGCAACTCGATGGCGAAAGAATTTTGGAAAAATTCGAAACTTTAATTTTTGAAAAAAAGGGGCGTGGCCCACCCACCCCTCAGGGTGGCCGAAAAAATCTCTATTATTTTTCTGATTTATTATAAAGTTTTTGCAACACAATGAAAAAAGAATTTCGTTGCCTACTTGAAAACGAATCGCCATAAATAAATAAATAAATATATATATATTAACAACACGCATTATATATAGTAAGATATTAGTACACCACGCTCCCCTGGGGCTCTTCCATGAAATAATCGCCTAAGAGTACTCGTAACTCCTACGAACATGGTACCCGATTTACGAATACTCTCCAAAAGTGTCCATGAAACACTCGGACCCTGTTTGAATGATCCTGAAATATCACGCGCACTGTCCACGAACATTGATTTGCGAATACTCTCTAAACATGTGACAATGTCGTGTAATGAACACAAACCAATAGAGGTGTAGGTATTTCTCTCACGCGGATTTGAGAGCAGGATGCTCTCCTCGTACCTTGGCACCTCATTATTCCTTATATGGAAACTTGTTGTTGTATCAATGTTTCAGTGTTTCGTACTATGAATTGAGTGTAGCGATTTCATTACCTATTTCAGTGTTGGTTTGTGTATAGTTTGCTGTTTGGAACGGCGTCAAGCTGCTTTTTAGTTCTCTTTTTCTTCAGTGTGCTGTGTACCATATTTACCCTCTTTATTTACCTAATACCTTTACCCTTTTGGCTTTTACCCATATTATACCTTTTTTAATTCTCTTTTTTCATTTACCAAATTTTTCTTTTTTTTAAATTGAATTAAAAAATTTAAAACCTTAAATTTGGGGGCCCGGGAAGTTTTTTATAGGGGGGGCCCCATATTGCTGAATTTTTTCAATTTTTCAAAATTTTTTGAACTTTTTTAAAAAAAAGGGCAGTTTCCAGAGTGTGCACAGTCAGCGGAGTGAGCGGTCAATAGATCAGAGATCATTAGATCAGAGGTCAATAGATCAGCGTTCACTAGATCAGAGATCATTAGATCAGCGGTCCCTAGATCAGCGTTCTGTGGATCAGCGTTCTGTAGATGAAAGATACGGACATGATTACCCCGAGTTCCGGGGAGATCTGATAGACACGGCCAGGAAGCGAAGTAGTATGAACTCTGACACGAGTGGGGGAGACAGTAGATCAGGAGACACTGGCAGCCACTTTAACCACCACACCAACAGACCCTCCCGAGCGGTGGTCATTGACCACAAAACCCCGGTGACCAGCAACCAACACGACATTTCCCGTGCTTTGGAGAGCCTGCTCAGTCCTACAGCCCAGAAGAAAGTCCCGGCGTACTACAACAACACAGCAACTCACTACCCGGTGAGGAGTAACTCCCAGCCCCCGCCAGGGGTCAAGGAGGAGACTGTCTTTGCTAGGGACAGACAGGATGCTAGACAATCTCATGAGTCTCGAGCTCTGGAGCAGGGCAACAGAGGACCGAGGCATGGGAGTATGCCTGCTCAGCGGTCCACTGACCCACCAGCAGCTCCCCCACACAGAGACATCCAGAGGCCGGGTGATAACATCCTCCCACCACATAACCCAGGGAGCAATGAGATCAGAGCTCCCCAGGAGTACGAACCCAGGAGACAGGAGGTTATATCACACTCCAGACAGGGGTCCAGGGGACAGAACTACCCTCTTCAAAGTGACGTCATCAAGTACGAGAGTAATGGAGACGGTCGGAGGCCACTCAGCAATGGGAGTATGGAGAGTGGGAACAGTGATCCTGCCTTGTTTTCTCCCACATCAATGCTCTCCCCCGCTCTGCCGAGGAGAAATACTAATGAGAGGTGAGTTTTGTCAGCTCTCTTTGTTATAACGTGATGATCTCATTAAATGAGTTTGGCTCTGGCTCTTTTTTGAGCCATATCATTCTTTGATAAGAATGCCTGAATTCTGGAAGAAGTTGAAGAATAAGATAACAAAACAATTGTTGTATTTTCAGTGTCACCAAAGACCCTCCTCCTGTACCACCTCCTAAACCTGTCATCCCACTCTCTGCAAAGCCTCCTCCACCACAACCCCCTCCTCCACAACCCATTCCTACCTCTCAGTCCCCTCCTGTACAGCCCTCTCAGCCCACTCAGATCCCTCCTCCTCCTCCTCCCCCTCCTGAACAAACTTCCACATCAGCAAGACCAACCCCTCCAAATGAAGCTCCTCCAGTTAGGGATTTTGGAGCAGTTTTCTCTCCGGCTCCAGAACGGAGTGAGAAAGTCTCCTCTGAGGTTTGTTGTTCGTTCAGTGTGTGTTCACCGGACTATATTGTTCCAACATCCAGTGCATGTGGTGTCGTAGACCCATTTCAGACAAATGATTTTGAGGAGCAATTGTTCTCACAATTCCTCCTTGTGGGCTGGGGCTCCCGTCTTGAACATGTCGTAGAAAATGTTACTTGGCCGATTTTCACTTAGTAATAGTGGGATTGGGACAATGTAAATCCGTTATCACATCCTTTGCGTGTTCACAATTTGAAATTTATGTTGTTCTAAGTTTCGCAATGTTTAATAAAATAATATGTCTATTGAGCCAAATATGATCATTCCGGTTTTGATGCCGTGTTTATTGTTTTGTTGAGCACAGCATTGCTATGTTGTTCCATGAGAGCACTGTTATTATCAAAACAAACTTGTAACATAACCCGTACTAGTGTGTGTGTTTACTGACTAGGGGCGGGGCCAAGTCCAATTTTGTCCAATTATGTCCAAGGTTAACCTGATTTTTAGGAATTGGACAAAAAATCGTTGGACAAAATTGGACAAAATTAGACAAAATTGGACATATTCACTTTAGAAAATTCCGGAAACTAAATTTCACTCACTTTGGGTGTTTTGAATTTCACAAACTCACAAATGAAATTTTACTCTAGCTCAATATCACAATGAAGGGTGGTCTGGACTCTTGTCAGATTTTAGGGACAAAACGGAAACGGAAAAGTACGTATTTGAGCACACTGGAGGAACGCCAACTGGCAAAAACTAGAATAATGGAAAGATGGAATGGAAATGATTGCTGATGTTGGATTACATTAAATTGCGGCATGGTGAGTGGTGTATCAAAGTATCAATGACACCATTCTGACGTATCACTGACATCAGTAATGCAGTAAGACGTATCACTGACTTTAGTCTGACGTACCAATGGCTTCAGTCTGTCTGACGTACCGCTGACATCAGTCTCTCAGATGACGTTAGATGAATTACAGACACCAGTCTGACGTTACATGGAGGCTGGAGCACAGCAGTCTGATTTTATACGTATAACTGACACCAGTCTGACGTTAGATGAATCAATGACACTAGTGTGACGCAAGACACATCACTGACACCAGTCTGACGTATCACTTTCATTGACACCCGTCCTACATATCACTGACACCAGTCTGACGTATTATTGAAACCAATCTGGAGTATCACTGACACCAGTCTGATCCACCTGGACACCAGTCCGACGGATTGCTGACACCAGTCTGGAGTATCACTGACACCGGTCTGATGTATCGCTGACACCAGTCTGGAGTATCACTGACACCGGTCTGATGTATCGCTGACACCAGTCTGGAGTATCACTGACACCGGTCTGATGTATCGCTGACACCAGTCTGGGTATCACTGACACCGGTCTGATGTATCGCTGACACCAGTCCAGAGTATCGTGACACCGGTCTGATGTATCGCTGACACCAGTCCGTAGTATCACTGACACCGGTCTGATATATCGCTGACACCAGTCTGGAGTATCACTGACACCGGTCTGATGTATCGCTGACACCAGTCTGGAGATCACTGACACCGGTCTGATGTATCGCTGACACCAGTCCGGAGTATCACTGACACTGGTCTGATGTATCGCTGACACCAGTTCGGAGTATCACTGACACCGGTCTGATGTGTATCGCTGACACCAGTCTGGGTATCACTGACACCGGTCTGATGTATCGCCGACACCAGTCCGGGTAACACTGACACCGGTCTGATGTATCGCTGACACCAGTCCGGGTATCACTGACACTGGTCTGATGTATCGCTGACACCAGTTCGAATTATCACTGACACCGGTCTGATGTATCGCTGACACCAGTCTGGAGTATCACTGACACCGGTCTGATGTATCGCCGACACCAGTCCGGAGTAACACTGACACCGGTCTGATGTATCGCTGACACCAGTCCGGAGTATTACTGAAACTGGTCTGATGTATCGCTGACACCAGTCCGGAGTATCACTGACAATCTGACACCAGTCTGCGCATCACTGACACAAGTCAGACGTATCACTGTCTCCAGTATGACACATTGCTGACACCAGTCTGACGTATCACTGACTAGGAAACTGCTTGTATCTGGTTAACCAAAACCGTAACAGAAATAGTGGCTGACTGGACTTTTTTTTGCCAACTGTAACCGAAACCGTAACCGAATGTTTTTAAATGACTGATCAGGACAAACGGGAAGGTTAACCGAACTGTAACCGAAAACGGTTTAACTGGCCCTTTTGTCAAACCTAACCGTCTAACCGTCACTGGATTTATTGAAAAAGGTAACCGGTCATTTGCCATCAATGACACAATTCTGAATTTAGACGTATCAGTGTCCAGTGATATCAATTACCAGTTTGAACTTTGACGTATCACTGAAGCCAGGTTCAAATTTCACTGATGTGTCGTTGTCGGTTGATCATATGATTCCGTCGTTGAGGCTATAAACAAGAACTGGTCGATTCAAGCCGAATCAAGCGAAAAAAAGCAGAACAAAACCCCCGAACCACCCAAAAAACTTCCCATATTTAGCCGAAATGATCGAAACGAGCCGAAACAAGCGAATCAGCGAGCCAACCCCAACCCTAACCATAACCTGGGTTGATTTGGGTTGATTCGCTTACAGTTTTAGTTGTTTCATTTTTCAGATTGATTTGCATGTTTCGGTTTGTTTCGGCTTCAGGAAGTTTTTGGATTGTTCGGGGTTTCTGTTTGTTACGGCTTGATTTGGATAGTTCCCACTTGTAGTATCGACGATTATTCTCTGTAGAGGTCCTAGAGGTCATGGTCCTCTGTGATGGAGAGATCAAGAAAAGAGTATTTGTTCAGAATGCCGTGTAATCACTTATAATATAGCCCATCAGACGGAAGAACGGAGTAATGAGCTCTGTACTAACAGTAAGTGTAACCAAGCATTCACAGAATTATGCATTATTTTGTTTCCACTTTCATTTTACTTCCATTTCATTTTTGCCCGTCGATGTTCTTCCACTAGATAAGTATATAGGCCATATCATGAGGAGTTAATTTCGAAGGAAAATAAGCTACAGTAGATACCATGGCTATAGTCATATATGATATTGACACTCAATAGAGTGATTGTTGGATTGCATATTTAACTATGGATGGAATTATAATTGATGAACTCATCCAAAGCTATACAGCTTAAGAGTCGGAAGCAAAAAATGTCCAATTTTGTCCAATTTTGTCCAAAGTTAACCTCATTTTTGAGAATTGGACAAAAAACCATTGGACAAAATTGGACATAATTGGACAAAATTGGACTTGGCCCCGCCCCTGACTACTGTGTGTAACTTTTGGTGTTGTATCGCACTATTCTGACTATTTCCTGTGTGTCAGAGGGAATCCGTGTCCCATGACCACTAAACACATTACCCGTATATATTAGTCCACGCTCCCCTGGATTTTATTAAATCAAGGAACATTATACAATTTGACATGTACTGTATGTATGTATGTATGTATGGATCATTGGATCACAACCTCTCTCTTCTCTTTCTTTGTCCCACCACCGAGCTCCCACACTGATAACATGATGTACATATTGCTTGATGAAGGAGCAATCAAATTAACCTCCTCACCCTCTCCTTCCCTCTTGTACCATGAGACGTGTTGCATGACCCATCCCTGACACCCATCAAGTCACTGAACACTGGTGTAATCCAATAATCTCTAGCACCTTCTTCAGTACAAAACCACTTCCAGTGACCCGTGAGCTTATCAGTAACGCGACTGTGGGGCGCGTTGATCGAATTAGGAGCTGATAATTTAAACCTGGATTTCTATAATTGAACAGATCTCACAGTGTGTGCTGCATAAAACCCAGGGTCCCAGGACAGTACAGACGATTGATCTGATAACCAATCGGAGCAGACTTTGGTAATTTGGTCCACCAATCAGGGACCTTCACGCTAGCCACGTGACCGTGTATTAGCGAGAGTATTGGATTAAGCAGTGTATTAGGAGCTGAAGAGCAACCCAAGAAGTGGTGATGATGTAACTAAAGAGGTGTTGTGATTTCATGGTGATGTTTCGCCCTCTGTCCTCCCATTAGCAGTAGTATTGATCATCTGTCTTTGCCCCGTTGGTTTTACCTTTGCTTGATCTGCTACTAGTAGTATAATAGCAAGCAGTCTCAAGATAGGTGGTCGCCACAGTAGCCACCTCCGGAGCCGTCGCAGCCACTTCCGACACAGACGGCTGAAGGAGGAGAGGACCTGCCCTAGAAAGAGCTGTGCCAAAGCTGTCAGCTCGTGGTTGGAGAACATGCTGCTCAAGCTGGCCTGTTGTTGCTGGGTGAGTCGCAACTTTTTAAAGAAATAACTTTACTTAATTCTTTTTTCGGTAAGATGTGAGTTGTCTGATATTTAAAGAACTATGACAATTAAAATCAAGCAAAAGCGTAGAGAAACTTTCCCTTCATGGGATAATGGACGTGTGCTGGACTCATGTCTCGGTTCTATTATATAACAGAGTAGCAGCTTGATGTATTTTTATCTCGGATGATATTGCTCCAGAGATCCATCATGCGTTATATGCCAGCATCTGTCACAAGGGTGAGCAGGGCTCAGACCGGTATACCGTCTGGGTTGATTTGACAGGTATAGCTGCAGTGTGTGATAGAGCGAGGAGGATGATCTATAAACGGCAGTTATTTGAATCATTTTGCTTTTGCAGCTGCAAATCTTTATTTTGTTTGGCCTGCAAGTCACTCAAGTGCAGATCATCTTCTAGCTTTCAGGTTTTTATTAAAACACTTTGGATCAGATTGCTTGAATTTTGATTATATTTGATAACTTGGGGTAAAAGTCTAAGATATCATAATCATTTTGGATTTTCCAAATTATTTTGTCGGATTTTATGAAGGAGCATTAATTTTATGAGCTAAATTATCACGTAAAATTGAATCGGGGTCAATAACGCAGTCTGATTCAGGAAGGGTACAACGTTTTCTGTCAAAACTTTTCTAAAATAATCCTCGTTCCATGACTGCCCTATCAGATGAAAGACCGCAGTGGTATGAAGCCACACAATTGAAGATCAATTGTAAAATTTTGTATATTTATTTAGTTTCACAAAAGGAATAATTTCTGCAAAATCCAAATGACTTTTTTTCTACTCAATTGATAGTACTAAATGTTCAAAAGGACAAGTCCGTATATTATTTCAGAATTCATACCTCGTTAACATCCTATTCATCTGAATAAATCCACCGGCCGAATTAAATTCCTGAATGTACTTGGAACCCATCGGAATCTTCGATCATACATACGTACAAATTTAAAGCCCCTGGTGCTTGACAACATACTACTTAGTGTAATAGTTTCATAGGTCCTAACATTACCTCATTCAATGCTGAATAATATGTTGTGTACATGGATCATACTTAAATCTTAAAATATCCATCCCATTGTTCTATTATCTCTTGTTATAGTCTCTTTGTTAATTATATTTAGAATTCTCCGTACGGATTTCAACTTTCATTGAAAATTGTGACTGTAATTGAAGATCTTTTTTAATTGAATAGAACCAATTTTTAGTCCGAAACCTGTTGTAATATTTCAAATTGACGCCAAACCGTGTCGTATTTAATGATCACTTTGCCCAGACACGGGACACCGAATTTGCCAATTTCATTATCAAACGATTTTATGCCCTCACAGTCTGGGCTGATACAGTGATCGCCTGAATTACAGGATACAGTTACGGGTTGATTACGCTCAAATCTATCTCTAATCGGTCCTAATTCGAATGTTCCGATGCACAGTGTGTATTGTGTGAACTGTTAGTATGGGTATTGTGTATAGGTACACATGTATACAATACCACACACTATGTCCCACTCAGTGTGTACCACACACTGTACATTTTACTGATGTCCTGAGAGTGTGACATGTGATGCGCGGCGTATTGTCACTGGTCACAGCTGTAGTTCAACATTTTAAATAACTTAGTCCCGGACCAGATCAGTACTCTATGAGATTTTTAGATCTATATAAATTGGTATGGTATGTACAACTATAATACGCATTCCATCAAATGATGAGCTCTGAAGTCTGAACATTGACCTATGATATTGTTCAGTGACTTCAGTGTGGTTTGTTTACATAGCAAGCTACGCCTACAGTAAAATATACCGTATTAAAACCGTATCATATAACTGTCAAATTATTAGTCCCTTGTTGACAATAATACCACTTTGCATTCTTTAGAACATTCCGTGTTCACTACAGTTTAGAACTATAAATAAATATCGCAGATCATGTTTACGAGCATCATAATTATTATAGTCAGTGTAGTGTGATGCTATCTTGGTTTTCATATAACACTCGGTTTCACTATTCAATGTTTTTAAAGTTTTAAATACTAATGCTATGAACCACTGTGAACTATCTATATGACGCCTATCATCGTCGATATCAACTACTTATATTATAATTTTACGTTTGTTGTATGTCAAACTCAATTCATCAAGATATTTATTATTTTTATCAGTCACGAAGCGTCATGGAACATGCGTCATGAAGCATCGATATGTTTTTGTGCCCACCCTCTCAATTATCGACTGACTCAGGGTTATAAGCACGTTATATCCGATTACTCGATAACCCTCATGGTGCTTCATGATTGATAACCGTCATGTGCTTGGAGAATGAATTGTCGGCATATAATATGCGTTGATAAGTGGGTCTCAAGCGAGAATATCAACTGGTAATACCTTCGTACTTTGAGACGCCGCGCAACCGTTCTCACTTCGTCCGAGCGTTATCGTGCGCGGCGCTCAAAGCACGAAGGTATTATCATGTTATATGCTCTGATCTATGGGCATTTCTATACCAGATATTTGATACGGCATAAGGTGGCATGATCTTGTATAGCATGTGGCATTGGTGAGTTGTACTATTCTTTCCTCCGCAAACCACAGTGCCATCTACACTTTGAGTCCTATCTGTGCACATTGCACGGTCCAACACTTCTTTGATGGCACCCTCGGTTGTTGATTCTATTGAGATTCGAGCCTTATTTGATCAGGTGATGACACTTTCGGTTGTTGATTCATTCTATTGACATTCGCGCTTTATTTGAGATAAAATGTCCTACTGTAAGTTGTATTGTGTTGGTTATCAAACCTGTTTCACTATTGATTATTCAATCAAAAATGACGTAATAATTTTATGAGGTTGTTATGAGAACTTAAAATGCTTCTAAATTTAGCTGCATCATCGACACTTCGTGTGTAATCAAAACGACAGTTCAGCATTCTAGTTCCCACGACATGAATTATGACAATAAACAATTCCACTTCAGTTTATCCTATGAAAGCACCGATATAAACTACGCGCTCGCAGGCACCTTTCATCAATTCCATTTTGGGAAATAGTTATGTAGCTGGTCTGTCAAAAAAGCACCCCTTTAAATATGTCCATTTAATTTTTGCGTCAGCAAGTGTAAATTTAAAAGGCAAGAAGATCGGAGATTTGATTCACTTCTCATTTTATACTCGGTCGCAAGCGCTCAATTTCTTTTATCCAGTTCTGAATCATTAATTCTGATCAATTTGTCTGATCTTGATCGTTACAATTCGAATTAATCACATCTTGATAAATCGATATTACTGTTTTTATACCTACTTGATATTTTAGCAGCTCGACATTTCTTTGTTCAGTCTTATTGCTTTATCGATTGATAATATTGCTCAGTGCTTACTTGCCGTACTGAACTTTTTATCAGGAGAATTTTTTAGAATAACTGTGGCACATTTTCATTTTATAAACGAAGTTTCACCACTAAAACTGTATTTTCGGTAGCATTCTCAGTCAGCAAGGTCACAGCGCAATGCAGAACCGTGTCTTCTTGTACCCTTCAAAAGTGTCCGTAGACAGAAAAGAGGGAGTGGACTTTGGGAGAGAAGGATGTAAGAGGAGAGATGGAGTGAAGGGGAGAGGAAGTGGAGACATGATCAAGGAAGGAGGAAGAGAACAAGTGACCGGGACTGAAGGGAAGGGCTGGAGACAGAATGGGAAGAGCTTGTAGAGAAGGGGAAAGAGAGCGGGAACCAGGAAGGAGACAAGGAAGAGAAGTTACGTGGCGAGTTGGCAGAGGAGTCCGGAGGAAAGGAGCGGGAGAGGGAGAGGGTATTCTGAGGAGTCGGATTCTGAGGGATGAAATCCTCCGAAATGACGATGTTATCATTTCTAACCACGCGACCACGATTGGCCCTGGTTTGGGTGGTTCCATGACTGGTCAGGGTGGTAAGCTGTCTGGTAAAAGTGATACGAAGTGTTACAGACCCAGGAGTTGGGAGGCTGGAGTGTTCCTGAGCTATACTGAGCCGGGAGCCCTCTTT
Organism: Beroe forskalii; assembly: GCA_011033025.1. NCBI lineage: Eukaryota > Metazoa > Ctenophora > Nuda > Beroida > Beroidae > Beroe > Beroe forskalii. Next base: position 144,316 of record WFMF01000416.1, on the reverse strand, counting down.
GTACCACCTCGCCGAAATGTGAGTATTAAACACCGCCTATTTTTCTTTTAAAAGTCTCCCAAAATTTTGCTCTAATTCTAACGGATAGTGGATATCGTTATATTTTTTGTCCGTATGCACCCTAAACACCTGCCGTAACATGCTCACTGTGAAGTGTGCAGGGCCCGGCCCAGAAATAATTCTGGCTACCGGTCTGGCTATGACTATAGTAAAGTTTCTCTTATACACATTTTATACCACAACTACTTACATATTTTCATGATGCCAGTTTCCAGGGATCATCTTTAAATCCCTTTCCTGGGTTTCCATGGTACTGTTAGAGACACGATTCATGGCTGAGTCATGACGCACGTTTGCTATGATCGACTTATTTTGGTTAGCTCAGCTTTGATCTCTTACCGTATCAGTGTTTATGCTTTTATCAGAAGTTTCATCGTATGACAGAACGCCTGGATTTAGATCTGGGTCACTATCTCACCAACATATGATAAAGAAAAGTGGTTATTTAAAGGTATTGCGTAGCGTACTATAATATGTCAAATTGGCGACACATTTAATATCACCCATATTTGGTCAGATCAGTTTGTGTATTGTGTGTGTGAGTGAATGGGTCTATTACCTGATTGCGTGGCGATGCGGGTATTTATAGACTAAGTAGATTATCTATAGAAAGTAAAGTAAAAAGATAATACCAATGCCTACTGGGTGTGTCCTCTCTGCAATCAAAGAAAGTACTTACAGAATTGCAAAATATTGATTGTCAAAATTCACAGCTGTACAACACGCCCATATGATCAGCATCGATTCGAATAGTAAGGTCTTAAGGTATTGCGTAAAAGTTGAGACAAAATGCTTTATTAGTTTTTCCAGTTTTCTTTCATTTTTTGGTCATCTAGTTGCGAAGTATGTTTGCCTGAAGATGTGAAACACATCATCATGTACACATTACACACAATCGTGTACATACACTTGGACATACAAACTTCCCCTTCCCGCTTAACAGTTGATCGCGAGTATTTGAAAATGCTGCATCACTATTCCTCAATACTTCAATAGTTCAATACACCGTGTGTAACGCGAGCAGAATGTAAGAAGAATTGTAAACGGAGGTTTAGGATAAAGTTTGAAACGATAAATCATAAATTGATACTAAAACAGTTAGGAAAGTAATAAATACCATCGACCAGTGGCTGAAAATGATTTTAACCTATCATCCCTTCACGGAACATAAATTACAAACTCATTATGGTCACGTCATTTTTTAATCAAACATCAGCATGAAAAATGTGAGCTTTAAAATCTCCTGGTAAACTGTTCTTGAATGGGCCACCTCCATTGCCTGAGAGACTCTGGTATGGGTCTCCCCGTTAATTTAGAATGTTCGATCAGCACAGCATTGGCCAGGTGCTTCGTAATTTGCGTAGCAGCATCAACTGTTATATTGACACAATCAGTGTAGCTCCTTGCTCCTCGACGGACATTGCCATCGAATGACACCGGTTGCTGAGTTAAAGGGTCCTCAAGAAGAACTGAATGTGCATCGAAGTAATGGAGATTGGGAAGTTTTTCACTGAAATTAAAGATTAACCGGTTAAACGCGTTGATTTCCTCGAGAGTTTGAGGACCGTGAGAGAGGAGAAGTGACCCGACGAAGATGAAGATTGTTCCCGAGTTCGTTTCACATGCTCGGCTCAGCCACGGAAAGATGATCCTCCCCAAATCTTTGGCTTTCGTAAGTTGGCACTGCAAATCATTTGTACCGAAGGACATGATAACGAAACCGTTGAAGGAAAACTTTTTCTCGAATGGAAAGAAGTCCTTGCAATACTTCTTGACCTTCCTTTCCATCTGAAAATCTTCTATTTTGCTGAACACCGATACTGGCGTTGAATGCAGGACTGAGTCGGTAAGGAATAAACACTTATTATAGAATTCCATAGGTTTAATAACAGACGGGGCAAGAGGATCCTGTTGCTGATCTGAGCTACTGGATTCCTCTAAAGATACTAAGGATAAAGCACTAAACCCATCTGTAAGGAGATTGGGCGGCACTTTTTCCTCCTTTCTGACTCTCGGATCACCTCCATTCATCCCCCTCACACAGTCAAGGTACCAGTCCGGCAAAAACGGAGTGTTTTCCTCGTCTTTGTAGATAGTGATACACCAGTCTTCCTGTTCTGCTGTTCCATGGTTATCGAAATCAAAATACCAAACGCAGTTCGAATCATCCATTCCATCTCGCATCCACGATAAAACATCTGCTATAACTCCAAACATCGAATTTGCCTTACAAACAGACATCTTCAGCCGGTTTTCATCGTCTTTCTCACCGACAGCCGAATTAACGTCCTGCCTGGTTAACGGCTGAGTTATAACACCGTCAGTGTTCTTGAATCCATACAATATAACATCTGCCATACCAAGATAGCATTGTAACCAATGCCTGGGAAGGTTATAACGAACGTTATTGAGGGTGGCTGATTTGAGCTCCACAACCTTACCGGTATCTTCTCCAGCATCCATCATACAATCCACTTCAGCGTTTATCAGGAGTCTCTCATTACCAATGTCCCCTTTAACAACCTCATACGTGCCTGATAGGCCTGGACTTTGTTCCAGAGCTGCTGCGTGGAATTTCTTGCCCCAATATAAATTGCGATGTCTAAAAGGGGTCAGCTCGGGTACTTCGTTATCGTCAAAACGAAGGTAAATCTTGCCGTCGAATAGGCACGCTTCTAATATCCATTTGGAGTACTTGAGGCTCAGGAGGGTTTCCACTATCATTTTAATCGCTCCGCGTTGTGCTATGACACTGATATCTGACGTTATGCCATAACCTTCATCTGAACTACAAATCCATTTCAGTAACTTCTGCCACGGCGGAAAGTTGGTTATGGATTCGTTTAATATTTTCTCGTTCGGGTCATAACCCTCATTGAGATCGAGTGGTATTTGTAAGTCTTTCAGCTTACCGTGTACTGCGCAGTTGAAATGAGTGAAATCGCCGGAGTCTGTTATCGCAAATGTACCGATTTTTGTGGGATTGTAGTTGAGGTAGTGACATCCAAGTTTAGAGTAACGCCATAGGTCAGAAAATCTGTAGGCTTCCTTCATTGTATCCTTCTCTCAGTTATAACTACCCTGGGACATTGCTTATGAAGTAGATTAGTCGACCAGGTTGTCAGACCTAATTCTGAATATTTCGAAAGGTTTGAGTTGAAATTTGATGGGTTGATAAAAAAAAGTAGATTCGTCAATATAAGAATATACTTGTCACAACACGATAGCCTGACAGAACAAAATGGTAAATTTGCAATTGCAAAGCTGTATAATTTGTTGTTATGATATCGACCCCTATTGATTTGCCATAATGCACCAGTTAAAACAGTTAGACAGCCAATTGCATTCTACAGGTCCGTCGTTGCATTAGTCGCTACGAACTACGATAGCACCATGGTGGCGTAACATGAATTAGTTGTGCTATGCCGCTATCAACTATGATGCAATCTCAAAAAGGGCACAGAAAGGGCACAGTGCTTGGATAGCAGTAGTACCTTAGTACATCAAGTGTATACTTGAAAAGTTCAAAGGCAAAAGTCTCGGGCACAATACAACGAACATCATCAAAAAACAAATTATGGAGGCAAATGTAGCAAGCAACATTATTATAATAAAATGGTTAAAAGCATCGGACAATCGACGCAAATGAAAATTAAACAATTCACTTAAAGCCTGTACTGTTACTTAATTCTGCGTGGCAATGACGACGTGGTGACAAAACTTAAGATAAACGTGTGATGATGATTTGTAATTATCAAGACATGATAATGAGCGGTAATTAACTGTGACAATTGCAATGGAGTAGTGAGTGATGATGAAAGTTAGCTAGGATTCGAAGGCAGCATTGACAAAAGAAAGATGTTGAGGATGACGCTATAGTTGAGGCAGGTAAGGAACCCGACTCAGTCAAATTTCCTCACACAACTGGTTTCATGATCCTTCATAATAGTCAGCTAAACAATGGGCCACGTTCCCCTTTATTTAAACTCTAAAGGCCAACCTACCTTTCAATTTTCATCTGGAGGCCCTACTAATGAAATTATACACCTCTCAAGCTTGCTTTAGCGACCGTTTAACTGTAACTTTGGTTATAAGGTCTCCACTGAATAACAGTGCAAAATAGATAACATTTGATTTTATAAAGAAGCACTCAAATATATACTTAATCGTTGAATCCAGACGAGGGTCCGAGAAAAGTCGGTCTCAGCTATGTCTGGTCGAGGTATAAGTGTATAGTCAAGTTCCATGATCTCAACTGTGACCGTACAGTGTACATCTTCGATTATGGACCTTGCAGGCCCCGTCCATTATCCGAATTTCACAGTCTCGGCTGTCTCCTCGACCATGTAAGTCGCGGTATACAGTCAACACTTCGGCTTCTTACCGTTTAGTATACTGAATGCTGATCTTCTGCAGAAATTCACGAAAAGTATAACTTATTAGAATCTATTTTATTTTCAATCATGTAAGCTGTAAGCAGTAGTTCGAACAAACAACTACTCAATCATAAAAACTTGCTAAAACTTTTTTTTCAAATTTCATGCCGCTGTTTAAACAAGTAAACCGAAGTGAGTTAAACGTTTTTGAAGGAAATTCAAAAGTTACATTCATTGTGGTAGCTGAAATTCTATCTTCAAAGATAATTAACTGAATCAATTCTGACTTTAAAATTGTAATACGATCTGCCAAAACATATGGTCTCTGAACAGTTTTATTTTCTGGATTCATTGAAGTAAAACTGAAAATCCTGAAGATATTTGGAGAAAAACTGAACAAGCGTCAGAAACTGTTGACGGAAAATTTTTCTGAATGATTTAATTCAATAAACTCATAAACACCTACATAACATGGTAATTTGAAAATGAATAATTCTGGACAATTTCCCTAATTCACAAATTTGGAGATTTTGTGTCGCCATTTTTCATTTGAGTCAATTTCAATAGATTAGTGCTAACTGCTAAACCAGTTTGTCCTTCTCAATCAGCTCATTTTTCACTTAAAAATTAGATCAACTAAAATAGGTTGTGATCTAAGTTAGTTGTTCATGATATTTTGTGCTACAGCAGCTGTTGTTTGCTCTGTAAAAGCTTTTGTTTATTCTGTAGGAGTTGGATGGTGCCCAATGTATGATACATTCCTCATGTGATTTGACCCGGGCTTTGATCCAGGAGGTCCCTTTGTCTTGGCTTCTACAGATACCGGTATATACGTGTATACACACATTCATTCGCAGATCCTGGTCCCAGTGTTTTCAAGGAGCTAGTGGTATAAAGCTTACTATAGCTTACACTCTTACACAAATACAAACACACATGCGGTCAAACACATGCACAGTTATCACAGCTAGCAACATTTCACTCACCATTTCAAACAGTAGGCACAAACACAGAATTACAGTATTTCAAACAATCTATACAAATGCGTGGTTTACAAACAGTACACACGGAACACAGTATTACAAACAGAACAGTGAACACACAGTATTACAAACACACAGTACTACAAACACACAGTATTGCAATTTTCCAAACAATTCGCACATGATTTTTATCCCAAGTAATCTCGCAGAGTGAGCTCACTGCTATAGGGACAGCCAGGGTGCTAATTACTTTACACACACAATATACACGAGTCGTTTATTGTAATGACCGGCTCTATAGCAGTGTGTGCAATAAAACCAGAGAGGACGTAGTGTACTATACTTTGCATTGGCGGTTATGATGACGTCATTACTACAGGATGAAGTGGGTAATGAATGGTGATGAAACGCAATTCTTTTGCACGCAGGTTGTATGATTCACAGATGGGGGTGAGATTTCTAGAATGTTTATTGCATCACGTCTATGTTAGAATAGTGAGTCATCAAATCGGTCATTGGAATTATTAGGGGCCCCTGTGTTTGTGCCAAGGAACCACACATCTCGATGTATGATTTTGATGTCATTTTAAAGTAACTGCAAATCACTGACCGCCTTGGCTGACTGCTTTAGCTGGATTTTTCGACGACGTGAATCCGCAAACAGTTCAATTTTAAATCTTTAAAATGAAAAAATCTTGAAAAAGTCTAGAATAACACAAAAAAGAAACCAAAATTCATTCGAAAAAAGTCAAAAGGCACAGCCTGTAAAGAAAACCAAGACAATTTATCACAATTGTAATGACGAGAAACTAGGAACTAGGAACTAGTGTTTACTGTTCTCAGGTTACAAGTTAGCCATGCTCCGGATTTTGTGCCTGTTATACGCAGGGCATATACAAAGCCCCCTTTCTCAAAGTGTATGTATTATTCTATAATTGAATTCAAGCTATCAAACGCATAACCTTAAAGCTTCAAACATGAGTCCCAGTCCCAGACTTGCAACTGCCAATATTGAAGTATATTCTTTACTGTCCTGCAGAAGCGGATTGACCAGTGACTGGGCTTGTATCACATACTGGTGATTTGAAACCCAGTTCTCCAGTGAACCGTGTTTGCAGCCATGCTCATCTACTTTTCGTCTGTTCATCAGAAACAGATGAAAATATCATGCTAGGTTTAAGATTTCCAATTTTCATGATCTACAAACTACAGCTCCCCGCAGCTGCAGCTGTTATAGTCCTGCAATCGGAGTTCCTCCATACACCGATATTCCAGCCAGGTGGATAATTAACTTGAAAATGATATCAATTACACACTGCCATATCATGTTTCAAAGTCCCTTTTCAATCAACGCTGGGATCAACAGGGCATGAACAGGGCTTGAGTTACAGAGTAAAGTTGGAGAGGGTATCCCGTTAACAGAAGAGCCACATAATCATACATAATGTACTATTTACTATGTACTATGTACTGTTTACAGTGTCCAGTCTACTGTGTACTGTGTACATAAACAGTAAACACAACTTGTAAAAGCCTGTGAAAATAAATCACGGGTAACGATTATTTCGTTGAATATGCTGATTATGCTATAACATTTAATTTTGTGGTATGAGCTATTCCCGAAGCTCCGCAATCAGTGCAAGGATCCTTTGATCCCTTCACAAGAGCAAGTTCGGTAGACAGACCCAACCAATTAGAAGCCGTTCAGCTGGGGGCTCCACCAATAAGAACAAGATCTTGTGAATCCTGGAACAGGCTTCCTAATATTCACAATATTTTAAAAGTGTCCAGACTCCACTTTGCATGCTGTTAAGTCCGCTTTCTAATGTGAAGCGTCACACACGGAGTTTAGGAAGAGAATCCGGAAAGGCCGCTATACTCTGACTGCTTTTTAGACATGCACGGCTAAGTGAGTAGCTTGACGAAGATACACGATCTTGTAATGCATGTGTATCAGTTAGCGTTCAGCGTTACCCTTTACATAACGTTTTTTCTGTTTTGTCTTGCCACTTTTGTGTTTAGATTTTGCTGCATTAAATCTTTACAAGGGGCTGCAGCAGGGGGCTCATGTTACAATACACAATGACTTTTTAGAGTATTCTGTCAGTCGTGGTTTCGTGATTAATGAGTTGCTTATCGAGTCATGTAATCAGCATTATTGCATCATGACAGACCGTCTCTAATTCGGTGACGTCATTATCTAGACCGGCCGATGATTCATTATGCATGCATATAATGTCTGATTTCATCTGTCTTCGGCTAATGAGTTATCATATTTATACTTTCCCAGGCCCAGGTTGTACTCATTTGATTAGGGTATGATTATTAAAATAATCAAATTCAGTTGTTGGATTCATAAAATCACACTCGCATAATATTCATTTTCTTCCTAGTCTTAGAATATTTTTCATTTTCCGATGGTTCTTCCGGATCGTTTTCGTTAAATCGAGTTTGTGTTGTTAAATCTAATTTTCTTCCCTGACTCCATGACGATGACGTTAGACTGGAGCTATGTAGAAGGAGCTGGTTTTGCCGTGTGAATTATAACCATCTTTACTTTCACCGTTTTGTGTTTTGTCTTCTCGCCTTGTCTCTACATAAAACCAAAATATTGCTTCTGTCTCTTAACATTTCTTACTTTTAGACAACTGAAGTTAAACTGAATGAAGGCTCATCAGATCAGATAAAGATGTCCACATCACTGTTTCATCAACTCTCCTCTTTTCCCCTGGAAATGATAAGTTTGGAGCACCCTGAACCAGCTCCCAACCCTAAAACCCTCGACCTGTCCTTCCTGCCCCCGATTGGACCTGACTTCCCACCCAACCCACCGTATCATCTCACCAGAAAAAGTGGGGCTTTATCAGAGGGTAGCAGTCCACTCCTAAGTCAAGTCTTCTCCTTCAGCGGACCCTCCTTTCTCTACCCAGAGAGACTGCCCTGCCAACCCATCAGGAAACCTGTAGTTCCAAGGAGTGTGACAGAGCGACAGAGGTACGCGAGGAGTCTGGCGGGACATCCTCGGGTTGTTAAAGTTTCTGATAGGATGTCTGCTAGTACTGGAAATCTGCCAGAAGCGTCTGATAAGGTTCTGAAGAGGGGATTTTTACTTGGGGCAATCTGTCAGAGTCAGGCTAACAGCACAGGATGCCGGGTAGAAAGATCTGATGTGACCAACACCTCGGCTAAGGTAAGTTTTTGATAATACAAGCAGTTAGTTTGCTGACACGTTTGTCTGTCATCACAGACATGTGAAATGCCAGTGAAATGACACCTTCAGTCATCCATGAAGTTATTCGGCAAATTATTATCATAATATGTCAAACACTGTCAAATGTTTAGAATGTAGCATATTATGTATCATGTTAGGAGAGTATTGATACATCGATTGAATATAAAAAGAAGCTGCTTCTAGCTTTCTAGGATGGCTTTCATCTTATCTTGTGAGAGCGCGTCACAGAAGATCAATGATCTGAACAAGAAATCTGTATTGAGATTATTACACTAGTAGCTATGATCCATGGACGAGCTACGCATTAGTAAATTTAGCGCATCAACTGTCACATTAAACATGGTATATTTTGGTTACCTGGTAAAATAGCTAATTCCAGGTTACCAATGTTATAAACTCATGGTAATACCTGGATTCTTTAATTTGCCTACTTATAGCTTTATAGAGTCCTGTAACATCTCATAATCAAGTCCATCAATATGATAGGGTAAAATGTAGGTATATGAGAAGTCTCGACTGTTCTCCACCAATAAGAGATCAGATCAGTGTCACGTGACCGTCCCTCTAACCAATCACATGGCAGCACCTAGTGTCACGTGTTCACTTCAATCAGGAGTTGGTAGGAGATAGCATATCATATTATGATATCTGAGCTAGACGGTAGTCGATGCCTTGGTTTGATTTATTCTAGAGCGCTCCAGTTCGAGCAGACGTCAGTCTGACCCAAGTAATCAAAGCAAGCACAATGCGATATTATTATCGACTGGGACCAATATTCGCTGCAATAATACTACTGATTCGCTCGTGTTTTCTCATATGATTTAACCATTTTTAGAAATCGTCCCTTGAATTCTCTGATTGATTCAATAATTCGCTGCAAGTTTATCATCGGTTGGGTCTGATAATACCGCTCAGACTGAGAGTGTTTATAATATGATGATTGCTTCTGTGGTCCATTCTCTCAGACCAATGGCGGGTGTTCGCAAATCTCTCTTCGAAATAATTAAACGAAATTTTTATTATTTGAAATCCACTTTTCACTGATGCTGCCTGTTCTGGATGAAGTCGAACATCTTTCCATTTAATTTACTTGATTATTGCTTTAATATACCTTCAAGGTGGCACTATTAGACGTATGGTTTACCCCAATAGAATTAAGGGAAATCAATCCCTCGTAAAATTGAATTGATGGTCACATGACCGGCCTTATGCCCCTGTTTAGTGCAGATCAGTGTTTATTTTAGTGGAAATATTTGCTAATTCGTATGATGGCATAATCACCCAATTTATGATCTTGTTGTTTTATTAAAACGGTTCTGGTAAAGCAATACTTCCTGACCTAGCTAAACTGTCGTCTGTCATGGAACTCTTGTGCTAATATTACAGCCGCCTGAATAAACATAATCCATTGAATAAACATGTACATGGGGTAGGTACAACCACATATATACATATGGAGTAAATTGGGTATTATTTCAATAACATAACCCCTTCTAGCTTCATCTTTACACTCGCTTCCACCTCCCACCGTCCCGCCTTAGCTTAAGGGTCCGTTGTGTTTACTCTTTAGCAAGCAACGAATTACCTCATTAGCCTGTTATCCGTCATTGTATCAGCCAATTAATCGTACGTTTTGCGGTTAATTGCGAGCAATCAAGGACAGTTATCATTGATAAGGACCGTTACCGCCTTTCAAGTATAAAATTTTGCTGAATGTTTATTTCCTTTTTGATTTCAGTACATAGTCTTCTTAGTTCGTTTTGTCATGACGATTTGTGTTGTCCTATTCAAGAAGTTGCAAAGTTCCATTCTGGTAAGTTTTTAAGACTTTTGATCGGACCTTTTGCAAGAAATTAAGAACTCCGAAAATTCAGAAGGCGCAAAGTAGTAACTAGAGCATTGAATCATCGCCTGATGTTGCATCAATGAATCATAGTATTGCACTTACGTTGTTTCCGTTCAAAAAGATAGCTGTTTAACTGTTAACAATTGTACTTGATAACATGTAAAAACAAATATCTCATGATGTTAACTCGGCGTTTACTCCATCGCTGACATCTAGAACTGTGCAAGTGTCATTTAGCAGCCCCTGGATCTCATTACAACATCTATCACATGGGAAATCTCCAGAAATTAATGCAAGAAAAGGAAAGGACGAGTGCTCAGGATATGACTTTACGTAGCGCGCGGTGCCATTGTCATGATACACCATTCTTACTGTATGCGTTCACTGCAACATTTCGTGATGAATTTTGACGCGGCGTCGCGCGCGTTGCAAGGTCCGCAGTTTTATCATTTCTCAAGAAAATCCTCTGGAATAGAACTTGGAATTTTACCAAGATCAGACCAATGCATTATGTCCCTGAAAATGTATGTCGAACTTGAACAATGAGTGTCATACACACCTTATTATTTATTAACTTGTAGTCAGTTTTGCCCGTAATCACATGCAAGTGCCAAGTCTACAATTTAGGAACATCTCCAACAATTCCATCAGGAAGGCCATTACTGTTCACAGCAGTGTATCCCGTAGTTTGAGGTGTGTCAGGGAAGCTTCTAAGGAATGCTCTCAGAGCTGTGGATGAATCAACTAGAAAACGGCGACAGTGCGATGATGGCAAGGGTTAGCATAACAGTTATAGAGTCAAATAAATAAGGTCCATTCAGTATGCAACTTTTCACTTTTCTATCATAATATCTTTTACAGCTCACATCAAATGCTGAGTTTGTGTTACCCAGAACAGGTTCACAGGTGACATTTCTCATTTAGTAAAAGTGATCTGGAAAGGAGGCATTCGAACTTGCAACTTTGGGTGCCTTAGCTATATTTCTACTTCTTTACCTCAGTCAACTACAGCCTTTTCATGAAACTTTATCATAATGGGTGTCTAGACGCAAAAAAGAGAAGGGATGAGGTGAAAGGAGGAAATGGCAAAATGGTACCACAGGAACACGACAAAAATTAGCCTCCATTATTTCCTCCATTCTTTTAGCCTCCACGGGAGGCTAGTGGAGGCATGAGGCTAATTTTGAAAAATAGCCTCCACTATGGAGGCTATATTAGCCTCCACAAACTTTATCCACTCAGCCTCCACTCAATAAATTTTGGTTTAGCCTCCACTAGCCTCCACTAGCCTCCACTCAAGCCATTAGCCTCCACAGAAATTTAAAAAGTCATTTTGTGGAGGCTAAAGCCTCCATTTGGAGGCTAATGGATACTAATGGAGCCTAAGTGGAGTGCCGAGGGAGCCTAAATCAATAAGCCTACAAAACACAAATTTCCTGTGGTGAGTGTACTAATGTTTAAAAACTTTCAGACAGCTCCAACTGTCCTATAGCCTCCACTATTCCACTCGGCCTCCACTAGGCTCCACTCAGCCTCCACTAGGCTCCACTCAGCCTCCACTCACTAGGCTCACTCAGCCTCACTAGGCTCCACTTTAGCCTCCACTAGGAAATTCCAATAACCTCCAAGATCCATTCAGCCTCCACTAGGCTCCACTCAGCCTCCACTAGGCTCCTCAGCCTCCACTAGCCTCCTTAGCTCACTAGGCTCCTCAGCCTCACTAGGCTCCACCCAGGCCCCACTAGCCTCCACTAGGCTCCACTCAGCCTCCACTAGGCTCCACTGGCCAACACTAGGCTTTCCACTAAATAAATCTCCATTCAGCCTCCACTAGGCTCAAACCTCCACTAGCCTCCAAAAAACTGCAAAAGTGAGGCTGGTGGAGCCTGAGGGAGGCTGATCCCCGAGGCTGAGGAGGCTGGGAGGCTAGTGGAGGCTGAATGGAGGCTAGTGGAGGCTGAATGAGCCCTAGGGAGGCTGAGGAGCCTAGTGGAGGCTGAGTGAAGCCTAGTGGAGGCTGAGTGGTTCTAGTGGAGGCCTAGTGGTGCCTAATACTAGACTTTGGTCTATGTTACAAAATGTACTCTTTGTAAAACATGACATAAATTCAATTTTGTGGAGGCTAGCATATCTGTGTTTTTCATGATTTTAGCCTCCATTTGGAGGCTATAGCCTCCACTAGCACTGTCAAAATAGCTTCCATAGAATCCAAAAAATGACTTTTTAAATTTCCGTGGAGGCTAATGGAGGCTGCTTGAGGCTAGTGGAGGCTAGTGGAGGCTAAAACTGTTTAGCCTCCATGGAGGCTGAGTGAGCTGAGTGGAGGCTAGTGGAGCCTAGTTAGTGGAGGCCCTATAGTGGAGGCTATTTTTCGAAAATTAGCCTCATGCTCCACTAGCCTCCGTGGAGGCTAACTTTTGAAATTAGCCTCCACTTAGCCTCCACTCAGGCTCCACTCAGCCTCCACTCAGCCTCCATGGAGGCTAATGGAGGCTAATGGAGGCTAATTTTTGTCGTGTTCCTGTGGTACCATTTTGCCGAGGAAATTTCGGGTACAAAAGAAGAAAACGGTTTCGCTTCTGCTCCAGAATCCACTAAAATAAATCTACCTTAATCTTTCATTAATAATGCCAAATAGGGTATGGGGGATGAGCTGAGGGGTATGAAGGAGAGTATTCCAAAACTAATCCCATTGCTAAATTATTCCAAGTTAAGAACGGGATTTATCCGGAGAGCTTTGGCTAATATAAGCTCTATCAAAACAAAACTGTCGTTGATCCTTCAAGTTTGGTCGATTGTGTCACCCATTAGATAAGATATCCCCGCCAAATTCTTCCTCTTACTGGAGTTAACCATGAAGATTCCCAATGCAATCAAATATCCTGCTATCTAGGTCTGGTATCCAACTATAGATTGAGTGCAATCTTCTAATCTTGAAATTAAGGTGGTGACGGTGTTACGGTTTTGCTGACGCAATATGCCAAGCACTCGCTAACTTGTCACCAAATCTCCCGGTATTGAGCAGAACTCCTAATTTAGGTAGAATTAGGAGACTTCACTACACATGTGGATTACTCAGAAGATTAGAGATCCTCGGGCATTTGCGGTATCTGACAGGTCAAATCTCAGTTACTATTAAAATAATAAGACATCTCATAACCAAATGAGGTCAATGGCACAACCCCATATTATCCCTTTCGATAATGCGTTTGCACCCTATCCATTGCAGCCTAGATGCAGTCGCAAGTATTTAATAAGTTGTCTCCAGACCCCTCCCTCCAGACCCCACTCGTACCCATTTATATTTAGTGAGCCATTCTCTTTCACAATCAAAATGATTTGCTCCAGTCACCGATCGGTTTCAAAGTTTGGTCGATAAAGATCTATCATTGTTGATATTAAATGGATCTTTATATCGTCGATATCATAAATCTTTCTTCCACTTGAGTTGTGACGCCAATTATGCCATTTAGCCATCTAAAAAGCATTCTTCTGAATACGTCCTTATAAGCACATATTATCATGATTCCATCGCCACACCGCTAGCCAAGCAGATTAAATTCTAAAAGTTCTGATTCCCAGTTCTGATTTTGTGAGAATATTTGACCATGGTTTTGAATTCTCTCTCGCCGCTCTAAACAGATCGTACGAATGCAGTTGTTTTGATCGGTTTAAGCTGCTGAATTCATCAGATTTATTTTACCCACCCCTCGCCAAGTCGATTTAGAACAAGGAAAATAGTTTATCAAGGCTTGGTTTCGTTCAATATTGAGTTATATAAACCCGTGCACTCGAACAGATAGCTATTGGTAACGTGCTCTGTGCTTTCGTCAAACGATTTTCGTCACAATTTGAAATTATTTTCGTCACGATGTATTGCGTTCGTTCTTATATATCATGCCCAAAGTCCAGAGCTCGAGTAGACTGCATTATAATCAGCGTACACCAAATTACCAATCTAGATGTCCGTGCAGACTGGAGCAATTATCATATATTTCATAGCTAAGCTCAACATATTACGAAATATAAATTCCGCAATATATTTAGTTATGTCAATTACACTATTGTGATAGGCAGACTCGAATATTATAATAGTGCACTGTCGTTCAAAACGAGAATATATAGACCAATGCGTCTCGAGGTTTTCCGTGGGTTCAGTCCAATGCTACCGAATTTAATTCGACAATTTCAATATCCCTAGCTAATTTGTGCTGCGGCTTTTAATACTTGCACTGGTGCTGTTGGCAGAGAGGATGCTATATAAGCTTTCTTCCTGTGCGTACTTTTCTTATGTGAGCTGCTCATATGTGGTAGTCTCTTGCAAGAATCTTAGTGTTAGATCGAAGTGAACCGCACCCCTTTTTAAGCATATGATTTGCTTTGATCCCAGTGTTTGGAACATATCTTTATTTACAGATTGTCCTATCAATTTTTGTAATTTTAACAGAAACCTTCATGTCACTCTGTAAGATTCAGTACCCACTGACCATTACAACATGGCGGCTACTGGTATGTATTTGTATGTTTAACACCAAAACAATACCTCACGCTACATCCCATGAGTCACCTGCTCACATCCCCGCCCTGTCATTGGTTGCCCTGTGGCTAAATTACTGTATATTTGGGTCTTTCCACTTGATACTTTTTAACGTAATACAACAAAATGTTACCTACTTCAGAAGGCACAATATAATACGAGCTGCATATGTTATGACGCATAACACAAAGTTACAACATATTGTCGCCATATGGTAACAATATACTTGAAAGTTTTAACGACGTAGATGTCCATTGTACTTTGTGCCCCAAACACGCCCTCTTTACCTACGTCACTTGCGAACCTTCTGAAATTACTCTCTCACTGAGCTCCATTTTATAGTTTCCCAAATAGCTCACTCGTTTTCCCGATTATCTTCAACCGCTGATGATTCACAGTTTAGTCTCTTCCCACTCCACTCTGATTCTCGAATTATAAAATCGATATTCAGTGTTTGTTTTATGCTTGTCATATACCCATACACCTATATAGATAAGACTTTGGATTCCTCTCTCTAAGGGCCTACCATGCTGGGAACTCTCCGACATCACATCCGCAGATGGGTGCGTTATATTTTGAAAAATGAAATATTGTGATTAATTTGTGACTGACTGACTGAGTTAGAAGTCCATGTATGAATAATGAGTAATGAGATGTTTATCATGTTATACCCAGTGGAAGAGGGGGTCACTTCTTAACTATAGTTTGAAAATACCACTGGTTTAAAACCAACACCTTTCTTTCGAGGTGAAAATACCAATGAAGATCCTGTGTTAACGGGTTAACTGTTAACATCATATTGATACATTAATAGGGCTTAATTTCCGAGATATCTTGAAGGAAATAATATAAATAATAATAAATGAAACAAGGAAATGCTCGATCTTGCATTGTTGTTAAGACCTCCGTACAAGATTACACTTTTAAAAAATGTACTCGAAAGAGCGTGATTCTTGGCCTCCACTGGAAGTGTTTCCAGCCTTCTTCCTGGTGTATACTATGGTATTTTGAAAATGTAGACTTGATTTGAGCTGCTCGGCTGTAAACCCCTCAATTCTCCCTAAGTTATTGTGTGCTTATTGTAACACAGTCATTTCGTTTCAAGACTTTGCTCTTATATGATAATATGAATAAATGTGTCGTGCACTTTGATGAGCTATTTCCCTGTTCCTGCCACGCCCTTGTATTCTGGTGATGCTGTTAGGTGATATTATCTCGGGACTGCTGATATCTTGTCTCTGCTACTGGCACCGAGACCTCATCCATGAGATTTTAGAGTACCTGGTTCTGATTGCAGATCACTTGCTCAACCACTGGCTCCGCCGAGTTCTTGCACCCAGAGTTGCCACTCAGAACAGAGTTTTCTTCAACCTCAGCTACGCTCACGGCATGGAACAAGTTCCTGGCATTCTTCAGCCGGCTACAGATGGCAGTACTGCCAATCTTGGTATTGATTGGGCACATCGCCATGCCCGTACTGAGGTGACTCATTCAGACACTGTGCCCATTGTCACGCATCCTGATACAATGGATGAAGCAATCCAACCTGGAAATCTGCCAACAATCCAGCCTGGAAATCTGCCAACAATCCAGCCAAGCAGAGTACCCACCGTTGACACACAAGAAGCAGTAGAAGGTGTGAGTCATATCGATGGCCTTGGTTCTGTGACCTTTACCGGCGGTGAGGAATGGAGTGATTCGGCAGGGGATGTTTCTGGGCCCTATGATGATGTCGAGGAAGACAATGATCAATGCCAAGTTACAGAAATCTATCCGGTACATATCCCATTAGTCGTGATTATCTTTTTGGGTGCCTTATCGACCTACCCTGTTGTAAATGGGAGTTTGTGCGCTGCTCAAAAGTTTTTTTTGGTGCGGCGCACATATTGCAACCGACAGTGGCAATGTTCAAGAATATGAAAAATTTATAGCCCTGTCCGAAAAGTCTCGGATAATTTTAGTGATGTTAACATAGAGCTAACAACTTAACACTTCTGAATTTTAAAGAATTTACGAATTGTTCACGATTCTTCCCAATGTAAAATGTTCAGTTCCCACTCAATATACAGCAAGTTTCATCAATATCGAGTCTCGAACAAAAGTGACAGTGCTGAATGTATCTTTCACTGTTGAAAGTGTCAATTATTGTGCGTGTTTTTTGTTTTGTCAACCTCATAAATGGTGAATTCCTGTACTCCATTTTTGCTTCCTGATCTGTACTCCTCAATCCCGTACCATCAATTTGTGGGATGTTTTGGGCTTAAAACTTCTAGCTTCACAAGAATTTACGAATCGTGGCACGAATCTTCCCAATGTAATTAAATGTCCAGTTTCCGCTCAATACTCAACAAATTTGATCGAACGTATGTGACCGTTAATCATAAATCTTTCAATGTTGCTCTTCCATTCCCATAGAGTGTTTTCTGCTCTTCAACTCCCACTAGGGTAATTCCCTAGTTGCTTCCAGTTCTCTAGTGGGAATAGTTGAAACCAGTGTGATGTTTTGTGTCAAAATAACCCAACTGATCAACTGTGTTACCCCCAATCTGTGTGATGTGTCCAAATAACCAACCTGTGTTTGTATGTTTATCCTTTTTCCCTCCTGTAACCTTTTCTCCATTTCAGAGCACCGGTAGAATACACCCTAACAGCAAGGATCAAACCACGCCGTGTCTCAAGGGAGAGGTGCAGGAATCCTTCGGTCGAGACCCACGGGTAGGTGCAAACTTTACAAACTAACATCTTCTCTTCAAGTGTATCTTGAAACTGCCGCAATGTTTCATTTTCGGCTAGCGATAAGATTTCGCGTTTCTTTCGTTGCGCTGCGGACGGCGGATTATGATACTTTTTGTCTTATAAATTTGCAGTATTTCCGATGCCCATGAGTTGACCCGAAAGTACTTCACAACCCCTCCCTAATTTACACCCCCTCCATACTTTACAACCCCTCCCTACTTTACAACCCCTCCCGGAAGTACTTTACAACCCCTCCCTACTTTACAACCCCTCCTTCACGGGGTAAGAAGAGTGTCAAGATAATCCACGTGGAGAAGGTTGACAGTGACTTGGGCCTCCTTCTCTCCGGTGGGAAGGGAGTCGGAGATGGGAACATTGTGGTGTCTGATGTCATCGCCAACAAATCCGCACACAAGTAAGAAAATACTTTAAATTTTTCCTGGAGACATTTCTAATAATCTTACGATTTTTTCACCTTTTCTGTATTACCTTTTCTCCTGTTTTCGGCCTTTCTCCCTCCTTCATTTCCTCCCTGTAAACCCACTCTTTGTCCCAAGGACGGCAGGCTGAAGAAGGGAGATGAGATCCTCATGGTTAACAGTGAGGGACTCCTCGGAATGTCGCTTTCTGACGCCAACAAAGCCGTCAAGAAACTGCCCTATGGACCTGTGAGGGTGGTCTACTGCTCCAAACTGGTTAGAAGGGGATATAAAATTATTTTATTAGGAATCTAGGTGATATTTGAGGCTTATCGTTCTATCGAGTATAGGATTTTTGTATCCCTCCTTTTTTGCGCCCCTTTGCGCCAGACTTAAATTTTATTTCATTTCTATTTTCTGTATGTCTATTTGTCTGTCAGTGGCTCCTGTTTACACGAGAAAAACTCGCCAGAAATTCAAGTTTACCAAATATTCTCTCTTATCAGGAAGTGTCTGCGTCGGACAGTACAGACCAGCAGACACCACAAGACGAGTGCGATGCTCGGACACACCCTGACGGAAGTAGTGCTGCCACCAATAACTTCTCCGAGAATCCTCAGTTATCTCCTGTCAAGGTTCACATTCTGTTCACCTTTTCTTTGTATGATAATGGAGCATTTAACGATATATTTCATTCGATTTTGCCTTTTGGCAGACCTTTGATTCATGGATGTAGTATGGTGTCTTGATCCGAATTTATCTTTTATTTTGAGACCAACAGATTATAATAGTTATCGTGATTTGTTTCTGACGCTTAGTTCCTCCTCGCAGAGAGATGGTTTGAATCGCAGCAGTACGATGTCAGACAGTTCGGGCATTGGCAGCCACAATGGAGACAACGAGTCAATCAACCAGCCGGACAGCCTGGCATCCATCACTCTGGTCAAGGTGGGTTGGAGGGAGGTATTGAAGAGTGGGGGATGGAAGTTAACAAGTGATTCGGTAGAAAAATAAATCGCATTGTTTATTTATTTTTTATTTTAGCTGCTTTTGTAGTTCATTGCTTCACGGATCCTCTTCCTCAGGCACCCAGGAAGCCCCTTGGTTTCACTATAGTAGGCGGTAAGGGCAGTGCCAAGGGAGACATCCCGATCTTCATCAAGAAGATACACGCTGATGGGGCTGCAGCTGCCGACGGCAGACTTCAGACAGGTTTGGATTGATTATAAATCAAGAAATTTGCTGTCGAAAAATTTCAGGGGTCCTTCGATAGCACAGGAAGCAAAGTACAGGAATGATTTATTAATGGAAGGTTTATATCTATTTCTTCGTAACAAATTCGATTTTTTGAACACATTTTAAAACATTCTCTCGTGTCCAGGAGATGAGATTGTCGAAGTTAACGGCATCCCCATGGCTGGCAAGAGTCACGACGAGGCTCTGAAGATCTTCAAGAGTGCTAAGAAAGGCTTCCTGACGCTGATAATCCGGCCTTATAAGGATAACGGCTCTGGACAGAGGGTCTCCATGACTGGTACGTCACAGTGTCTGTCTCCAACTCCACAGAGTGGGTCTTCTAGAGACCAGCAGCAGCTCGATGACGGCATAGGTTAGTTGTTGGGGATCTCAAATGCACTAGAGAGCCAATCTAGGTGAAGAGATATCGATGATATGGTATAGAATTGTTATTGTCAAATATGGAAGAAATGATCGTTTGAATAATCATTGAAACCATTCGTAATTTGACGGAAGATATTCAAAATCTCGACCATTTGCAGGGAGTATGCTTGGATCGGAAGTTTTTGAAGCTTCCCAGATAGAGAATCTAGAATCATCGACCATCAAGCTAGATTTCAACAGTGGCATGCGAATGGGAATTAGACTGACGCCCGCAACTCATCCATTTGATGGTTTCATGGAGGTTTGTCTTATTAAATTCTTTACTTCGAAGGAGGTGCTATTACTTTTCCATGTACTCAACCACGTTTCCAATGAATATTATATTGCAATCCAATAATTTCTCTAATTATAAAAAGGAATTGTAATAACCCATGTCCACTACTCTGCACTACCCATTCACTACACTCCAGTCCGATAACCCTGCATCCTGCCAGGTTGAGGAAGTCCTCCTAGACCCTCTCCCTACTGATGACGTCACACTGAAGTCAGGTCACGTGGTCATGCGCGTCAACACACGTGACATGCTCAACGTGCCTGAGGAGGAACTACTAGACGTTCTCAACGGACTGGTGCGTTGTGTACTTTCATATGGAGTCTACCATCACACGTGCTGTCGTGCTATTTTCAAACTTTATCGTAGCAACTTGCTCCCCAAATTTGAAGTTTGATTTCCCTGTGAATTTTAAAATCGAATTTATTGAAATAAATCCTGCTCAACTTTAGAGCTTTGTTCAATTAAAGCGGCCTTACTTTTTACTTTAAAGTTAATGAATGCCTCAAGTAAAGTCCAAATCTTGCGATGTTTTGATACGTATACACTTTGGTGTAACCATGAAATTGATAGGGCCACCTCAATTGATCTAAGGATCTACTGATCTAACGCTACATCCTCGATGCTAACACACTCTTATCCTCAGGTTGAAGACAGAGTCCTAATCTCCCTGACAGTGGGCACCTATCCCCCTCCTCCCCCTCCTCCCACAGAACTCTCGTTAGAAGCCTCCCCTCCCTCCCCACTCGCCCCCTCGCCCCTCGCAACCCCCACAGAACTCCGCCGGGGTATCGCCGAGCCCTCGCCTCGGTCTCTGGCTCGCACCAACTCCGTGATGAGTGTCTACTCGCTGCCTCCCCCTCCCCTGGAGGTGCTCCAGGATCAGTCTGCTGCGCTGTCTGAAGACACATCGCCAGTGTTGGGTGGGGAGGAGAGACAGAGTGTCGCTCACACTACCTCAGACTCTCCAAACTCTTGCGCATCGGTCAGTGTCAACTCCTGATTTAATAATTCATATACAAATTGTTCGTTCACATCCTCATTTTCTCTGATGAAATCTAGAACGTCTGATTATCTTCATCCTCATCTTTGCCCAATTTTGAAATACCACTTCTGACCCCTTTAATCCCATTAGCTAAGTGATATTTATCCTATTTGTAGTGACCCACCCCAAAATTATATCCTACATTGTGTACTAACCTATTTGTCACTATTTACCCACCAGGAATGGAAAACGCTGCAGATTGTCCCATGTAGAGCGTTATTTGTCATGTTTGTAGGCACCCACCCTGGGACTGGAAACTGAAATTTAAAATAATGACGTCATCTGGCAAAAATATGGAAAATATGCTATTTGGACTGTTATGATTTTCCAATAAGGGATCACAAACACCACCCACCCGGCCTGGGTCTTGACACCCTCTGCCTCAACGAACAGAGCCACTTGGCTGTCAAGAATATCGAGAGATGTACCCCACCCTCGGACTGGAAGTCAGTTGGACGGGGGAGCGGGTCGATGACCGGCCCTGTTAAATGAACTGAGAATGAGATCTGAAAACAACATAATGAGTTTCTCTGTGAAATGAACTTACATTTCTAATGTTTGTCTTCTGATCTTCATGAATCGTTCTTCCACTCCATGTTCCTCTCTTCTCCTCTATAGTTCTTACCCTCCCATTTCCTTCAGGTCAGGCGACATAGTGCTAGCAATCAACAACGTGCCTGTCAGTGGTCTGTCCTTCTACCAGGCTGCCCAACTCCTCCGATCCTGTAAGAACAAGGTCCAGCTCACGATAATGAATGCCCTACTGGTGGATGCCCCCACTCCCGCGCCTGCACCCAACACTGCTGCTGTAGTGTCTGCCATGATCGGGGAGCTGGAAGCTCTCTCTAACATCCAGGATGGAGACTCAGGATCAGATGTGTCTTCTGTCGTGGAGAGAAACGAACATTCCGGGTAAGCTGTTCGAGTGTCTTCAGCTTTTTTACTTCACACCCATTCCGATAAAAATTCTCCAAACATGCACATTGCACATGGGTTCTAGCATCATTTTCCTGCAATATCCTTGCCAGTTTTCTTGATAATTATTCGATCTGACGCCTTTCCTACAGCTCGCACCAAACAGACGGAACAGTCCCCCAACCGCCATCCTCATCATCTGGACCAGCAATACCCTCGTCTGAAGCTACTGAGGATGTTGCTAGCAGTGAAACCAGCCCTGACATCCCTCGGACACCGGAGACAGGAAGCAGGAGAGACATCATCCTGTCAAACATCGGGGAGCAAGTCGTCAGGGTGTCTATTTCCAGGAAACCTAACCAACCTTTAGGTCAGATTTGTGGAAGGAGTTTTATTGAAAATCTTACTAACAATCGACAAGATTAGTATGTTTAACACTATCAGTAAACAGAGCTCTCAGTCTCTTTTCGCGCGCCGTCGCTAGTCGCTACACTCTGGTTAGATTGAGTGCTTAATGTTTTTTACACTTGCTAGCTCTATGTGACTGACATCCTTCGCACACCGGCTTATATCTCTAACAATTCTCTTCCAGGAGTTACAATTCAAGGAGGAACCGACACTCCCCTGGGCTGCATCCGTATCAAGAGAGTAGTCCTGAACAGTCCTGCTGCCACAGCCGGCATCATCCCCAACGACATTCTCCTGGCAGTAGCAGGGATGGATCTAACGAACTGCACGCACGATCAGGCACTGGAGCTGATGAAGGAGGCTCCCTTCGACACGACCATGGAACTGTCCCGGTACTTTGGGAGGAGGTCGGAGGAGGAGGAGTTCACGCCGGACATTCAGAGCGTGAGCAGCTGGAACACCAACAACGAGGATCTTAGCTCTGTCCGGTGAGAGCGATTACTTGCTAGGAGTGGTGTTTATTATTCCTTCATTGTTTGTCCTTGGATGTGGTCCCAAGGGTTCAGTCTCATCGCCATCCATTTAGTTTCAGCTTGGAGCTCTGATTTATATTATATTGTTGTCTACTGAGTTACCTAACTTGTCAACCCTACCCTCTCAAAGTCTCAAACTAACCTCTCCTATTTTCCGTGGTTTCGGCCCCTCGTTCTACAGCGCCTCCTCCAGCGTGCACCCCTCCTATTGCTCCACGGAGGAGTTAGCAAGAGACCACGCCTCCGCTGCAGGACCCACAACCAAACTCCAGATCAGACTCTGGAAGGGGCCCAAGGGACTGGGATTCAGTGTGGGCGGCGGGCTGGGGACCTCACAACCTCCCCACATCAAGAGGATCTACACAGGTTTGAGGGGCGGAATTTTGCTTGAAATCAAGATTTGAATACATTTAGCGTCGCATTAAAGCATTTAGTCAATTGTGACAGAATAGTGATAGTTTTAATTTAATTCAATACCAATTTCCGTACCTAAATGTGATGTGTAAGTCGCCCCTAATATACAGTACATTGCAATTTGATCCCTCTCGCTCTCAGCTCACCCCTAATTCACTCTTATCTCACTCTTATCTCCCCCTTCTCCCACTCTTATCTCACTCTTATCTCACTCTTATCTCACTCCTATCTCACTCTTACCTCACTCTTATCTCACTCTTATCTCACTCTTATCTCACTCCTATCTCACTCTTACCTCACTCTTATCTCACTCTTATTTTACTCCTATCTCACTCTTATTTTACTCCTATCTCAATCGTATCTCATTTTAATCTCACTCTCATGTCACTCTTATAATCTCTCTTATCCCACTCTTATCTCATTCCAATCTCACTCTCATCTTATTCTTAAGTCATTCCTATCTCTTTTATCTCACTCCTATCTAATATCTCTCTTATCTCACTCTTTAGCTCTTATCTCACTCTTATCTCTCTCCACAGGAAGTCCAGCCCACCTGTCAGGAAGACTAATGCCAGGTGATGTGATCACCTCGGTTAACGGGATAGATCTCATGTCAAAGAATCACGTGGAGGTTGTCAACGTTATCAGATACATGCCCCAGGGGAGGTTTCCCTCAGTATCGCGAGAACCAAATCAGCTGGCAGCATCCGATCCTCTTCCTAGAAACGATATTAAATGGGATCACATTCTCTTAATACATATAGAAATCATATGAGATCACATGATCTCTTAGAACAATGAAATCAGATTTATTCTCCTTAAACCAAGTGACATCAGATCGTTTAGTCGAAACGGAAGAATCAGATACAGATTGTTTTGTAGGTGACAGAGTTATCGTCACGATAATAGGAAAATCTTGCTCAAAGACCTGACCTGGAAGTTGTATTCCGGAAAAAATAAATTTATTGCTCTCACTCTGATTAAACATGGACTCAACTTGGACATTTCCATCTTCTAGAAGATTCAAGAAGATCATCCGAAAAAGATGTCTCGAAAGAAAAGTCGATCTTAAATCTTGAGTGGCTCTCGGATTATTTGTATGATCCAGTTGTAATCTATATAGCAAATGAAAGAACTGAATGAAAGTTAATTTTATGGAACATTCGATTAGCTTCAATTTACAATTACATACTTAGCTACAAGTCTAAAATATCTTCTATCTTAGTCGTGCTTTTCTTTTATCATTCTCACTCACATTTATTGTATTCATTTTTATCTATATTATGAATACAAAATGCTGTTTTAATTTGGTTTGAATTATTTATTCCTTTTATCGCGTAATGTTAGTTAATTTAACTTTAAGAGAGTAGATTAAGAAATATTATGAGACATATAATAATTAAATTCAAATTTAAGTCTTAAAACCTTTTAGATCTTGATTAGAATTTTAAAATGTAATATAGAATTTGTGACATACACATTATTTTTGACTAAACTCATTAGGTTTCAAAATTATGATTTTGATTAAAATATGATGTATGTTAATTAATTTTAAATAATTAATTAATTAAGTCATATTTTTAACATTATGTATGAAGGTAATTCATGCTTATTATATAGAGAAATGTATAAACACTCGTCGACTTAATGTTTGCGATGTATTTCAAGTTTATTTTCGTAATTATATCATTAATCATGTAATAATTTACCTCAATGTCTTCTAATGCTTATGAAATCTTTAGTGTTTCACTTGCCTCCAATTTATTTCATTTTTTCTCTGAAACTATTTTTATGAATTTATCTAATTTAGTGTAAAATGAGTAGAGTTAAACCGGACCATATAGTTAATGCTGTGAAATAGTTATTCGACGCCCAAAATGACCACTCTTAGAGTTAGACGCCCTAGCAGTTGCCTGATTGATAATTTAGTCGGTGATATGCAAATCGCTCTAATTCTTGCCCGTTTACTGTCCATCTAGCATTGTCATGACTAGGAAACAAGAGCCCGTTCGTTGTTTAATTATGAATTTTAGGAGTTAAATTTTCTACGCATATTATCAGTCTCTTTTGATCGTTTAACTCTATTCATTGCTCAAATATTTATATAGTCCAAATATTTATGGCTCATGGCACCAATCAAGTCTGAGATGAGAATCACGGCGATGTTAAAAGGCATTTTAATTTTTATAACCGTTTAACCGGCCCTTTGGACAAAAATCTCAAAGTCGCTTATGCCATTAAGGGCCAATAAGGTAACTGTCTCCCGCCGTGCCCTTAATAAAATCCCAAAAAAGTTCCCCCGTCTTGGGGAGGAACAAGACTCGTCCCATCCGGGTCCAAGGATTCATCGGTTTCGTCTCCCGGCCTGCAGCTCCCAAACTTGGGCTCTCGGCCTGCGCTCCCAAACTTGGGCTCGTCTCCGGCCTGCAGCTCCCAAACTTGGGCTCGTCTCCGGCCTGCAGCTCCCAAACTTGGGCTCGTCTCCGGCCTGCAGCTCCCAAACTTGGGCTCGTCTCCGGCCTGCAGCTCCCAAACTTGGGCTCGTCTCCTGCCTGCAGCTCCCAAACTTGGGCTCGTCTCCGGTCTGCAGCCCCAAACTTGGGCTCGTCTCCGGCCTGCAGCTCCCAAACTTGGGCTCTTCTCCAGCCTGCAGCTCCCAAACTTGGGCTCGTCTGATCTCCGGCCTGCATCTCCCAAACTTGGGCGCCGTCCGGGCCATCGCTGGCCCATAGTAGCAGTAGTTTCCCCCGTCTGAAGAGGAACAGACAGTCACAAGAGTTGCAGTTTTTTCTACCCCTCACGATGGCAAGGTGCGGTCCCAGCATTTTATATCCACATTTCACATACCGACTGAAATAATGCACACATGGTTCTCACGTTGAGTGTTTACACCCATTAGTAAGCATGGACACTGAGATCACCAAGTTGTTTACTTAGTGGTCCCGGATCCAAATTGAGTACGATCAGAATCAATATATAGGCGGTCACACTGACGTCATTTACATTGTGCGCTGCCAAATTGTTGAAAATATAACCGCCTATTTCGTGAGTAGGGTATGGTGCGAACCTACACAATATATCAAGATAACTCAATAACTGATATTGATATTTGTTCCGTGGAAGAATATAATTGGTTGATTTCAACCAGTATCGGTCACGTCTTTAGCGATTAATTCGGTCGTGACAGAGTGTTTAGCGTGGGGAAAGAAGCGGGATGTGTGTGTGCATGTTTCGTAAAATGTATGTGTAGTTGACATGTATATCAGAAATTGCACCTATTTTACATTAATTATTGCTTGCAGTTCCGTCCTATGCACACCTAATTGGTCTTAGTGAGGCAGCTTATCAAGTTATCAGAAACTTCAGGCGCTCCCAGATATATTGAGTGTTCTGTTATTCTTTCTTCAGTTCCTTCTTTGGTCCGCTCTCGATATTTCGACCTTGTGGAAGAATCGCGGTTTTCCAGTCCTTGCAAGTTTATTTCGCATGCCGAGGTAGGAACTCAAGGGTTACCGCACGTTTAGGCAATGTTCATGGCTATGGGGCGTTTCGTGTTAACGAAGTCAATTCTTCTCAACAGAAAAAAACCGATCACCCTTTTTGGGAGTGCCAACTTCGTCATAATATGTTGTTCATTGGAATATTTGGTTAATAAATTCCTATTCCGCATATTTGTTATTTTAATATTATATTTTACTATTAGATAGTTTATAGGATTGTTTTGCAGCAACCTAGTCTGCTTGTCTATGGAATGTGGTGTGTGGAACTCGCCGCTAAGGCCGTATAAATTAATTATTTAATTTCACCGGCCGCTAAGGCCGGTGAAATTAATTTTGGCCTCAACTTGTTCGTCTTTACGTAATGTGGTAACAATTCCTCAGACTCAGAGGTAATTGAAAGGGTAGTTTACGTTTGTTCCGAGGCCAAAGTGTAGCTTATCAGATCCTTTTTAGTTTACAGTCGCAGTTGGTGGCGGGGGATTTGGTGGCGGGGGACTTCAAAATTTTATGCAAGCAGAGGGTTGTCAGGTATACAAATGCAGGAGCAATGTGTTCTCATCTCAGACTTGGGGTGCTGGGTGAGCGCCGAGAGCTCAGTCCGTGGAAAGAAACCCCCTTTGGGGCGGGGGGTCTTGGGGCGCAGCCGCCAGAAATTTTTTTGATCTTTTAAAGTGACTTAGCCCCCCTAAAATCCCGATTTTGCCTTCGAAAGTTTCTAAGAATGAATACAGTTTCTAAGAATAAAACGTGCTATAATTGAAGCTATAATTGAAGCTCGATTGAAATTTATTTTTTCTTCAATCTTCAAAAATCCATAATTAGTGAAGTGTACCTGGCTTGTGTTTAGTGGCCATTTTGATCTTCAAAACTAAATGAAAAATTGCGGTGATTTGATCAACTCTGTCTCTGTATTCTCAAAACTATATGAACTTTTCTACTGGAAATTGCTCAAGAAATTAACCCCATTTTGAAGCATTAATTAAGGCATCTTAATTATTTTTTAACTTATTTCCTGGAATTAACGGCGAGATCAAATATTTCGTTCCCATTCCCCATATCGGATTATTTAACATCTAATTATTTTTCTAACTTTATAGGTTTGTCAGGCTTGGCGAGATAATTGCTTTTCCAGAAGATCCTATCAGAGTATCACCATCAGGTACGATATTACATCATCACATACCGTGTACGTGTGCTATATAAAGCGTCACCGATTTCCTCCGTTCCGATGATTACGTCACATATAACCTTTCCTGATATATTAGATCTTGCATGTATTACGTCATTCATTACGTCATTCAGTGTGTGATCAGTATCGCGTGTTCCTTTGATCGTGACCGAGGCTTATCTCTAACTGAGTTATCGTATTTGTCTTTTCCCATCCTCTCGATGTTTTCTCTAGTTCTTTGCTTGGGGATCAGTGACCACTGACCAGTCATTCGATGCACTCTTGCTGCAGAAATCACCTAAATTTCTGTCCAAAGCACACCAAAGTAGCGAAGTTTTCATGCTGAGACTGATGTGCGATATACCAGCTGACTTCTTTGTAGATCTGTACTACCGCTGATTGCTGTCTGTATCCTCTGTCCAACGCCTCCTGGATTTATCCTCGCTGGATTAGTTCCTTTTCCCTATTCTAGTTTGGCGTGCACAACTTTCGAAACTGCGTAGAAAGGATCCCCGCCTCCCTGTCCTCTGACGTCGTGCATTAACATGCCGTTGTTAATGTTATTAATGCATTTTTATCACCGTGTTTACTCACTCTTGTTGTTTATTTGATCTTGTTGTTTACTATACTCTTCAAATAGACTTGGAGGCTGTACAACTGTCCCCAGTGTATGTTCCATAAAAATGTGGGGTAACAAACTGAGGGGGGGCGGAAGCCAACAAGGTTTTCAAAATAGAAAATTATCATTAAAATTTTATATTTTCTACGCATATTATCAGTCTCTTTTGATCGTTTAACTCTATTCATTGCTCAAATATTGTTATAGTCCAAATATTTATGGCGCTCGCCCAGCACCAATCAAGTCTGAGATGAGAATCACGGCGATGTTAAAAGGCATTTTAATTTTCTTAACCTTTTAACCGGCCCTTTGGACAAAAAATCTCAAAGTCGTTTATGTCATTAAGGGCCAATAACGTAACTGTCTCCCGCCGTGCCCTTGATAAAAATCCCAAAAAAAGTTCCCCCGTCTTGGGGAGGAACGAGACTCGTCCCATCCGGGTCCAAGTTCATCGGAGAACTCGTCTCCGGCCTGCAGCTCCCAAACTTGGGCTCGTCTCCGGCCTGCAGCTCCCAAACTTGGGCTCGTCTCCGGCCTGCAGCTCCCAAACTTGGGCTCGTCTCCGGCCTGCAGCTCCCAAACTTGGGCTCGTCTCCGGCCTGCAACTCCCAAACTTGGGCTCGTCTCCGGCCCGCAACTCCCAAACTTGGGCTCGTCTCCGGCCTGCATCTCCCAAACTAGAACTTTGGCTCGTCTCCGGCCTGCAGCTCCCAAACTTGGGCTCGTCTCCGGCCTGCAGCTCCCAAACTTGGGCTCGTCTCCGGCCTGCAGCTCCCAAACTTGGGCTCGTCTCCGGCCTGCAGCTGCCAAGCTTGGGCGCCGTCTGGGCCATCGCTGGCCCGTCTGAAGGGAACAGACAGTTACAAGAGTTGCAGTTTTTTCTACCTCTCACGATGGCAAGGTGCGGTCTCAGCATTTTATATCTACATTTCACATACCGCGACTGAAATAATGCACACCATGGTTCTCACGTTGAGTGTTTACACCCATTAGTAAGCATGGACACTGAGATCACCAAGTTGTTTACTTAGTGGTCCCGGATCCAAATTAGAGTACGATCAGAATCAATATATAGGCGGTCGCAATGACGTCATTTACATTGTGCGCGCTGCCAAATTGTTGAAAATATAACCGCCTATTTCTCGTGAGTAGGGTATGGTGCGAACCTACACAATATATCAAGATAACTCAATAACTGATATTGATATTTGTTCCGTGGAAGAATATAATTGGTTGATTTCAACCAATTATCGTTCGTCTTTAGAATTAATTCGGTCACGTGACAGAGTGTTTAGCGTGGGGAAAAGAAGCGGGATGAGATGATGCGTATCATTTCGTAAATATTATATCCTAGTTTCGACATGTATACAGAGAATTGGTGGGACTGTGTGCGTTTGTGTGCTTTTGTGTGTGTGCTTGAGTAACGTCTCATATCGAGTGGAGCTTGCACTCTATATATTGCACACCATTTTACATTAATGTGCTTGCAGTTCCGTCCTATGCACACCTAATTGGTCTTAGTGAGGCAGCTTATCAAGTTATCAGAAACTTCAGGCGCTCCCAGATATTGAGTGTTTTGTTATTCTTTCTTCAGTTCCTTCTTTGGTCCGCTCTCGATATTTCGACCTTGTGGAAGAATCGCGGTTTTCCAGTCCTTGCAAGTTTATTTCGCATGCCGAGGTAGGAACTCAAGGGTTACCGCACGTTTAGGCAATGTTCATGGCTATGGGGCGTTTCGTGTTAACGAAGTCAATTCTTCTCAACAGAAAAAACCGATCACCCTTTTTGGGAGTGCCAACTTCGTCATAATATGTTGTTCATTGGAATATTTGGTTAATAAATTCCTATTCGCATATTTGTTATTTTAATATTATATTTTACTATTAGATAGTTTATAGGATTGTTTTGCAGCAACCTAGTCTGCTTGTCTATGGAATGTGGTGTGTGGAACTCGCCGCTAAGGCCGTATAAATTAATTATTTAATTTCACCGGCCGCTAAGGCCGGTGTGAAATTAATTTTGGCCTCAACTTGTTCGTCTTTACGTAATGTGGTAACAATTCCTCAGACTCAGAGGTAATTGAAAGGGTAGTTTACGTTTGTTCCGAGGCCAAAGTGTAGCTTATCAGATCCTTTTAGTTTACAGTCGCAGTTGGTGGCGGGGGGATTTGGTGGCGGGGACTTCAAAATTTTATGCAAGCAGAGGGTTGTCAGGTATACAAATGCAGGAGCAATGTGTTCTCATCTCAGACTTGGGGTGCTGGGTGAGCGCCGAGAGCTCAGTCCGTGGAAAGAAACCCCCTTTGGGGCGGGGGGTCTTGGGGCGCAGCCGCCAGAAAATTTTTGGAAGTTTTGAAGTGCCTTAGGCCCGCTAAAATCCCGATTTTTCCGTCGAAAGTTTCTAAGAATGAATACAGTTGTAAAACGTGCTATAAAGCTCGATTGAAATTTATGTTTTCTTCGATCTTCAACAATTCATAATTAGTGAAGTGTACCTGGCAAAACGGAATGAAAAATTGAGGTGATTTGATCAACTCTGTCTCTGCATTCCTAAAACTATATGAACTTTTCCTCGGAAATTGCTCAAGAAATTAACCCCATTTTGAAGCATTAATTAAAGGCACTTAATTATTTTTTAACTTAATTTCCTGGAATTAACGGCGAGATCAAATATTTCGTTCCCATTCCCCATATCGGATTATTTAACATCTAATCGTATTCATATGTCTAGCTTTATAGGTTTGTCAGGCTTTTTAATTGCTTTTCCAGAAGATCCTATCAGAGTATCACCATCAGGTACGATATTACATCATCACATACCGTGTACGTGTGCTATATAAAGCGTCACCGATTTCCTCCGTTCCGATGATTACGTCACATATAACCTTTCCTGATATATTAGATCTTGCGTGTATTACGTCATTCATTACGTCATTCAGTGTGTGATCAGTATCGCGTGTTCCTTTGATCGTGACCAAGGCTTATCTCTAACTTAGTTATCGTATTTGTGGCTCTTTTTCCATCCTCTCGATGCTTTCTCTAGTTTTTTGCTTGTGGATCAATGACCACTGACCAGTCATTCGATGCACTCTTGACAAGAACAGTCCTTAATGCTGCTGCAGAAATCACCTAAATTTCTGTCCAAAGCACGCCAAAGTAGCGAAGTTTTTATGCTGAGACTGATGTGCGATATACCAGCTGACTTCTTTGTAGATCTGTACTACCGCTGATTGCTGTCTGTATCCTCTGTCCAACGCCTCCTGGATTTATCCTCGCTGGATTAGTTCCTTTTCCCTATTCTAGTTTGGCGCACAACTTTCGAAACTGCGTAGAAAGGATCCCCGCCTCCCTGTCCTCTGACGTCGTGCATTAACATGCCGTTGTTATTAATGCATTTTTATCACCGTGTTTACTCACCTTGTTGTTTATTTGATCTTGTTGTTTACTATACTCTTCAAATAAGTGAAGAAGTGAAGAAGTGAAGAAGTGAAGAAGTGAAGAAGTGAAGAAGTGAAGAAGTGAAGAAGTGAAGAAGTGAAGAAGTGAAGATTTGAAGAAAGTTGCAAACCGTATCGTTCTCGTTGTCTGCACACAGCTTTCAGAGCAGTCTATTATTTCACCAGTTTCACAGGATTCTGATTGAAAAAAATGATTTAAATACATGAAATGGATGGAAAATTCTATCCCAGATCAATAAAATTTCGAGTTCTTCCAATGAAATAAAAAACAACGTATATAGAAACGCCGACGTAAAGAAAACAACAGACAAAACACAGATAATACTAACGTGATACAGAGAACGCAGATGTCAGCATTTTTTTCGCTATTTCTGGAGATCCAGGGTCCCAAATAAATTGAATCAAAAGTTTTTACAGGCGTTTAAAATCAAAGAGCTGGTGACTTCAGTGATGACAGCGACAGTTATCAGAAGGCGTAACATCCTGACTAGGCGAAGGGATTCGGGGATAAAAAAATTGGAATTCGGAATGATGAATATCGAGGCATTTAGAGTTTACAGAGCAATTTGGTTCGGTTTCGTTAATTACAATTGTTGAATCTGAAGAAACTTTTGTCTGCTCTCAAAACTTTATATCATCGACAGTCAAGAATATATATATTCTAAAAACGATAGAGCTATAAACGACACAAACTATCAAACATGCAAACCGAATTTTAATAAAACGCAACATAATTATGAAAAGAATCCGCATACTTAGGAATGATCTGTCGGGTCAGCACGAAGGATATTATGGATTCTGAGGTGACACAAAAGATGACTCATCGCTTACTACATCATCATGGATGCTGTGGTAGGTATAGTTGCGTCATGGTCATACTCGCGGAAACTTGAAAACCACCCTTTTCATGACATCATAATATGATGTCATAGGGACGGTGGTTTTCAAGTCTCCGCGAGATTTTTTGTGAAAAATCGCCGATTTTTAGCTCATATCATAAAAAATAAGGGTAAAAACGGCGATTTTAATCCTTAGAACATGAAATAAACCGAAGTCGTCACTGCAACCACTATGCCAGTTTATGAGTAAGCTATAACATATGTACACATTAGAGGTAAGCAAGACGAAGCGATGACTCATCACTCAGCAATGTTGTGTACATTCTGTACATGTCCCAGGGACAGGGATCCTTATGACGACATATGCCATCCCCCGACTAGAGGGACGGTTACATGGAGTAGATTAATATATGGGGAAACATAATATATGTACATAAATGTAATATAAAACCTAATAAATATGTGTGAACAGTGAACTCTTATCCCCTCCCAAAGCCCCCCAAATTCCCAATATCTCAATAATATGCCCCTGATGTGTGTCAGCTTCCGTTGACACTTTTACTCGTCCTACAACATAGTAACTTAGTAGAGTAGTATCAACTTTATCAAGATTCTCTGGCTATCTGCCAACAGTATCAGATAATATGGATTGACCATAGAAGAAAACTTTTGTTGGTTTCGACGTTCAGCTAATCACTGACAAAAAAGGGTGTTTTACGAACTTTTTACATATTTACACACTTTTTCACACACTTACACACTTTTCACACACTTACACACTTTTTTACACACATTTTACACACTTACACTTTCTACACACTTACACACTTTCTACACACTTACACACTTTCTACACACACACTTTTTACACTCTTATACACTTTTTTAAATTCTTTTACATACCTTTTTTGCACACTTACATATTTTTACACACTAGCAAACTTTTTACACGCTAACACACTTTTTTACACACTTTTTACATACTTATTAACACACTTGCACACATTTTTACAAATTTACACGTACTTAGGGATCGTTCACATATTACGTAATCACCTTGGGGGAGGGAGGGGGTTTCCGAACTTCCGAATGATTACGTTTCATGTTATTGTAACAATAATACAACTACTGTAAACTTGATTACGAGGGGGAGGGGGGGTTGAAATCAGCCAAAAATTGATTACGTAATATGTGAACGATCCCTTAGATGAAAATTCATGCATACCTATTATGAAATAGTGGGAAATTCACGAAATTTTGTCAAAAATCACGCATTTTAGTGGGAAATTCACGAAATTAGGTGAAAAATAACGCACTGTGACAATTTCAAGATGAGGATTAAAGAGAAATATCGAGCATTTAAATAACTGAGAATAGCAAACATGTCATAGATTAGGCAGTTTTACAGGTATATAGCTTCATATGAATAGACTCCAGAGAAAATAGTAAACAGGGAATACAGTAGGTAAATACACAGTGCATGTTGGCATACTCTATCCGATATCCATTCGGTGTGAATATGCAGACTGAATAATTATCATAAACTAACATTGTTGTACTGTGCACGTACATAGCATTAATTAGTTAGTATTGGTTACGAAAAATAAGGAATCGATTCTGGCGTTGATAACGTAAATAAGTAAGATAAAGTTGTCTAAAAATTAAGTTCCCAAGTCCAATTAAGTTTGAAAAAATACGGTTATGTCTGGCAAAAAATACGTAGCGTATTTTTCTTTGTTTTTTTAAAATACGTATTTAACTACCTTGTTAAAATCATCAATACAATAGCGGTCAGAAATCAAGAAAGCAGAGTAAAGCACATACCAGCTCTACAATATGAAAAATGGTGCTAACATTTTCTTTGATTTTCTCAAGGATGAAAAAATAAAATAAGAAATTAAAAAAAAGTAAAATCGTAAAATCAGCGGCTGTGACATATACCGAATTCCGACGAAGCATGACCAGAACATTTCATTACTTAATTATATGCTCCACATAACTTTATTAGTTATTACTTAATATTTTATCATGCTAAGTATTTTGGTGACTTCAGGCCTGTCACAACTGCCGGTCACATGGTCTAACACGAGCAAATTCTTGTACCTGAGAACATCCTTTCAAATCGAATTATATAAGCTTCACTAATGTGCGCTCAGAAAAAAAAAGGCGGTCGAAATGACGTCATTAACAGTATGCGCGCTGTCAAATTGTTGAAAATAACCGGTTATTTAATTTTCTTCGTGCGCGGAGTATAATGTTAGAACACGTATGAGGGATGTGCGAAATATTCAAAGCAACCGAAATATTCAAGCCTGTGTGGAGAATGTGAAATCAGAAATATATGTTATTTTTATCTACAAATCACAGTACAGAAGTGCTGTTATCTGATCAATCCATGTCTCTATTGTTAGTATAGGCAAAAAATCATAAATATAAAAAATTTGAATTTGAGGTATAAAAACAATAAGAAATATGAAAATATATAAGGTGTGTTAATATGTGTAAATGTCATCAATTCTCCAGCTTAATGCCTGGTGCTGACGTCACCAGCAACTAGATATCATATTCGTATGTGGAATAGAAATTCTATGGTCAAGGTTTATGATTATAGGGATTAGGTAACGGAATTAAATTTTAAGCGGAATTCATAATTGGCGAACGGCCAGTTGGGCATGACGAAGTTTCAGTTATGCTTCGAAGAGCATAAAAGGTGCTCTTGAAAGCTTGTGTGAATGGTAGAATGCTCAACCTGGTTTGTACATTGGATCCGTTGTCAAATGGATCCATTGTACATTGGATCCATTGCACATTGAATTCATTCCTCATTGGATTTATTGTTCAATGGATTCATTGAACATTGGATCCATTGGACTTTGGATCCATTGAACACTGGATCCATAATTGTACATTGGATTCATTGGACTTTGGATCCATTGTACATTGGATCCATTGTACATTGGATCCATTGTAAATTGGATCCATTGTACATTGGATCCATTGTAAAATTTACATTGGATCCATTGTACATTGAATTCATTGTACACTGGTTCCATTGTACATTGGATCCATTGTACATGGGATCCCTTGTACATTGGTTCCATTGTACATTGGATCCATTGTGCATTGGATCCATTGTACATTGGATCCACCCACTGTACATTGGATCCATTCTACATCGAATTCATTGTACATTGATTCCATTGTACATTGGATCCATTGTACATTGGATCCATTGTACATTGGTTCCATTGTACATTGGATCCATTGTGCATTGGATCCATTGTACATTGGATCAATTGTACATTGGATTTTTGTACTTTGGATCAGTTGTACATTGGATCCATTGTACATTGGATCCACACAATGTACATTGGATCCATTGTACATTGGATCCCTTGTAAATTGGATCAACTGTACATTGGATCCACTGTAAATTTGATCCATGATGTGCAATGTACATTAGATACATTGTGTATAATGTACAATTGATCCATTACGTGTACAATGTACACAGACATTGGATCGTTTATGGCTATTGGACCCTTATCTGTATCATGTTTTGATTGCCGAATTATTTCACGTGATCAATTTCAAATAATCAATATTGATCACTTGCAATTTTGATTGATTTTATCTATAATGTAAAACTGAAAAAAGAAACTAAAAAAATGCGAGAACTCTGCAAACAATCCATAGGACCTGCTTTTTTATAGTTACACAATCAACTAACGCAAAAGATTGAAATATGTCATTATTACAGATTTAAAATGTTAAATTTCACAGTACCGAAAACTTTTGAAACATGAGGCGTGGGAATTACTAATTTTGAAAGCTTTTTAATGATGCTCAAGTGTATAAAGTGTTATAAATGGAGCCCAGCCCACCGTAACATAGACCAATAAAGCACAATATCGATGCAAAGTACCAAGGGCAAGTGACTCATTTAGTGACTCTAGTGACTCATTTAGCTTCATACTAATTGAATGTGAGGTGATACGACCATATGTCAACTCAACGCAAATGTATTTTTCGGATAATCAAAAAATTAAAAGGGGACAAGATTTTTGGCGCACCTTGTAGGCTGTACGTACCTTCCTTCAACCTATATCGAATAATGTTCGACAATGAAGCGAAATAAAGCGATACAAATTAAAACGAGTTCAGTGAATGTGATCAGGATCGGATATCTCTAAAAATACCAGTGACCTGCTCCAGCTACACACAAATACACGGATAAATTATACACGGAGTATATATACCTACATGATCCCCGTATATATACACAAGAATGAAATTATGTTGCACATTACTGAGTATATCATACGTGCTGATATGGCAGTCAAGGAGACCCCGCGCACGAAAAATAGGCGGCTATTTTCGACAATTTGGCAGCGCGCACACTGTTAATGACGTTATTTTGACCGCCTATTTATTCTGAGTGCACATTATACAGGGTATTTTATGACAAGTTGCGGTGTCATGTGCTGAACGCTTTTAACCCAGATAATGACGTCATGATATTGAATGCCTATCATACTATAGATAATGCGGCGTATTAATTTATGTGCGGTGTTTCCGTTTTCAAGTTAGTATCAAAATTAATTTTTCACTGGGTTAAAAAGTTTAAATGAATCAGGAAATTATTTAGAAAAATTGTAGGTCATCCTGTTTGGCGTGGCAGGCCAATCCCTTTTGCGCAAACATTAAATTTAAAGTCTGAAATTTTTCAAAATTCCTTCGCAATCAAGAGCGACAGTAAAAGTTCTAACGTTAGAATGCAGAGATGCAAGCAAAACAGCAACAAGCTGGTCATAAACATTGTTTATAATTATGGCATTTCTTGTTATTGTTAATGAGCTCCATAATTATGGCTGATTATAGTGTAAAATTGAAATCGTATGGATGGCGACTGGCTCATACTCATTAAATCGAAATATTAGTTGCTATAATTGACAACCGATCCATCGTTCTGGAATTTGGCAGCCCATTGAATTGCTGAAAATACAGCTTACTGCTTAGCTCTTCTATAATAGCAGATAGCTATCCCAAGACACATTTTCCACACTTTTCTTATTGCGTATCGATTATCAAGAGGCGTAAACATAGCAACAATCATGCAAGAAGGTACCCACAGAGCAAATTCTATAAGAATGTGATTGCAGCAGGAAAAAAGCCGAGATTTCATTCCGACGATGGAAAAATAGTTAAAGAGTATTACACAACTGTAGTATTTAGAAGCTTTGGGTTTTCAAAACCGACTATAATTTGTGCTACACATTGAATGACAGCTGTCAGAGACAGCACATAATTTTAGGAAAGTTCCTATACAGGAAATGTGAGTTTGAAATGATGTCATGGTATTAATTATTATCTTTGGAATGGGAAAACAAGAACGGATAACTTCTGAACTTCACAAAAGCGATAAGGAATCGAAATAAATATTGGTACGCCAGAGGACAGGACAGAGGATAGAAGACGGAGGACAGGAGACAGAAAAAAAGGGTTTTTTTTTAACTTTTAAAAATGTTAAATGCCCATATTTTTGTTACCAAAAAGATCATAGGTGTTGTTTTCAACCATTTTTGGCTTTTGATCTTGCATTTCGATGATTTTCCTACTTTTAAACGGATTCTTAGTTTTGGGCAAAAAGGGGAAAATATTTTAAGTTTTTCAAAATTTTTCAATTTTTTTCCTTTGTTTAGTAACCTCAAAGGGTTAAAAAAAAAAAGGAAAATTTTTATTTTTATGCTTTTTTGGGTTGTTTTAATGAAGATTTTGGAAACCAAAAAAGGGTTTTTTTACTGACTTCCATCTTTCCATGTTCGAATATATCAAAAATATGCCCGATTTGGCAACCTTGAAGCTTGCGATGGTTACCTCAAAACTGCTGCCTAATTGGCAAAATTGTTTTGGATTGAAATTAAGTGCTTAAATGGGATCGTGAAGTACGCCATGATTTGAGTGAAATTTAAAATATGAGGATTATAGTTTCTTTGATGACATTCCTGATAGATTGATGCTATTGTT
The DNA here is from genome assembly GCA_011033025.1 of Beroe forskalii. Lineage (NCBI taxonomy): Eukaryota > Metazoa > Ctenophora > Nuda > Beroida > Beroidae > Beroe > Beroe forskalii. The sequence continues at coordinate 105,251 of WFMF01000416.1, read as the reverse complement.
TGTGGAATTACAGTTCGATAATTATACCAAGCAATATTATAATTATCTTTTATGATAAATTATGCGATCGATTTTAAAGATATTCTAAATCTGATCTTAGTTATATATTAAAACAAAATATTCGTATTTCGTTAAGTTGCTTAAAATCTTATCACGAAAAATGTTATTTTTAATGCTTAAGTCTTTACTTTTCTTGAGGATAATCGAAAAAATCTACTGGTAAATTTACCTTCAATTAATTTCGTTTTAGAATAGACTGAATAATTTGACAATTTTTCGTCCTGTACAGTTGCAGTAAAATGTATACATGAGAATATTAAAAGAGTTAGTTGTGTTATGTCCGGTGCAGCAAATAGACCTTGAGGCGCCGTCAATTCCCCATTCTAAACCCTGATAATGACGTCACTTCGAATCGTCTATCCTCTGTACCGGAGCTTTATATAATATGGAAAAAGAATGCAGATGATTAAAGCTGTCAAATTAGCTATGTTTATGAGTTTTGACGGATAGTGCTTCCCACAGGCTTTAGTCATTCGTGACGTGCGACATACAGCATTTTATCACGTGATCTACAAGTCACGTGGTTTGCATGTCACGTGATCAAAAAGTCACGTGATCAAAAGTCACGTGATCTGCATGACACGTGCTATAAATGTCACGTGATTTTAATGTCACATGATCTATTGATCTATATCTCAATTGATCTACTTGTCACGTGATCTAAAAGTCACGTGGTCTAAAAGTCACGTGAAATTTCATGGTCGGCATTACCCTCACGTCCTTCAATTTATATATGTGATAATGTACTGTATATCAATCAATTCTTTTATTTAATTGTTATGTACGAGTTTCAGTTCGAATTTAACAACTATCCAAGTATCCAAATTCAAATTCATGGTTGTGAGGGCTCTACGGTAGGTAACTCAAATTCTGTGCTAGAAAAGGAGGGGGTTCTATGTCGTGCGGGGTAAATTTCGGACTTTCCGTCCAGTTACGTAATCAAATGTCCATTTGAAAGGAACCCCAATCATCAGTTGCTCATGGTCCATATTTGAAAAAACTGTTTCTCTATTTGAAAAAATGCATCAGTCATCACCCCTGGCTATGCAATATAGTTTTCACTTTTCAACAATTTGAAATAAAGAAATCTCCTGATTTGTGCCCTTGTTCACCTTCTAATTGTAATTACGTGTCCCTACTGCACCTCAGATATATAAATTCAGCCTAAAAGCATGCAATTTGGCAATTTTCTCGGACTATTTTCCCCATAAATTGTTTCGGTGATTTGCACTTCAGCAATCATTGCCGTGGAATTGTGGCAATTTAGGAGGGATTATAGCGCTTTTAATCGCTTTTTCCGGCAAATTACACTTCTAAATACGTGCAGTGTGATCACTGACCTTATAGTAATGACAAAATTACAGGGCAATAGCACAAGGGGAGCAGCTACGGTTCATTTTATGAAGGAGCAATATAGATTTATAAAGGAGTAAATAGTTTAGATTTATACGTGTCTGGAGCTAGTGAATATATTTACTAATATACTTGGAAATAAGGGGTAGAAGAATTACTGAATATTGGGGAATATCAAGATGGTATGGTACTCGGAGAGGTGACGAGGTTGAGTTTTATTTCCAGACACCTGGTTAGGAAAAGAGCTCACTATTGCAGTTGGCAAAGGGAGCATCTGCAGTACGAAAAGCTTGAGTAGTGTAACTGTATAGATGCCAATAGAGTATTAGCAATGGGGGCAATGGGGATGAAGTAGGAACTGAGGAAGTAATAATGAAATAGGGAAACAGAGAACTCAGTACGAAAAGCTTGAGTAGTGTACAGATACCAATAGCTCAATAGAGTGTCTATAAAAAAAGTATTAGCAATAGGGGCAATGGTGATAAAGTAGGAAGTAAGGAAATAAGGAAACAGGAGGCCAAGGGATATAAGGTAGGATCTGATGAAGTAAGGAAATAGGGGAACAAGGAACATCTGCAGTACGATTAGTGTATTGAGGAGTGTATTAACATCTAGATAGAGTGTCTATGAGTTGTAGAAGTAGTACTGTAGTAGCAATGGGGAAAATAGGGATGAAGTAGGAACTTAGGAAATAGGACAGGGTAACAAGTGATAGGCAATAGGGAAAATTGCCAATATGGAAAAACTGAACATACCATTACCTCTTCAACTCGCTACTTGCCTGATCGCCGATCGGACTTCAGATGCCTCAAAACGTCTGAGAGCTGTCGATTTTTCATACACATTCCATGCAAACATAGTAATCCAGAAGATACTTTAGTCTCTCATGTCTGCTACTTCTTTACTTATTAAGGAATCACTCCGACACGATATACTAACTTGATAATAATTACTTGATATATTAAAGTATTAAGGAGCGAGGTATAACTCGGAATATATTTGAGGTATTTGCTAATTATATATTGCTGCGTGGTGGTCTCTATGACACCCCACACTAACTACTAATTGCAATCCTACGTGGGATAGAATGCGTCTGTAAAATATAACCCCCTGCGGGGGAAGTGTAGGCGTTGTGACGTAGACAACTCCCCATGTTAAGGCGTGATAATGACGTCATCGTAACAAGTACGAGATAACATAATCACACAATGTATCATCCTTGTTTGCAACATCTACAGATAATTACAAGTGGAGGGTTGCCTTGTTGCCATGGTGATTAATTGGACCTTGTTACAATTTATTATTGGAAGCTGTTGTCGGGTTGCTATAATCAGATGGGACTTATTCGGGACACATTTTAAATAATAATTATCACTTGAAATATAGCAGCCGGTATTTAACACTAAAATATTACAAAATTGTTACGAATTTCAAGAATATTTATTGAACGTCAGGTTAAGCATAGTTTAGTAGTTTATTGATATTGGATATCAGCGACTAGCGAGTAGTAAATGTTGGTACTTAGTACCCATTTTATCCTAAAATAAGGACTTTATTCTGAAAAACAGTTCTGGGTTATTTGACAATAACATGACATGTTTTTCACTTATAATCAGTCTACTCATTTATTCGTTTATTCAACACAATTCCTCAGAAATAATTAGATATTTTGAACAATCTCTTAGCATAAAAATATGTTATGTAGCCACTCCCAAATATTGCAGCTGGATTATAAACCCGGCTCTCTGTTTAAGACCGTGGGTAATACATCGTTTTTATTGTCTCTGATCAAAATATAGCACGTTTTATTCATATTCATCTGAGCTAAATCCCCCATAAAATAACACTTAATGTTTCATATTAAGGGATATGTCCAGTAAGTTGAATTAATACCCAGTAACACTCATTAACATCACATAGCCAAAGTCTGACAATTTAGTCCGCTACCATCTAATTCACCCTACTTACCCCATTGATTGCTGTCACGTGACCAGTTTAACGCCTTCCCATTGGCTGACACTCGCTCACAGGGCGTACCATTGGTCAAACCGAGTGGTAGATATCAGGTTTATATAGAATTGATTGAGTTAAGTGGATCTGACATAAGAGAATACCTGTATTTTGAGCACTCGGCGTGGCGTGTTGAGTGCGATAATACAAAGTAAGAGTGATGTCATTATCATGGTTTGGAATGGTGTGTTGATGACGATTTATCGCCGAGTTAACCCACGGAAAAATAGTTCATAGAGATGAATTGCCTGGTATAATGGCTATCATAAACATTGTTGATAATGATATATGGCATCTGATGTATTATGGAAGGTTGGTAGTGGTACCTATGGCTTTGGTGTCAGCTTTGGTGGAAATGACCGGTAAACAGGACTAAAACTGAAATACTGGTTTATATATCCCCAAAAATATAAATATCCCCAAATTTATATCCCCGAAATTTATCCCCAAAATTATAAATATCCCCAAATTTCGTACCCCCAAAATTTCGATCCCCGGAATCATTGTCCCATGTAAATTATTTCGAAAGGTATAACCATGCCAAGTGACAATCATGAATTACCAATAACCATGTGAAATGTTACCCATAGAATAACCGATAAAAATGGTGCGTGCTGGGTTCAGCAGTTTTGGATATTTTACTCAAAGTTTTCTAAGTCAGGTGTACGAATGCCTTAGTTTCAACTACTCGGACTTGGCTTCCAAAGTCTCCCAATATCAAATAATTTAATCTTCCTAAAAATTATACGACTCAAGCCAATATAATTTTAGTGGATATATCAACATAATATTTGATATTCAAATATTTGAATATTTGATATTTAAGTATTACAATTCCTACGAATAAAGTAGTAACTGATATATATATATATTATGATTATCCAAGTAATTACGCTGCTTTCTCAGTTCTCACAATCCATTAATTTGTTCTGGATTTCTTACGGGCATCCCGTTTACCATTTTACCAGTCTACTTAGCTAGATCGCAGCGAAACGTAACCGTTTTATATAGGTATGTATATATATATCAGGGTGCGACACTAGATTATATAGTATATTTATATAAACCCCCTCGGTTCGCATCGCCAATTTACCATTAGAAGCGGTGATATTTACGAACCTTTAACCCCTCCAATTACTCGTAGAGAGAGCTAGCGCCTCTGGTAGAACCCATGTAAATGAACTTCCAATCAAATGCCCGTTAAACGATTGCTTCGCTGATTGAGCTAGAACATATATTTAAATGACTATATGGTATATAAAATATATATTTATTGGTTATTGTTAATCACCAGCAATACCAACCAGTCCATGTTGCCGTTACTGCGCCATGTCAATCTATAGTTATGCCATCACATCGATCTGACAACTTTTTCGTCGCCCTCTAAAAAGTTGAGTATATGTTATGATTCCCGCGGGTGAATATTTTGCCACTTTTCTGAGCCGCTAACTGGAAATCCCGTTCTTCCCTGCCAAATAAATATATAGGTTTATGTCGGGATAAATATTTATGGGAAATATTCAATTCCGGCGTTAAATAAAATTTTGTAAATTTCATGAATTTATTGGGAGCTTTTTTTCCATTTATTAACTTCTCGCTTCACTGATTTATTTCATTTTTTATCCTAATTATCTAATCTTAAAGAGTATTATACTTAGAAGTCTATCCACTGTATCGGAATTGTGAAAAACCACTTGGAAACAGAGGGGTATAAAACCCAAACTATTGGCACGTTGCTGTGACTTCATTATCATTGCTTATAATGGCTAATTTCTGAAGAAACCGACCCTCTTTCCATTGGTAACCCCCTAATAGCGCTGTCACACTTCTTCATGATGAAAAGGAGGAGAACCGTGTGATGAAAAGGAGTGGTTTGGTGTGCCTGGAAAACCTTTTGAAGTCCCTATCTTTATTCTTATATAATGCTATCTATTAACAGTTATCTATTAGGAACATGGGACTGTATAAAGATTAAAGGGGATACTTTAATATACGCGTACAGAATAAATAGGCGGCTGTTAGATGACGTCACTATCACTGTACTGAGTGGTGTGGTGATGAGGTATTGAACCGCCTATTTCCCACTCACGGAGGGCCTACCGACAACTTCGCACCAAAACACTACGGTTCTCAGGTCGCAAAGGAAAAATAGGCGATGGGTACTGGTTATAGTTAGGGTTGGAAACGCGCCTATTGTTTCTCTATGACGGAGGGTGCTGTTGAGTACTTCATAGCACCCGCACCAGTTTCAAATGCAGAGGGCATGGGATAAAAGGGAGAGCTATTAAAGCCCGGGCCTCACGGGAAACGGCTGGAATGAGTTTTCAGTGATTACTAAAATTACTACTCAAACCATAGGATAATATACGCGTTCAATCGAGTGAGACGTTTCCAATGTGTTTTCAGGGGAAAATAATTTGTTTCTATTATAGCAGTAATTCTTTTAGAAACTGGAATTTTTTGTAAAAATTTACTTAAAGAATCATAGTTTTATCATAATAATGCTGAGTTAACTCATGATAAGCAAAAAACTGATAGCTACATTATTTTCGTTTAAGTATCAGAAATCACTGACGAAAAGTGTCAAGATAAATTCTACATTTTTGGAAGGAGTATAAATTCTTCACTTCTAATCTTTTATTCGCCAAAATCCGCGTACCCTCAAGATATCAGATTTCAGAAAAAGTTCGTTTCACTTCGCTGAGCTAAGAAGAGAATAAAGAAAATTATTCATTGATATCAGATCCCCCAAGATATTAGATCCACATTGCATAACCGCCCATGCATCACAAGGACAAGTTAAGATGAAAAGATGATCGCATCATTCTCCAGATGGATTTGTGCGCATTCCTCTAACCTTCTTCCTTGACTGATTCTCCTCTTCCCTTGACTGATTCTCCTTCCCTTGACTGATTCTCTTCCCCTTGACTGATCCTCCTCTTCCTTGACTGATTCCCCTCCCCTTGACTGATTCTCCTCCCCTTGACTGATTCTCCTCCCCTTGACTGATTCTCCTCCCCTTGACTGATTCCCCTTCCCTTGACTGATTCCCCTTCCCTTGACTGATTCTCCTCTTCCTTGACTGATTCTCTTCCCCTTGACTGATTCTCCTCTTCCTTGACTGATTCCCCTTCCCTTGACTGATTCTCCTCCCCTTGACTGATTCTCCTCTTCCTTGACTGATTCCCCTTCCCTTGACTGATTCTCCTCTTCCTTGACTGATTCCCCTCCCCTTGACTGATTCTCCTCCCCTTGACTGATTCTCCTCCCCTTGACTGATTCTCCTCTTCCTTGACTGATTCTCCTTCCCTTGACTGATTCTCCTCTTCCTTGACTGATTCTCTTCCCCTTGACTGATTCTCCTCTTCCTTGACTGATTCTCCTCCCCTTGACTGATTCTCCTCTTCCCCTTGACTGATTCTCCTCTTCCATGACTGATTCTCCTCCCCTTGACTGATTTTCCTCTTCCATGACTGATTCTCCTTCCCTTGACTGATTCTCCTCTTCCTTGACTGATTCTCCTCCCCTTGACTGATTCTCCTCTTCCTTGACTGATTCTCCTCCCCTTGACTGATTCTCCTCCCCTTGACTGATTCTCCTCCCCTTGACTGATTCTCCTCCCCTTGACTGATTCTCCTCGGCCTTTGACTGATTCTCCTTCCCTTGACTGATTCTCCTCCCCTGTCAGATGTGGCTCTTGTTGTCGCAGTAAATGTGTCTGGCCTCTCTGCCCTTGTCTATTTGCTAAATTACCAGACACCTCCCAACCTCTTCTATTAATGAATTTTGAAGCAATAATTATTGTCACCACTGATCTTTTAATAACCTATATTAAATAAAGCCTCCCACGCCCCAGTCATTTTCTTCAATTTACTCCCATCACGTGATACCGGCTCAGAACTTCAATTTGTTGGCGACTTTAATTACCTATTTTGTATGCTTTCTAACGAGAAATTTGCAGCTTAAAAGCTTTTCTTCCGCGGCAATAAATATATGATACAGGGATGTAATAATATACTTTTAGCTATATTTCAGCTGTAAATTGACCAAATAGTAAGTAAATCAAATTCTCATGATTCGCCATCCATTAACGAACATTTCATAAAAGTATAAATCATTCATTTATCAACGGTAGCTGGCCATTCGCAGTATATGAAAATATAGAGATTTTATGTAGAATTCTCCCATGGGGAATTCCTTGATAATCGCCCTGTTAATGTCTTATCATGGATTAGACAATATAATAAAAGCTGGAGATGTCAATGATAATCGTTCAGTTGATGTTTCTTCAATTCTTCATAGATTAAGAGTGTGATTCATCAATCAATATTCTATGGGACGTAGGTGAATAGTTACTTATCATACCAATCATTCACGTATCTTGACAAAAGCTCAATAAAACTCCGTGTTTGGCGGCTATAAAACCCATCTAAAATCCGCTCAGAACCTTTGAAAACCCTTTGAGAAACCACAAAACCCTGCGTATTCTATCGGATTCAGGAATAATGATACGGAAGACGCTTATATTTCTGTTGCTTCATTGTGTGGCAACAGTTATAGACTGATAGGTTGGAACTTGGACCGAAGCTTTGAAGTTATGGCCCGTTTATTTTCACTTGACTGTATCATATCAAGCATTATTCTATCATTCATTCTTTCAATTCAATTATATCTGCTGGTATAGACTCTGCTTTTATTTGAGACGCTTTCGGCTTTTGTGAGTTTGTGAATCACACTCCACACATTACAATTTACAGCTATTTACAGCATCAGGCTTGAGGCTTGAGGCTTTGATCAGTAATCGTTCCAGTTACCAAATGAATTTGTTGATTAAGGAAAAACAATAATATAAAGATTGAAGAATCGATGAAATTAATATAGAACAGATCATGAAACTATTATTATTAGCTGTGAAACCGCAATTCATGTTTTCTTGAGGCACTATTAACTAGCCACTGCAGGAACCCTTGTCCCTAACCAATTTCCTGGATTCATAGTAAACACCTTCCTTCTTTGCTCCTTTGCTCTTGGAATCTAGAACAGTGATGAAGCAATTTTCGTAAAATTCTAGTCTATAGCAAAAACGTGTACAGCACATCAGGAGGAATGGCTCCTCAGGCACAGATCTTTCATAAGAGGATTGCAGAACTCGTAGCAGCGAAAACCAATGAGGAATATCGAGATGTGATCAGTATGATGAGAACAAAACTGTCATTTGCACTACTGAAAAGTGTGCTTGTGTCAGTGAGAGGATCTAGGGGCAAATCCTCTCACACGCGCGAAATCCCAATTTCAGAGGTGTCGTTCAACCTCATCCCAGATGGATTAAGCGGGGATTTTCCTAACTTCTTAAGGGTGTATGTTTTGGCATAGCTTTTTTTCTATTTGAGCGAAGGAACCGAAAATCGATATTATTTTGTACTTGATTTGTTGTATATTGAATTCTTTGAACTCGTAACAACATTTATTATAGCAAAAACGTTATGAATGCTTGGTCGGGTAACGGACTTTTCATCTCATAATATTTCACCTCTAGACAAAGGTTAGGATCTGGAGTTGGGGTCAGGGTTAGCTGGTTAGGTTCTGGGTTAGATTTATGGCAATGTTAGGGCTGTTTTTAGTGTCAGAACTGGGAGATTAAGTGCTGTGAGGTGAAAAGTCGTGAAGTCGGGCTCTCGTTTGGTAGACGAACTATATCTACTTATTTATAACGAAAATAGTTTAAAGTTTCAAAACCTAAACAAAACTCTAAAATTATTGATTTTAGCTGATCAATCACTAAATATCACTGTTCCGAAATCAGCTTCAAGAGCAAGAGAAGTAAGGTTTGTGTGACATTGGCAATTTTATTTTCGTCTCGACGTAGCGCGCGGTGACAAATTTGAAATCTCATATACCATCTTAGCATTTACTTTGACACGCGCTTCACACGCGCGCCGTGGGAAATTGCTGCGCGCGACGCGAATTAAAAATGTTTTCATTTGCGAAGAGGTTTTATTTCGCGCCGTTTATCTTCTTCGCGTCTGAGTATTTGTCGTCTGTGATCTGTGTGGCTATATTTGTGAAGTTGTTCTTTCTGAAGACCCAAACGCAGTTTACATCGGCAAACTCAGCTGCCTGCTCTACTGAGTACTGACTACTGAGTTCTGAAGGAAGATGCTCATTGCAAAAGCTCTCAAGACGTGGACAGAGGCGTGCCGTGGGGGTGTTGGGGTGTCCCGCTAAAATTAAGAAAATCAAATTTTATTTTTATCATTTTCGCGTGGAGACTTATCGCTAAGCAATCTATCAGGTACCTACTAAGAAGTAAGAATAGGTTTAGAATGATTGAAATAGCACAAATGCACAAAGTGCCTACGGCCTCAATGCTGATTAGACATTCCCTGAGAGAATCAAATAACCAACAAGGGGAATAATAAGTTATATGAAAGCTAGTAGAAAAGTAAAAACTTAAAATAATGGTTTAAAACTGATCTTTTATCTTTTCATTGCTTTATTGGGTTTGCTGGATTTTTGTTGTCGCGAAAACTCGAGATAGTAACAGATTTACTGATGGGAGACTTGTGAAACACGTACCTACGTCTCTATGAGTCTATGTGTGCACAAAGCTCTACTAAGCTACTACAGTCCTACCACGTAGTGAGGCAAAAAGTTTTGAGGAAAAATTTATGTTCACTTAAAGAGTGAAGACCCGCCCCTCCTACTCTCCTACTCCGAGTCCTAAACCTCTCTGGCAAACTTTGACTCTCTTTAATGGGGTTTGCTAGTATGGGAGCTCCCGGGAATAGGGGAGGCTTAATAAGTTAATGCTCCCCCTAATACCCAATTCCCTGGATCACGTATAACAGCTACACCAATACCGATTACCGAGAATCCCCCTTCACATGGGATAACCTCGAATCATGAGCTCTCCTGTTCACCGTTCCTCTGAATCTAGAGGGCTAGGGAGCTAAGGCTCACCTGATATTCCGGGGCACAACTCTATACACGGTCTCGCCCATACCAGACTCACCTCAGGTCCTCAGGTATATACCGGCAAATTTGGACCTCAGACCAAAATTAAACTCCTTTTACTACCCCCTTGACGAAAGTAGCTTTTGACTGATGAGCACACATACGGGTTATAACGTATAGCTTTATAAGAAAGATTAAGATAAGATTCATTTCCTTCGAGGTAATGAACTTCTGTCTCAACAACTCGTACCTCCTAAGAAACCTCCCTTTCACTGCGGAGCTGAGGCAATACACAACACCCGATGGAAATATTCTTCAGCCAACCTCATCCGTCAGAGACCTTGGTGTTTACATCACCGACGACTGTAGCTGGACCCTACAAGTAAATAATGTTGTTAGTGACTCACGCAAGATCGCCTCATGGGTCCTTGGGACTTTCCGGGACAGGTCTGAGCTTACAATGCTGACCCTCTTCAAGTCCTTGATACGGAGCAGACTGGAATACTGTTGCCCAGTGTGGGATCCCCACTTTATCAAGGATATATCCAGGCAGTGGAGTCTATCCAGCGTTACTTCACTAAGCGGATAATTGGCACCAAAGATATGGACTATTGGGATCGGCTTAAGAAGCTGCGATTGATGTCTCTCCAGCGTAGACGTGAACGATACACGATGATCCATACTTGGAAGATCCTGCAGAACAAGGCCCCAAATAGCACTGGTTTAGAGTTCTACAGTAATGAACGTCTTGGAATACGGGCTAAGATCCTGCCATTCAACTACAAGGCACAACGTTCAGTCTCAACAGCCTACGACAACTCATTCGGGGTAAAGTCAGCTCGTCTCTGAACTTACTCCCTAAATCAGTCAACTCCGCAACAGCCTTAGAGGCATTCAAAGTAGCCCTTGGAGACTTCCTCGCACAATACCCGGATAAGCCACCGGTTACGGGTTACACACCTCAAACAGCAACTCCTTACTCGACTGGAGCTGTGAACGAGGAGATGGAGTACGTGGACATCACTGATCCCAACTGCGATCCCTGCTAAACCCTTCAAAATGTATCAAAATGTATCAAAATGTATGTATTACAGGTCGAGAGTTTTCAAAAATTACAATGCTGCAAGATGCTGATACGCTGAAACGAGCAACAACTTTGAGATCTATGGTAAGTGCTTTTGAAATATTCATGTTTCAATCTAAATCTTAATTCTTATCTGTATAATCACATAAGGCGCAATAGCAATGTCCCATACGGAGCTCCTCAGTTTCGATTCCTTGTTTAACATGCCGTACAGCAATATCACGTGATCATCACGGATATAACGCCATTTTTATTTCAAATAACGACCTGATTACGCTATATTAGGTCGACCTACTACTATATTTCTTGCGTTTTGTTTCATCTTTTCATATGTAAGCTTCACTGAAAAGCAGCAAAATTTGGAGCAACTCCTGGTATGACGCTTGAGTTTAAAAAGCTTCAATTGGATTCACGGGATTGATTCCATTCGTTCGAAAATGCAATTCGAAAATTCTCTCGGCAGCTTTTGAAATTCGTCTTTGGTTTCATAACACTTACTCATTGATATCAATGTCAGCATTTGCCTAATTGTTAAGTTAAACATGTTTATGAATAAAATTTTCTACAATATTCGAAATCCGTCTCACGCACCAATTTTTAACAAAGGATCTAGGTACATGAAATTATTTGCTTATTAGGTGAAGGCTCTACGCCTCCTGGATTTATCCTCGCTGGATTAGTTCCTTTTCCCTATTCTAGTTTGGCGTGCACAACTTTCGAAACTGCGTAGAAAGGATCCCCGCCTCCCTGTCCTCTGACGTCGTGCATTAACATGCCGTTGTTATAAATGCATTTTTATCACCGTGTTTACTCACTCTTGTTGTTTATTTAATCTTGTTGTTTACTATACTCTTCAAATAGACTTGGAGGCTGTTAACTGTCCCCAGTGTATGTTTCCATCGTGTTTAACAAACTGAGGGGGGGCGGAAGCCTGAGTTTTCAAAATAGAAAATTATCATTAAAATTTTATATTTTCTACGCATATTATCAGTCTCTTTTGATCTTTATTGCTCAAATATTTTTATTGCTCAAAAATTTACGGCGCTCGCCCAGCACCAATCAAGTCTGAGATGAGAATCTTTTCATGACAAAGGCATTTTAATTTTTAGTTTAACTCCCTTTGACAAAAATCTCAAAGTCGCTTGTTATTAAGGGCCAAGGTAACTGTCTCCGCCGTGCCCTTAATAAAATCCCAAAGCCGAGTTTGGGAATCACCGGAGACAGGCCGAAGTTTGGGAGTTGCAGGCCGGAGCCTTTTATTTTTAAACTTGGCTTTTAACTCCCAAACTTGGGCTAGTCTCCGGCCTGCAATCTCAAAGTCCTTCATGCAGCTCCCAAACTTGGGCTCATCTCCGGCCTCAGCTCACAAACTTGGCTCGTCTCCGGCCTGCAGCTCCCAAAAATTGTCTCGCCCGTCCTGCAGCTGAGGTACGGCCGGACTTTTTCCAAACTTGGGCTCGGGGTCCCAAACTTGTTCATCTGCAGCCCCAAACTCGTCTCTGGCCTGCAGCTCCCAAACTTGGGCTCTTCTCCGGCCTGCAGCTCCCAAACTAGGGCGCCGTCTGGGCCCTCGCTGGCCATGTTAGTAATAGTTGTCTCCCCTAACTGAAGAGGAACAGACAGTCACAAGAGTTGCAGTTTTTTCTACCCCTCACGTTGGCAAGGTGCGGTCCCAGCATTTTATATCTTCATTTTACATACCGCGACTGAAATAATGCACACTATGGTTCTCACGTTGAGTGTTTACACCCATTAATAAGCATGGACACTGAGATCACCAAGTTGTTTACTTAGTGGTCCCGGATACAAATGAGAGTTCGATCAGAATCAGTATATAGGCGGTCACAATGATGTCATTTACATTTTGCGCGCTGCCAAATTGTTGAAAATAACCGCCTATTATTCGTGCGTAGGGTATGGTGCGAACCTACACAATATCAAGATAATTCAATAACGTGCTGATATTGATATTTATTCCGTGGAAGAATATAATTGGTTGATTTCAACGTGACGTCATTAATTCGGTCACGTGACAGACTGTTTAGCGTGGGGAACAAAAGCAGGATGAGATGATACGTATCATTTCGTAAATATTAGATCCTAGTTTCGACATGTATACAGAGAATTGGTGGGACTGTGTGCGTGTGTGTGCTTTTGTGTGTTTGTTTGTGTGTGTGTGTGTGTGCTTGAGTAACGTCACATATCGAGTGAAGCTTGCACTCTACATATTGCACACCATTTTACATTAATGTGCTTGCAGTTCCGTCCTATGCACACCTAATTGGTCTTAGTGTGGCAGCTTATCAAGTTATCAGAAACTTCAGGCGCTCCCAGATATATTGAGTGTTTTGTTATTCTTTCTTCAGTTCCTTCTTTGGTCCGCTCTCGATATTTCGACCTTGTGGAAGAATCGCGGTTTTTCGGTCCTTGCAAGTTTATTTCGCATGCCGAGGTAGGAACTCAAGGGTTACCGGACGTTTAGGCAATGTTCATGGCTATGGGGCGTTTCGTGTTAACGAAGTCAATTCTTCTCAACAAAAAATACCGATCACCCTTTTTGGGAGTGCCAACTTCGTCATAATATGTTGTTCATTGAAATATTTGGTTAATAAATTCCTATTCCGCATATTTGTTATTTTAATATTATATTTTACTATTAGATAGTTTATAGGATTGTTTTGCAGCAAAGCTGCTAAAAAGCAAATAGGGCGGTAGGTCTTTGTCGCATTTTCAATTTCAGTTTACCTGTGCGCTCAAGGGTGGAAAACGTGGAGGGTTGTGGCCCGGGGATGAAAATTCGCATCGCCTTTTTGTCGCATTTTACTTCCAGATCACTGCAACCTAGTCTGCTTGTCTATGGAATGTGGTGTGTGGAACTCGCCGCTAAGGCCGTATAAATTACTTAACTTCGTTAAAACCATGGTCTATTGTGGTGAAATTGATTTTCGCCTCAACTTGTCCGTCTTTACGTACGTGGTTTGTTTATGCGATCATTAGTCAAACACAATTCCTCAGACTCAGAGGTCTGAGGTTTTTGTATTTGAAAAGGTAATTGAAAGGGTATTTTACGTTTGTTCCGAGGCCAAAGTAAAGCTAAATAGACCCTTTTTTAGTTTACTGTTTACAGTCGCACCGTCGCAGTTGGTGGCGGGGGATTTCAAAATTTCACCAACGTTTCTACCTGACAACAGGGGGTTGTCAGGTAGAGACGTGGATCAATGTGCTCTCATCTCAGACTTGGGGGGCTGGGCGAGCGCCGTGAGCTCAGTCCGTGGAAAGAAACCCACTTGGGGGTCTAGGGGCGCAGCCGCCAGATAATTTTTGGTAGTTTTAAAGTGCCTAAGGCCCGCTAAAATCCCGATTTTGCCGTCGAAATTTTCTAAGAATTAATACAGTTAATACGTGCTATAAAGCTCGATTGCAATTTATTTTTTCTTCAATCTTCGAAAATTCATAATTAATGAAGTGTACCTGGCTATCGTGACCATTTTGATCTGCAAAACGCAATGAAAAATTGCGGTGATTTGATCGTCTCTGTCTCTGTAGTATTCTTAAAACTATATGAACTTTTCCTCGGAAATTGCTCAGGAAATTAACCCCTTTTTGAAGCATTGATTAAGAGCTCTTAATTATTTTTTAACTTAATTTCCTGGAATTAACGGTGAGATCAAATATTTCCTCCACACTCCCCATATCAGATTATTTAACATCTAATCATATTCATGTGTCTAGCTTTGTATGTTTGTCAGGCTTGTTAATTGCTTTTTCCAGAAGCTTGTAAGATCCTATCAGAGTATCAGCATCAGGTACGGTATTACATCATCACATACCGTGTACGTGTGCTATATAAAGCGTCACCGATTTAATGATCCTCCATTTCGATGATTACGTCACATATAACCTTACCTGATATATTAGATCTTGCGTGTATTACGTCATCCATTACGTCATTCAGTTTGTGATCAATATCGCGTGTTCCTTTGATCGTGACCGAGGCTTATCTCTAACTTAGTTATCGTATTTGTGGCTCTTTTCCCATCCTCTCGATGTTTTCTCTAGTTCTTTGCTTGTGGATCAGTGACCACTGACCAGTCATTCGATGCACTCTAAACTCTTGACAAGAACACTAGTCCTCATACTGCTACACAAATCACCTAAATTTCTGTCCAAAGCACACCAAAGAAGCGAAGTTTTTATGCTGCAGAGACTGATGTTCTAAACCAGCTAGCGTTTTTTAATTGTACTGCCGTTGAGCGCTCAATTTAATGTCTGTACCCTCTGTCCTATCCGTCGTCAAAGACTTTTTCCAAGTATCCTTTTTCATGTTCCAAGTATCCATTAATTCCTTAATACGACGACTTTGCTTGGTGACTCTTAAACCAGCCCGAAGACTACAAGAAATTTAGCTAAATATTCCTCGTCCTATCATACGATTGATTTTTGTTGGCCAATTTTATTTAAGCAGTGTATGGTGAAAATGGCATTTAAGAGCATTCTCTTGCTAACATTTGCGTAGCAATATGTTGCCCATTTGGTGTTTCTTCATCATTTACCCATCAGTTGCCAATGTCTGCGTCTCAGAAATAAATAAGTGCCAGACAATGCAAGTCCTAATTCCAGCCTTATTTAGGAGTAGATTTATGCCATGAAATACACAGATTCTGCAATTCTGACAAAACCATGCCAAATTTGTTATCAAATAGCACTCTGCGAAATGTTTTTGGTCGCGGCCAATCACTACAAACCAAAGAAATTAGAGAAAAGTCATAAAATGAGCATGATAATAAAACACGTTAAATCAGGCTGATGATCAACATCTGACAAATATTAATGCTTGGGAGCCTTTAAATGAATGAAAAGGTCATTTTGTCGCATTAATCACACCAAAATAAGATTTTCGACACGTTTCGACCCATCATTAACATTCTCATCCAGAATAACTCAATTCCTTTTATCAATTTTCCTCTATGCTTTAAACCCCTTTACCAATCATCGAAATTACTTGAAATAGTTAATATAGTGGCATTTGGCTAATTAATTTCAAGGTCAACTATCACATGAGACTTCAGTCATGGGTAGTTTCGGAACAAAAAAGTGTAATTCTATTGATTTGAAATCGTTTTCCACCATTGAAATCACACAATGCTGTTTTTCGTTACATAAGGCTGGAATTTCCCATTTTGAATTTCAAGAATCGATGGCTACAGTGGGTTGTGTGTGACCAATATGTCAAAATTGGGACAAAAATATCAAATGGGCAACATTTAGCTATGATATGGTCATTTTTGTTATTTGAAATTTAAATGTTTGCTTCAATTTATTGAGGATTAAAAATGGCCAACTAAAATCGTCTATATGATACAATAAACAATTCTTCATCGCCGTATATTTTCTGTCCTCGTCTCTCCGATCGTTTCGAGCTATGCTCGGCTCAAAGTCTCAAAAGCAAAGTCATTTTGGCACGCGCACAGTACACTCGCATACCATCGTGCAAATTGCAATTAGTAGTTTTATAGCATGAGAAGCAATCGAAAAACTGTTCTAATTGGGGCGTGCTTGCAGAAACTCGTATTCAATCGAGTTCAGAGTTCGATAAGTCTCTGATGGTATGGAACTCTGATTCTGATGATCAATATCATGGTGACTTTCTACTTCTCTAGCTTTGCGGGGAAATAATATTTGGTTTTGCTAATTGTTCGTAAGCACTATGTAAGTTTTTTCTTTGTCAATCCAGACGTTCTATAATGGGGCAACAGCCACCGAAAGAGGGAAATGTAGTTTGACGTCCTGAATGGTCACCATGATGATGACGTCATCTTTGAAATCATGCGCCGCTTATTCATCCTGTAATATATTAGTAGGGTTCACTGAGTCATAAAACCGGCGTGACTTTTTTGTGATAAATCGGCGAGCACGTACCTGAAACAACCAAAGGAATGATAAGACGTTTTGATTGGTTGTCAGCCACGAATCAAATCGTCACACTCTTTTGATTGGCTGTGAGTCTCTTGACTTTCTGATGGTGAGATGTTACTGAGAGCTGATGCTTATTTCGTATGTCATTGAGCGTATCCTGCAGGGTTTATTTCCTGTTTACGATTCTATGACTGGTTTATTATCATATCGAAAAACTTGCTGTAGCAATTTTCAAGGAAAAAAATCCTGCTGCACTTTTGATCTCGATGCCTATAGCGCATAACAAACTCGGCGTCGCCTCGTTTAATATGCAGTAATGTTATGTATCTCAATCCCGATCAATTACAGTGATGTATCATATGCCCCTGTATCAATTCAAGGTATCATGCATAGAAATATTGATCAAGAGTGCAACAATAGTATAGCGTGCTTCGTAACCGACAGCTGATCCTGGTGATATTCATGGGTGTAGCGGCCCTTTCAACGTCTTTTTGTCGTCATAAAATACAGAGTTTGAGAAATAGAAATACCTTAGGAGATTTATTTAAAAAAGGTTGTAATTTGGGGATTTTTGAGAAAAATCCCCATTTTTTCACCCACCATGAAATTTCGAAATGACGTCATTATCATTTGTTAACAAGAGTAATGACTGGAAAAATCCCCATATTTTCAACCTACCAAAATTTGAAACACCGAAATTTTATCCCAAATAAATACACCTCCTAAGGTAGGAATGTCGTGTGCGTGCTTTTTCCTCAAGCCTATTATTATCTTGTTATCAAATAAAAGCACCTAATTGTAATGACGTGATAACGTCATTATCCTGGGTTTGTTTTCATAACAAATAATTCAATTTCACCTAATTTCCGTTCTTTCTATATCACTATCGCAGGAAATCGAATGATACGTCATATGAATTGATCATATTTGATTATTTCGTTGCGCGCACATTAACATTAAACTGATCTTCTGCAATGCACATAATGACCAGTTGTTGACGCCAGAATTGATCTTTCTGGACTTCATAATGTGACTCCAGAGTTGATCTTTCTGGACTTGATTATGTGACGCTAGAATTGATTTTTCTGGACTTTATTATGTAGACTTTATATTTTGTAGATTAAAATAATGTGGGCGAATAACTTGGCAAATCCACCAGTGAATTATTCATTATCTGAAACTAAAGAGAGTGGATTGGAAAGTTTATGTGATTGCATTCTTTGCTATGCAAATTAATTCCTGGGATATTACTATCATTTCTTGGAAATCATTGAGGTCCAGATTTTATGTTTGATATTAAATATTGAATATTGAATATTCCCATAATTTCTTTTCATTTTTGTCGCTTCGGGACATATTCGCGATTGTTTAATAGTTTAACGGAAAAAAGCCCTCATCAGTCATCTTTGAATGACAATTTAGGGAACAAGTTTAAAACGTTAAAACAAGGAGCCGATAAATCAGGAGTTTTCGAAAATCATATGATCCTCGTCGTGAGATATATTCCTCATTACACCGTACACGTGACATAGAACTTACCAGACATATTCTGATTCACCGGACATCAGGGCAAAATTTCCATATTGTCTGTTTAAAAGGGGGAGGCAGTCGCCTGTGTCGCCTCCCCCTGGCTACGCCCCTGATATTTACCACGGATAGATATTTCACTGACCGCAGACCCGAGTTTTGCGTGATTATTCAAGCGCTAAAATAGGCTCCTCTCCAGATTATTCACACTCCTCAGATTTTCGAAACATCGCGAAAATGAGCGTTTTGATCTGTTCGATGTTTTTATCTAGTTTGTGTCCGTTTTTCCCGCATTTTTCCATCTGCACCAATCAATTTTGATCCTGTCAGTCTTTCATGGCCATGTATTCTATGATAGTGGATTGCTGATTGTATCTGAATAAAGGGAATGCCAGAATGCGTTGTCAACTCGTCAATTTAAATTTGTTAAATCGTTGGTGATCGTCAATTTATTTCTCGGATTCGCAATTTTCTGGCGTTTCGTAAGAAATTTTACCGAAATGATACCATCTTCTAATGCTCTTTTCCCTGAATATAGGTTACATCGGACAATTAAACTAAAACAACAACCAAGGAATGCTCAAATTGATACTTTTATCTGCTGTTATACTCGGTGAGTTACGACATTCGATTATATCATTTATTTTCATTTTTTAAAAATGATTATTAATTCATCTATTTTCATTTTCAAGGAAGATTTCTGATAAATTATATGATTCAAGCTGTGCGACTTTTTCATTGACCTCACGACGCTTCAAAACCCTAACTCAAACCCGAACCCTAACCCTAACACAAACTCAAACCCAAACTTAAAAACCCAAACTCAAGCCCTAACGACAGTGACAGAAACTCAAACTCAAACCCCTTATACCCTAGCGTGGCGATAAAATGCAGCGAGATTTAACATATAAATGAGGTCAAATGTACCAAACGACCGGTTACCTTTCAATGAATCCAAATGTTTCGGTTTCATTCGCTGAAAAACCGGTTAACCGGTATTTCGGTTTCGGTTCGGTTGTCGAATTTCACCAAACGGTTAATTGCGAAATCAAAATATTCGTTTACGGTTTCGGTTTACTGTTGGCTAAAACGCCCGGTTAACAAGTATTTCGGTTTCGGTTCGGTTAACCGGTCGTTTCTAGTCACCGGTAGAAAAGTCATGTCGTTTCTCTGAACCTTAACCTAATTCAGACTTCTGTACTGTGGTTTGTAGATGAAAATATGTTTCTTTTCAGGTACGTACGGTGCTACTGTACTAGAATGCCTGGATGACAAAATGAGATTGACCTTTGACTCGCCCCAAAGCGTGGACGCTTTTTCGCTCAGGGGTGAAGGTATGTAAATATTTTCAGAGTTTCAGAAACGCTTTCAGCTTTCAGCAAAACTCTCAGGAGGAACTCTTTTAGCAAAACTCTCAGGAACTCTTTTAGCAAACTCTCCGGAACTCTTAGCGGAAGTTACCTGATCTCATCACCTACTCATAATATGAGTATATGGCATGGATATTGCCAGTCATAACCGATCACCATTCGTACCAGTAACCAGTTACCACTCGCACAGGTTACCATTCACTCCAGTTACCACTCTCACCAGTTAGTAGTTACCACTCACACCATGGTATGGGTGGTAACTGGTACGATTGGTAACTGCAAATACCACTCGTACCAGTTACCACCCATACCAGCAGTTACCACTCGTACCAATTTCCACTCATACCAGTGGTTACCACGCGTACTAGTTACCACCCTATCAGTTACCACTTATTGCAGTTATCACTCGTACCAGTTACCATCCATACCAGTCACCACCCATAACAGTGGTTACCACCCTCTGACCCCCTTCCTTCGGCAGGTGCCGGCTGCACGCCCTCTAGCTCCAGCACAGTGATTGAGATAGGGCTGACTGACTGTGGAACTGAAGCTAACCATAACACCTCCCACATTATCTATGAGAATACCGTGAGTACGGAGTTCTAGCAAACAACCGGTTACCATTTCTTAATAAATACGGTTTCGGGTTAGCTAAAAACGCCCGGGCTACCTACGGAGTAGTACTGCTTTTACCAATTCCCAAACGTTCATTTTCTTTTTATTGAAGCATTCCTTCAATATCCTCCAACAGAACCTTTTGTCTGTAGCCAATCAGCGTACGAGTTGACCATCAACTCGCACGCTGATTGGTCAATATCATAACGATTTTGGGATCCTCCGACTAAGCTATAACTGATACCAACCCCTCCCCATGCAGTTAACTGCGACTACGAACGGTGCATCTTCTATCATCAACAGAGGTGCCATGCTGGTGCTGGTCCTCAAGTGTTCCTACGAAAGGGAAGGTTAGTAATTGCTGCTGTTTTTACAACCTGTCTAAATCCTGTTCAAATTTATAGATCCCACTGCAGTTGACAGCGATAATCACAGAATTTTCGAAAGCCCCGGAGGAAAATCTCATATCAGCTAAACGGTTAACTTAAAGTGAATTTGGGAATATTCTTTTGGGGATGTTCTTTGTTCATCAAGTAGTTTTTGGGGATATTTTTCAAAGTGCAATATGCCATCAAAATATGCTTGTTGCGCTATCCATGCCTCTTGATGCAACTTTCAAATGCTCCCAATCTCCAGGAACAACGAATGTCATCTCCTGGGAGGCCGGACAAGCCGTTATTGACATGGATGGGGAGGGTGTTTTCACCTTCAACATGGATGTCTACGAGTCCCTGTCAGCCAACGCTCTGACAAACGAGCTGACATCGCCATTTGAAGTGGACTTGAGGGAGACTCTTTATTTTGCGGTACTCGTCAGCAATCCTTTCGACAATATTCATACTTCTATTACTTCTCCTATTTTCATTTCGGCAGGCGCAATTCTTGCTCTTATTCAGCATTCATCAGCGATTTTGTCAAGCTCTTGTTCTGCTGGCTCGTCGAAAAAACATGTCGTATAATGTACAAATTGTGTTTTCTATAACCACAACATGTTGCAGATAACCCTGGATGCTGACAGTGACATGACCCTGACTATTGAGATAGTTCACATCATTGCCATGGATAGTTCCGATATTGACACGAGTACTGCCAACAAATACTACATCGTGGAGGATGGGTGAGTGGCGAAGAAAGAAGGATGTTTTGAAACTGAGTGAATATGAGTCAGAGGGTGGTAAAGAGGGGGCTGATTTAGTGATTCATTGAGTGAATGAATAGGAAAGAGGATACCTTTCTTGCTCATTTAACCATGAGTGATAGATTCAGAGAGTGAGTGATAGATTCAGAGAGTGAGTGATGAGTCTGGGAACTGTCTCAAACCCACAACTGAATTGTCTGGTCGGCGCCTAAGGCCTGAGAGAGAAACTGTTTTGAGGGCCTTTATGATTATTGATTATAATTCTTACTGTATCCCTCACTCCTGTATTAGGGTTTCTGTGTCGTTTACACCCTCCTCTCCTGCATTTTCGTGTCGTATTAACCTGCATCCTCCCTCTTCCCCAGGTGTGTGGAGGACTCCACCTTCCAAGCTCTGAGCCCCACCGGGGACAACACCAAGAGGAAAGCCTTCTCCGTGGAAGCTTTCAACTTCGTATCCGACGCTACAGCTGCAGTCTACGTGCACGGAGTTGTCAAGATCTGTGATACCGCAGAGTCTACTTACGCAACGTACGTTTCATTGATATTTCACATTCTATTTCTCTGTGGATATGATGTTTATTTTATTCAATGAAGATAATATGGAGCTATCTATAAACCCTATTTTAAATTATCATCGGCCTTCAAACCCCTAAAGTTCAAATTTTCAGCAAAACTTTAAACCTTCTAATCCTCCTCAATATTTCAGTTGTTCAGCGGCCCCCAGCTGCGGAGACTCCAAGCGAAGGAGGAGGGACACTGAGATTACCGGGAAAACGGAGCGAGAGTTCCAGGTGTACGGCGGTCCGTTCTTCTTCAGAGACCCAGATGCCGAAGAAGGTGAGAACGAAAAGTTGTTTCGACGTGTATTCGTAATTAGGGTACAATAGGGTGCATTTTGGGCTCCCTTATGAATAATTGATCATTATTATGAACGAACATCATTAATTATTAATTCAATGATTTTAAGCCAATTTTTATCAACTAAGCTTTTCACAGTTACTATGAAAAGGCACTACGGTGAACTCACATAGCCGAGTAACAATTTCAAGCGAATAAGTCACATTATTACCCTCCCGTGGCTCAAACTCCAGTGTGATAATTATCGATATATCACTCCTTTATAGGACTACTGAACAGTGGCGGAATAATAGAGCAGAATATCGTTAAATAAATTGTTGATTTTATGAAGGAGCACTTAAAAATCTATAAAACGTTGAATTCAGACGAGGTCGTCAGACCCGAGTGGTAGGAAGTACTGTTTTAGCAATTAATAATACAATTAACAAACTCATGGATCGTGTGATATCGAAAATTGTCAAACTCGGCTAACGCCTCGTGTGATAATTTTCGATATAACACTCCCATTCGTTTGTTAATCGTACACTATTTCCCTCAGAATCATCTGGATTCACGAATACTGCATCCATTCTGACAATGATCACCGCTCAACTATTCGTCCTCTTCATGAAGTGTTAGTGATGTCAGTGGTTTCCTTCCTCGAGATCCAGCTCCAACCTCCTGCGATCTCGACCAGAGCTGCAGCCGTTGTTCAATGCCCTCTCCAGTCTCCCGGAATCAAGGCCCTTATCCCTAGTACGACGTTGGTTTCTGGGTCTAGGACACTGCTCTCTGAATCTAGGACACTGGTCCCAGGATCTAGGAAACTGGTTTCTGGACCTAGGACACTGGTCGTGGGATGTAGGAAACTGGTTTATGGAGCCATGGACAGTGGACCAGACCACCATTGTCAACGAAAAGTTATGATGCGTTTGTACCCACTTTTTGGCTGAAGTTGGACTGTTTAAGTCGTGAAGGGTAGAGGGTGGAGCTATCAGTTGAGAATTGTTTAAACTAAACCCTATCGTATTTTATATTAGCTTTGTAAAAACACTGAGCTGGCGCCTATTGCCGCCGAATGTTTGCTGATTTCCGATCAGCGCCCTGTGGTTGGCACTGATAAGTGGGACTGTTAGAAGCTCAGTATAGACTCAATATAACTCATGAGCTTCAAACTTGAAAGCAAATATAATCTAGCATGTTTTAAACTTAAATTACTCGATATTAAAATGAAATATTCCCGTGACAGTTAAGTAACATTATGTTGCCCTATAATAGCGATTTCATGTTTTAATACTTGGTGGATGCCTGTACCGATAGTGATATGATTCTTAGATATTTTTTGGTATTTTAGGTATTTTAATATAAAAGCCACCTTCAATATATGACCTTTTGCTTTATTCTTATTAAAACTTTGACTTAATCGGTAATCAATAATCATGATATTACTTTGAATTGAATTTACTTATTCTTTAAATTTGAAAACAAGAATGGTTTTAAATTAAGATCACGCGGTTTGGGCATCTAAACGTCATTGAATTTTTTTCTTTAAACGCATAATAACTATGACGTCATGGACATTCAAGCAACTAAATAAGTTGCGGCAGCTATAGAACTATAGAAGGCTCATTATATACCGGTAAATTTGATAATTATTTATTTCAGTCTTGATGGTATCCGAATGAGAACTGGGCATGGATTTATTTTTCGAACACTCTAAGAGCCGTAAAACGCCCGGCTTCCATGATTCGGGTGTTACGTTTTATCTCAAGGAATGATTTAAACAGAACAGAAATTTTTCCGAACGCTTTATCAGCGCTCAGAAATTAATTAAGTTTATGATATAAACTTTTTAAGATTTTGGTCAGGTGTATTTTTTAAATTTATACATGGCTTTATGAGTAGCTGATATTACGTGACTACGTTTTTATATTGGACAGATAAAGTGTTGACTTATTTTTAACGTTTTAAACTACTTCAGTGTCCGCATATGTTTCATACAGTATTATCAACTATTCTGACGTCATCAAATTTAAGTAATATTTCGAGTAAATGCTGGCAATTGTAGAATTTTCACACTCATAGAAATCTTATCGCAGAGTTTTATTTTCATATACTCAGGGGGTAACCGGACTTTATGCCGACAGCGGACTATATGCCGACATAGGATTTCTAGGGACATGTCGGTATATCGTCTGTCGGCATAAAGTCCGATTTTGGACTATATGCCGACAGGCAAATCTGTGCTACCCTTCTGTTATTTGGTTTATCGTATCCTTGTGCCTTATCCGATAGTGTATAGCGGTTATTCGGCAGCATCAAGCCTGTTATTCGAGAGCTTTTCCGGTGGATCGCGTTTCATGTGTCGCTAACAAGAAGCGATATTGCGATCGCTGATGAGGTGCTAGATGCAGCTTGTTATTAGGTGAAGTAAATATAGTGATATTTTGTGAAGCTGTGATTGAGATTATTGGGTTGTATGAATTTAGGGACGATTTATGAAGCTGTGATTGGGATCAGGCAGTATCAGGCCTGTTATTCGAGAGCTTTTCCGCTGGATCGCGTGTCATGTGTCGCTAACAAGGTGCGATCGCTGATGAGGTGCTAGATGCAGCTTGTTATTAGGTGAAGTAAATATAGTGATGTTTTGTGAAGCTGTGATTGAGATTATTGGGTTGTGTGAATTTAGGGACGTTTTCTGAAGCTGTGATTGGGATTATAAGTTGGAGTGAATGAAGTGATGTTTCACCAAGCTGTGATTGGGACACAGATGAGTATATATACCGAAGGTAAAATGCAGAGATTATCCGTTTCCAACTGATACCAACATGTCTAGTACATTCAACCAGACATTTCATCATCTTGTGGCAGCCAACCAGACCCTCAGCAATGACCCTTCACTCCCCCCACCACCTCCTCTCCATGCTGCTCCCTCCCCAGCTCCTGTTCTCCCCGCCTCAACCCCCTTCCTAGTGCTCCCACTCCCACTCCAGCCCCATCCTCTCCTCTTCCTCCAGTGGAGTTAACAACCGGCAAGAAAGGAGCTCAGAACGCCCTGCTCGGAGGACACCGGTAAACCCGCAACAAGCAACGGGGAGAGAAGTCCTACAGGCTTACAGGGCTCGTTTTAGAACAGCTCTGTCGTCGTCCTCGTCAACTTCCCGTTTCTGCTGCTGCCTCTTGCCATACCCACGCCCTTTGCCATACCCACGCCCCCAAGGGTAGGGATCCCCTAGCAAAGACAGACTTACTGAAATAAGTGTGCACAACACCAGGATGCGAAGCTTCATGTTGGCTAACAAGTGACTGACGGTATACTGCTACGATATTGAAGATTTGACAAATTGAAATTTTAGTCCTCCTCCCCTTCTTTTAAATGTGACAATATGAATATGGCTTTCTCCCATTTCATCACATAAAGATCAGACTTTAGCCTATAATTTAGACCTTATTATAGGCAGATTTTTGGCACCAGCACATCAGCAGCTATGGTTCTTGATGATTATAACATAATACTTGATTGGTTAAGTAATTACCATTTAATCAGAAGTTAGTTGTTGTTATAATTATCATGCTGCCTCAGAAAGCAGAGCTCTTTAATTAATTAAGTTTAGTTTGAATTGTTTGATTAGGGCATTATCCATCAGTCGCCTTGAGAATAAGTAACCAATTCGGGGAAATTACAAACTAAAACGTTCAGAGTCAAGGTAATTATATGAGTTGAAACTCAGCGATGAAATAAATTTATCAATAATTTGCGGATGGCGGGAGTATGTCGAACCTTCTTTATGTTTTAGAAACTTTAATTAGCTATTTTGATTGTGTCTTTGATTGATGATTAGCGAGTCCCCCTGACCCACAGCAGACACTAAATTCACAACTTTTGGTCAGTCTCCCATGTAAACGGGAGCCTCCATTATCTATGACAATGACGTCACTCAGAAAAATATAATGAAGCGCATTTACCACATCTTTAAGCATTAACTTTAAGGTTAGGGTTCTGGTCATGACCCAAACGCTTAGATGGACCAAAACCACAAGATTTAGATGTTGGTTTTTCGGGGAAAGGTTAAATATAATCTTATTATTATGTGTGTGATATTATAATACTGATCATATTATCTTTGCAATTATATTGAGCACTCTAAAAGTTCTGAGTTTTTATAAGTCCGGGAAATCATGTCGGCAAAATGTCTAGTGTCGGTATAAAGTCCATTTTTGGACTTTATGCCGACCAGGGGTTTTTCGGAGTCGGCATATGGTCCAGTGTCGGCATAAAGTCCGGGAATCGTGATATTAAACCAACTGCGTTTTTCTATTCGACCACGGTGCAATACTTACAAACTTACAAAATATCTCATCACGATATTTCTATTGCATCAACTTAAAATGACCTCTCAGCTCTCACAGCATGATTGTGAAGTTTTAGTTAAATCAAATCCTTTTTGATGCCCAACAATAATAACAATCAAAATGAGTGTTCTTGGTGACAAAGGAATCCATTTCGTTAAATAGTTGATGAAAGATGTGAGATCTTAAGATGAAACTCGAAGAAGAAATTGATCCCTCTCAAAAAGGAAGGGAATAGTGTGCGAATAGTTGACGTTGTAAATGATGAGATGATGAGCGTCACACAAAGGTTTGACGTAAAGAAAAGCCTATCACACAGACAGCCTCGTAGCTAGCTGGGGAAGGCGGAACAGGCGAACAGAAAATGAGAAAACTTTGTTCATTTTGTTGTAATGGGAGCTTTGACCGCCAAGCAAAATAAAACATTCAACAGGTTTTAAATGAGACTCGCCCGTCCTTTTTTTTGGCTATGCCCCTGCATTGAGAATGGAACCATTCATTCCCGGCCAATAATATTATGAAAATATGAAAATTTTTGAAAATTCTTTTCCATCAACATAAGGCATTCAGAATCAAGGATTTGCATTTCCTAGTAACCTACAAATTCATTGAAATCTACTAACTTGAATTCTACCAACCTCCCCTCGTTCTTTCGTTTACATGCGTGTGTTTATTGCTTTTCGTCCTTTCTATGTCTTCCAAATCACTAAAAGAAGTTCTTTACTTCACTGCAATTAAATTAACGGCTGATGAATATTCGTGTAAATTAGCCTCTCCGTGGGGGAGAAGGGGGCGGGTGCACTAGTTATTAGTTCCCGTCATACCGCGAATATAGTTTTGTTTAAAACGTTTTGACTCTCTCAACAGACAGAGCTCAATTGCATCTAAGGGGGTGCACACACGTGGCTTATAAGCCATGGACTATAAGCCATGGCTTATAAGCTACGTGTGTGCTGTCGATAACTTACCCATGGACTGTTATCCATACGTGTGTCTTGGGTGAAAGTATCGACTAAACTCTACAAAAGTGTGGAGATTAGTCCATGAAAAATAGCCGGTCTTAAATGTGGTATTACAATCCACATGGCTTGTAAGCCACGTGTGTCTTGTAGACTATAGTCGACACTGAGCATAATTCCGAGAAAAGTTGTACAAATTAACGCCAGCCAATCAGAACGCTGTATTACGCCTGTCATTAACCAATCAAAAGCAAGAAAATTGATAGGGGTTATGTTTCCGATAATTCATCTGCTGTGCTACGATCAGAGCATCCGAGAGTATCATGTCAAATTCCGTCAATCAATTTATATTCGGGGACTCGGAAGAAACTGCTTTCGATGATTTGTTACGATAACGTGTGTTGACAATAGTCTACAAGACACACGTAGGATTCGTGGCTTATACTCCACGTCGTGTGTCTTCACCCCAAAACTCGGCGTAGACTATAGTCGACATGGCTTATAATCCACGTGTGTGCAGCTCCTAACAATTACTCTAAATTGCCATCTTGTGATAAAAATAAGTCCCAACACCATTAGTCCGCACGGCTCTGGATATTTCGACCAATCGTAACGCAGAACTCCCGTCACGTGACATGGCGTAACCAATCAGAGGCCAGCTTTCCGATTACCAGTCGATTGATGGCCAATGAGAGAGTATGCACTCCAGAATAAATGTCCAATCGAATGATACGTCATATGAATATTGATCATATTTGATTATTTCGTTGCGCGCACATTAACATTAAACTGATCTTCTGCAATGCACAATGACCAGTTTTTGACGCAAGAATTGATCTTTCTGGACTTCATAATGTGACGCCAGAATTGATCTTTCTGGACTTCATAATGTGATGCCACAATTGATCTTTCTGGACTTTGTTAAGTATGTGGATTTTATTTGTAGATTTAAATACTCATGTGGGTAAAAATGATTAATCCACCAGTGAATTATTCATTATTCCCTCTGAAACTAAAGAGATTGGATTGGAAAGTTTATGTGATTGCATTCTTTGCTATGCAAATTAATTCCTGGGATATTACTATCATTTCTTGGAAATCATTGAGGTCCAGATTTTATGTTTGATATTAAATATTGAAAATTGAATATTCCATAATATGTCGCTTCGGGACATATTCGCGATTGTTCAATAGTTTAACAAAAAAGCCCTTATCTTCGAATGACCATTTAGGGAGCAAGTTTAAAACGTTAAAATAAGGAGCCGATAAATAAGGAGTTTTCGAAAATCATATGATCCTCGTCGTAAGATATATTCCTCATTACACCGTACACGTGACATGCAACACACCGGACCTATTCTGATACACCGGAAATCAGGGCAAAATTTCCATATTGTCTGTTTAAAGAGGGGAGGCAGTCGCCTGTGTCGCCTCCCCCTGGCTACGCCCCTGATATTTACCACGGATAGATATTTCACTGACCGCAGACCCGAGTTTTGCGTGATTATTCACGCGCTAAAATAGGCCCCTCTTCAGATTATTCACACTCCCCAGATTTCCGAAACATCGCGAAAATGAGCGTTACGATCTGTTCGGTGTTTTTATCTAGCTTGTATCTATGTTCCCGCATTTTCCATCTGTACCAATCAATTTTGATCCTGTCAGTCTTTCATGGTCATGTGTTCTATGATAGTGGATTGCTGATTGTATCTGAATAAAAGGAATGCCTGAATGCGTTGTCAACTCGTCAATTTAAATTTGTTAAATCATTGGTGATCGTCAATTTATTTCTCGGATTCGCAAATGCTGGCGTTTCGTTAGAAATTTTACCGAAATGATACAATCTTCTAATACTCTTTTCCCTCGATATAGGTTTATATCGGATATTTTAACTAAAACAACAACCAAGGAATGCTCAAATTGATACTTTTATCTGCTGTTGTACTCGGTGAGTTACGACATTCGATTATTTCATTTATTTTCATTTTTAAAATGAACATTTCGTTAATTTTCATCTTAAAGGGAGATTTCCGATAAATTTTAATGATTCAAGCCGTAGTCCGTACGATTTTATAACTCAGGACGCCTCATCCTTGAGCACCTTTACGTGTTTTTTTAGGCCTTATCGATTTAAATTATCAGTGGTACCATTTATTCCTTCCTTGTTGATTAGTGGTTTATGTTTTTCAAAACGTAGCATGAGCTTTTAAGAAACATTGTTAGATTTTTGACATGGATTTATCATATAACAGCACTTCTGTACTGTGGTTGAGTTGTTTTTTGATGAAAATATGTTTCTTCTCAGGTACGTACGGTGCTACTGTACTAGAATGCCTGGATGACAAAATGAGATTGACCTTTGACTCGCCCCAAAGCGTGGACGCTTTTTCGCTCAGGGGTGAAGGTATGTAAATATTTTCAGAGTTTCAGAAACGCTTTCAGCTTTCAGCAAAACTCTCAGGAGGAACTCTTTTAGCAAAACTCTCAGGAACTCTTTTAGCAAACTCTCCGGAACTCTTAGCGGAAGTTACCTGATCTCTTCACCTACTCATAATATGAGTATATGGCATGGATATTGCCAGTCATAACCGATCACCAATGTTCGTACCAGTAACCAGTTACCACTTGTACAGGTTACCATTCACTCCTGTTACCACTCTCACCAGTTAGTAGTTACCACTCATACCATGGTATGGGTGATAACTGGTACGAGTGGTAACTGCAAATACCACTCGTACCAGTTACCACCCATACCAGCAGTTACCACTCTTACCAATTTCCACTCATACCAGCGGTTACCACGCGTACTAGTTACCACCCTACCAGTTACCACTTATTGCAGTTATCACTCGTACCAGTTACCATCCATACCAGTCACCACCCATAACAGTGGTTACCACCCTCTGACCCCTTCCTTCGGCAGGTGCTGGCTGCACGCCCTCTAGCTCCAGCACAGTGATTGAGATAGGGCTGACTGACTGCGGAACGGAGGCTAACCATAACACCTCCCACATTATCTACGAGAATACCGTGAATACTGAGTTCTAGCAAACGACCGGTTACCATTTCTCAGTAAATCCGGTTACGGTTTCGGTTAGCTAGAAACGCCCAGGCTACTTTCGGAGTACTGCTTTAACCTTCCCAAACGTCCATTTTCTTTTTATTGGAGCATTTCTTCAATAACCTACTACAGACCCTTTTGTCTGTAGCCAATCAGCGTGAGACTTGACTATCAACTCTCACGCTGATTGGCTACAGAGTACAGACAACTAGCTCGCTGATTGGTCAATATCATAACGATTTTGGGATCCTCCGACTAAGCTATAAGTGATACCAACCTCTCCCCATTTCAGTTAACTGCGACTACGAACGGTGCATCTTCTATCATTAACAGAGGTGCTATGCTGGTTCTGGTACTGAAATGTTCCTACGAAAGGGAAGGTGAGAAATTGCTGCTGTTTATAACCTGTCTAAATCCTGTTCAAATTTATAGCTCCCGCTACTGCTGACGGCGATAATCACAGGATTTTCCAAATCTCCGGATGAAAGTGTCTCATATCTGCGAAACGTTTGGGGATATGTTATTTGTTCACCAAGTTGTTTTTGGAGATATTTCTCATTGTGCCATAACAATATGATTGTTCCACTATCTGTGCACGACTTCCAGTTCCAATGCTCCCAACACCCAGGAACAACGAATGTTATCTCCTGGGAGGCCGGACAAGCTGTTATCGACATGGATGGGGAGGGTGTTTTCACCTTCAACATGGATATCTACGAGTCCCTGTCAGCCAACGCTTTGACAAACGAACTGACATCGCCATTTGAAGTGGACTTAAGGGAGACTCTTTACTTTGCGGTAATCCTCAGCAATCTTTACAACACTACTTTATACAATCGTCAGCTATCGTTTCGATAACATTTATACTTATCCCATTTTCACTTTTCTTATCAAGCATTTATCAGCGATTTTGTCCACTTTTTGTTCTGTTGGCTTGCTGAAGTGACATGTCGTATAATGTACAAATTGTGGATTCTATAACCAGAACAAATTGCAGATAACCCTGGATGCTGACAGTGACATGACCCTCACTATTGAGATAGTTCACATCATTGCCATGGACAGTTCCGATATTGACACGAGCACTGCCAACAAATACTACATCGTGGAAGATGGGTGAGTGGCGGAGAAAGAAGGATGTTTTGAAACTGAGTGAATATGAGTCAGAGGGTGGTAAAGAGAGGGCTGATTTAGTGATTCATTGAGTCAGTGAATAGGAAAGAGGATACCTTTCTTGCTCATTTAATCATGAGTGATAGATTCAGAGAGTGAATGATAGATTCAGAGAGTGAGTGACGAGTCTGGGAAATGTCTCAAACCCACAACTGAATTGTCTGGTCGGCGCCTAAGGCCTGAGAGAGAAACTGTTATGAGGACCTTTATGATTATTGATTGTAATTCTTACTGTATCCCTCACTCCTGTTTTAGGGTTTTTGTGTCGTTTAAACCCTCCTCTCCTGCATTTTCGTGTCGTTTAAACCTGCACCCCTCTTCTCCAGATGCGTGGAAGACTCCACCTACCAAGCTCTGAGCCCTACCGGAGACAACACCAAGAGGAAGGCCTTCTCCGTGGAGGCTTTCAACTTCGTATCCGACGCTACAGCCGCAGTCTACGTGCACGGGGTTGTCAAGATCTGTGACACCGCAGAGTCTACTTACGCAACGTACGTTTTATTCCACATTTCCTGTTACATTCTATTTCTCCGTGAAATGGATGCTTATTGTATTCAATGAGGGTAATATGGAGCTATCTATAAACCCTATTTTGAATTATCATCGGTCTACAAGCCCCTAAAGTTCAAATTTTCAGCAAAACTTTAAACCTTCTAATCCTCCTCAATATTTCAGATGTTCAGCAGCGCCCAGTTGCGGAGACTCCAAGCGAAGGAGGAGGGATACTGAGATTACCGGGAAAACGGAGCGAGAGTTCCAGGTGTACGGCGGTCCGTTCTTCTTCAGAGATCCGGATGCCGAAGAAGGTGAGGACAAAAACTTGTTTCGACGTGTATTCGTAATTAGGGTACAAATAGGGTGCATTTTTGGCTCCCTTATGAATAATTGATCATTATTATGAACGAACATCATTAATTATCAATTCAATGATATTATTCAAATTTTATCAACTTTGCTTTTCATCGTTATTCTGAAAAGGTGAACTCACATAGCCGAGTAACATTTTCAAACGAATAACTCACACTATTTCCCTCAGAATCATCTGGATTCACGAATACTGCATCTATTCTGACAATAATCACTGCTCAACTGCTGGTCCTCTTCATGAAGTGTTAGTGATGTCAGTAGTGTCGTCCCTCCTCGAGATTAAGCTCCAACCTCCCACGATCTCGATCACTAAAGCTGCAGCCGTTGTTTGATGCCCTCTACAGTCTCCCGAAATCAAAGCCCTCCCTCTTGCGACTTTGGACCCTGGATCTGGAGAATTGTACCCTGGATCTAGGACACTGGTCTCTGAATCTAGGACACTGGTCCCAGGATCTAGGAAACTGGTTTCTGGACCTAGGACACTGGTCGTGGGATGTAGGAAACTGGTTTATGGAGCCATGGACAGTGGACCAGACCACCATTGTCAACGAAAAGTTATGACGCGTTGGAACCCACTTTTTGGCAGAAGTTGGACTGATAAAGTCGTGAGGGGTAGTGGGTGGAGCTATATCAGTTGAGAATTGTTTAAACTAAACCCTATCGTATTTTATTAGCTTTGTAAAAACACTATTGCCGTCTAATTTGTGCTGATTTCCGATCAGTGCACTGTGTAGTTGGCAATGATAAGTGGTACTGGTAGAAGCTCAGTATAGACTCAATATACTCATGAGCTGCAAACTTGAAAGCAAATATAATCTAGCATGTTTTAAACTTAAATTACTCGATATATTAAGATAAAATATTCCCGTGACAGTGATCAAGGATCATTATGTAGCCCTATAATAGCGATATATAAGGTTATAATACTTGTTGGATACCTGAACTGATAGTGATATGATTCTTAGATATTTTTTGGTATTTTAGGTATTTTAATATATAAGCCACCTACAATATATGACTTTTTGCTTCATTCTTATCAAAACTTTGACTTAATCGGTAATCAATAATCATGATATTACTTTGAACTGAATTTACGTATTCTTTTTTTTTTTTCTTTTTTCTCTTTTTTTTACGTATTCTTTATTATAATTAAGAATGGTTTTAAATTAAGATCACACGGTTTGGGCATTTAAACGTCATTTACAGTGACAAAGTATGGATTTTTTTAAATAAAATTTATGCCGTCATGGACACTCAAGCAACTAAATAAGTTGCGGCAGCTATAAAAGTACAGGGCTCATTATAAACCGGTGAATTTGATGATTATTTATTTCAGTCTAATTGATGGTATCCGAATGAGAACTGAGCATGGATTTTTTCTAAGTACACTCTTAGAGCCGTAAAACGCCCGGCTTCCATGGTTCGGGCGTTACGTATTATCTCAAGGAATGATTTAAACCGAACAGAAAGTTTTCCGAACGCTTTCACAGCTCTCAGAAATTAATTAAGTTTATGATATAAACTTTTTAGATTTTGGTCAGGTGTATTTTTTAAATTTATACATGGCTTTATGAGTAGCTGATATTACGTGACTACGTTTTTATATTGGACAGATAAAGTGTTGACTTATTTTTAACGTTTTAAACTACTTCAGTGTCCGCATATGTTTCATACAGTATTATCAACTATTCTGACGTCATCAAATTTAAGTAATATTTCGAGTAAATGCTGGCAATTGTAGAATTTTCACACTCATAGAAATCTTATCGCAGAGTTTTATTTTCATATACTCATATAAATCTTTTTGCAAATAATACCTGCTTGAAAAGCTTTTTCTATTCATACAATTTTCAGACTTTTTTTCCTTTACATGATCATGTACATTTAATAAATTCAATTATATTTATAACTTTAAGGCATATATTTTTTATTCTGTATTTTCACTTTATCATGGTGAAGGGTGAAATGTTTTTGTCAAGCTTGTCATTAAAATTTTAAGCTTTTCAGCGTTCATGAAATAAGTAGTTGTGACTGACTCAGGCTTCGAGCCTTGGCCCTGCTGGGACTGGGTTGAAAGCCTACGCACTGCGATACAGTTATTCGTGTGGCATTTGTGTACTGTTCATCTAAACAAGTCTGAACCAGTATGAGTAACCACCCGGGTCGCTGGGATAGCGTTAAAAACCCGTTATTTTGTGATGCTACATGGAGCGTAATGTGGCTATGTGGAGACTTGGAGATGTGGGGGAAATTCAGGTCAATATACTCTTACTTAATTTCTTACTTTTCAAGAAGAAACTTCTTGAAACTGAAGCCCACACACCGATGTCCAACCCTCACTCAACGCACCTATAGTAGTATAGTCAAATTCACAACACACTGATTACTGATTCACGGCACACTGCGACACTCAAACACACAAACACACTGACACACCGAACTCTCAAATCCACACTCAGAAACACTCCCAATTCCCATTTACTGTTAGTGCGCGCGTTCCGCCCACGTGCGGCTACTTAAGTAGCTACTCAGTACCTACTCCGTATTTTGTGTAACTCTAAATCAAAACAGGGACTCGATTGGCGCCTCCTTGTGTCGAGTGTCGCACCAATCAGAGACGCGCATTCATGTCACGTGTCCCACGCGAGCCAATCAGAGAACACTCCGCCGTAGCGGACCAATCAGAGAGCCACGCTTAAGTACCAACTCCATGAAGAGGGACTGCGATAACGAATGCACGTGACCTCTGTTTCAGCCAATGAATGTTGAGAACGTGTCCACGTGACCGAAGTCGTGCGTGGTGGCAACCGCAGCACCGGTTTATGCTCATTTCTAAATCGTTCATTTAAAGTTTGGTTTCAAAACGAAGCTCCCGTAATCTTCGAATGATATCCATGATGTCTCCAAAGAGGTGAGTTCAGATAATTTAGAAATTTTGCAAATCTTTTCAAAACTTTTCAAGAACTAATTGATTTGTCAATGACAATGAAATAATGAATTCTTAATTGCTCTTAAGGCTTTAATTTGACTGAAAATAAACACCGTGCAAATTAATCTTATCTTTTTTCTAATCGAATTTTTCTTTTGGATTGTACTTCATTTTGCTTCGAAGGCCCCAAAATTCACTGTCATGGCAGATCAAATACATAAACATTCACTCCCTTCACTCAAGCTTTTCAAACGTTTTACTTTTATCGAAGTTTTGTTGCGTTTCAATCATTTCATCTTTCAACAATCATGGTGAAATTGTGGAGGTATTGTACTTTTTTCATTGGGTTATTGGGCCAGGTGTTTATTAAGGAGGCCAAGTTCTATATTTTGTGTACTTTCTCGTCCGTTTATAATCTTATATCTTATATCTTTTTTATAAGATCATTCTGATATTTTATCATATTTTGATCATATTTTGATCATTCTGATATCCTAAATCTCGTTCCATTTCAGTCCGAGTTCCGACCCCGGTCCTGCAACTACGTACAGCCCCCTTCACTCTGATCCTGGCTCAGATGACCGGTTCCTCTACAAAAACAGGCGAAGGGAACAGGTTGGTACGGGGCCTGTGCAGCTATAGGTATTTAGATTTGTGATGTAAGACCAATGATAGAAAAAAATCACACTAATTTAATGACAATAATATGACAATATTTTCATCTTACTATCCTCCGGTCACGGCCAATATTTCATGACAATTACTCAAATTATGTTGACTAATTTTTACGAGTCCTGCTGACTCCATGCACGTCATTCTCACGGGGGTCTCTTGTAGCTCAATGATCACGTACTGGACTTGAACTTCTGAAATATGCACCTTAAATCTTTAAAAATAGATGATGACAAGTAAAGAAAAGACGACATTTCCTCTTTCAGATATTTTTCGATAATTATAAAGTTGATCTCGATCAGACGCAGCCTTCCCGATTGTAGGACCCTCATATTTATTCCAGTTTACAATAACTCTTGTATTTCAGAAGAAGAAGCCTGTGTTCACCCGAGGTGGAGGCCCCTCCATCCTTGTTTACGTGAAGGATAGCCCCAGGAAGGCAAGCAACAAGGTGAGAATAGTTCCATTTTATGTTAGATTTATCCTTTTTCTGTTCAATTTCTTCTTAGACTTAGGGGGGCTATTGACCGAAAACCGACGGATGGGAAAAGTCCCATTCTCTCCAGCTTTTTTCTGCTTTAAACCATTATTCTCTGCAGTCAATCATTGCTCATGTACGATTGTCATACCTACTTACTATGAAATTTTCAGCAACTTTGAAAATTTAACATAACTTCCCGCAGCAGCAGGCAATGCACTACCAGCCTGCCACATTTGGACTTCTGCCAACCCTACCGATGATGTCCAATGTTCCGGGCAACCCACAGACGGGCTTCGACCAGCTCCATCAACAAGCCTTCCTGTGAGTTGTTGACTTTTTCTACGTGTTTCAGTTTGTTCTACTGACTTTATCCCGAGTCCAAAAGTCAAACATTACTCTCGAATGAGGTGAATTAAAAGTTCATAATATGAATCGAAAATTTATTCTTCATCACCATGACAGTAACAAACTTTTTGGGAATTTTGTAATTTTGTAATTTGTTTGTTTTACAATTACTAAGAACTACTTGACCCCTTGACTGTGACTTCCGTCTTCCTCGGCTTTAACATTAAAAGAACAAAATCCGAATTTTCAATATAGAGTTTATTCCATCAGTTTGAATATTCCTCAATTCCGATTAACCAGGACTCATCATTATCAATAATTAACATCACCAGGATTTCTTGTTTTCCGCATTCAGCTCTTTCTACAGTCTTGAATGGGATTCCTCATATTCATAATACACTGATCGAAATTAACTGATTGAATTATAATTCCCAGCCAAGCCGCCAGGCAAATTGGCATTAAATCGGATCATAAGTTCCCAGAATTAGATATTTATTGTGATTAATTTCTCATGATACAGGTATTAGTCGCATATCGATGATTTGCAGGTATAATAACGTCATTATCAAGGTCTAGAATGGTGAATTAGTGTCTTAGGAGCATCTCTGCTTTTTGTTTTTCTTTGAAATAATGTTTGTATTTCTTCTCAGAAATGCCGGGCAATGGATGATGCCACCGATGAACCTCCCTGCGTGCCCGCCCCAACGTCAAAGGTACGTCAAATAGCTGGTGACCTGACAAAATGGAATTTCTTCAATCTATAAATAAACTCGATTACAGTAATTCAATTGAATGAATGATCTCCCTCGGCTTTTATTTTATTAACCGAGGATTAATGTTCTAAACCGAGGCCGAAGACGCGGTCAGAAAATTCATGTTTCGGTTCGAGGCCTCGGTCAAAAAACCTGCCCTCAGTCGATCATTTTTTCTTCCTTTTGACTCACACACTCACTCATGTTGCTTCCTGACAGGTACAGCTCGACTCCGAATCTTGGCTACACGCCAAGTGGGGGAGTATCCTCGAACAACCCTCTCCCTCCCCTCTACACCGCTCCAATGCCAACCTCAACTGGTAACCCCTTTATGCAACAGAACAACTTGCCAGGTAAACTTGAAGTGGGATAATCAAACAAAATATTGTGATGTTCTATTGATATTTGACCATCAAGGCTCACTATTCTTACCCAAATATCGATCTTATTCCGCACACTTCCAACAATCAAAAACCAGCTTTATGTTTACTCTCAGTCCCACATCACAAACACTTAAAACGTTTTATTCCCACAGGTCAAGTGTCCGGTGCTCCTCAGCTCTCAGACAAAACCCCTCTCCCTGGGATGCCCCCGTTCCTCCCCGCCTTCCTGAACCACCCCTTCTCAACCACCCCCTCCACCCTCCCTCCCTTCCCCACCCTCCCTTCCTCACTCAGCTACCTCCAAACTGCCCCTCCCCCTGTTAACAGGGTCACGCCGACTTACATGCAAGCAAACACACAGCCCATTTCCACGCAGGTTAGGAGGATTTTGTAGCGAGGTTATTTGATAATTTGATATTGGTGTGGTTTGACTATCTCGACAAGAGAGTGTGGACTCTAGTAGCTGCTGTTGGCATCAACAGTTTCATTGCCTGATATCCCTTTCCCAAACTTTGAATGTGTTTTAAATGCTACTCAAATATTCGATTAATACTTATTTCTAACCTTTTTGTTTCAAAGTAACCCTCCCTCCTTTCAGGTAAAGACTGATCCTTCCATTGACTTCTCTGTGAAGAGCAGCAGTGTCAGTGATCAGTACCCAGACACCCTTCCCATGACGGCAGAGAGCAGGCAACAGCTTGGCAACCTGCCAAATAACCAGCAATTTGGCAACCTGCCAAATAACCAGCAATTTGGCAACCTGCCAACTAACAACTACTACTATCTGCCTAACAAGTGCATGTGCGACATGTGGTGAGTAAAATCTGTAATCAGTAGAATTTCTTGAAAAGTCACTGCGTATCCCAGGCCCCTGCATATTATTGACCATTCATTCGAACCGATAAAACCGAAAATGTTCCAACACTTTTAAGTGCCCATATTTATCTGATTTCAGCCAATAATTGCCATGTCTTTCAGTTTATACGGGACGCAGTACAACACCAGCTTCACAACCCCTAACGCTGGACTCAATACCTCCACTGGAGGGGTTGAGAGTACTCCGGAGACCCCAAATGCTGAGACATCACCCACTTCTTCAGATAGTGGGTACTGTGACAGCGAGACAGCCAGCACTGCAACCACCGCCTCAAACAAGGTAAGCTATGGGTTTTGTGGAAATATCAATGGCAGATTTACGAGCAATGTTGAACGATTAACAAACGAATGGGAGTGTGATATCGAAAATTATCACACGAGGCGTCAGCCGAGTGTGACAATTTTCGATATCACACGATCCATGAGTTTGTTAATTGTACATTATTACCCGACAAAACATTACTCCCTCACACTCGGGTCTGACGACCCTCGTCTGAATTCAACGTTTTTATAGATTTTGAGTGCTCCTTCATAAAATCAACAATTTATTCAAAGATATTCTGCTCTATTATTGCGCCACTGTACAGTAGTTCTATAAAGGAGTGATATATCGATAATTATCACACTGGAGTTTGAGCCACGGGAGGGTAATAATGAACGATTAACTAACGAATGGGAGTGTTATATCGAAAATTATCACACGAGGCGTCAGCCGAGTTTGACAATTTTCGATATAACACGATCCATGAGTTAGTTAATTGTATTATTACCCGACCCTACTTGGCTAGACCTAGCTGCTTCTGATTTCGGTATTTACGCTGCCTACATCAGGATTCTAGCTCTTTTCTTCAGGATTCAGCCAGGGGCTAGCCATACAACAGTATTTCCTTCCACTCGGGTCTGACGACCCTCGTCCGGATTGAACGCCTTTATAGATTTGCAAGTGCTCCTTTATCAAAATTTCTTTTCAAGTTTTTTCTGCACTCATTTTTTCGGTATGGCTGTTTACCGCATAGATTGGGTTTTATGTTTGGGCTTCATTTGCTCCTTTAGAAAATTTTTGCGCGCGCCACTATACAGTAGTTTTAAAGGGGTGATATATCGATAATTATCACACCCGAATTATAATCACGGGAGGGTAATAATGTTAATTTTATCTCCTGTCCCATGGAACCTGTCCATGGGACACCTCGTCCATTTTACCCAAATTTCCAATAAACAAGATCCGTGTTTTTCCTCTTTCTTTCACTACCATATTGTGTTTTCTATT
The DNA here is from genome assembly GCA_011033025.1 of Beroe forskalii. NCBI lineage: Eukaryota > Metazoa > Ctenophora > Nuda > Beroida > Beroidae > Beroe > Beroe forskalii. Next base: position 64,267 of record WFMF01000416.1, on the reverse strand, counting down.
AATTATTCGATGATTTTGCCTCCCTTCAGAAAGAGAAGAAGCCAGTGGTTAGTGAGGCGGCAGGAGAGCGACCTACAGTGTTCCTGGATCAGAACAACCCCACCTTCTCGCTGGACACCGCCAGTGCTTCCCTCCAGCAAGTCATGGGGATGAGTTTGTGATATATGAGGACCTTGTAATCGGCGCCGATGGGCGCTGATCAGCGCCGATTGCAAGGTCATCATCTGCCGAGTTTGCGATATTAGCGAGTATCAACCAGGCTAAGAAATGAGTGTGATTCTTCCATTATCATTCAATATTCAAAAAACTTTTTTCGTGACCTTATGTCAACTAACGTCTACTTTTCTAATTTCAGATGGCCAACAGATCCAACATCCACCGATACGAGCAAATGTTTCTCGATGAGAAACGTCAGATAAGAAAGAAGATCCCCTGCCGAAACCTGAGTCAGACTGGGGTCTGTCACTTCGGGGAAACCTGCTGGTTCAGCCATGAGCTCTCCGGGACATCACTTTAGATATTCCACTTTAATCAATGACAATTTAAATATCATAATTACTTTTTTTTTCAAATTATTTTCACTTGATTATATATATTTGTAACAAAACTCAAAATTTTGTATTTTCTGTGGCTTTTTGTAGCTTTTCTATAGAGTGCTTCCATGATATGATTTGACGAGAGTGCTTTTGATTTTTTTCGATATTTAATGATTTCAATGTGACTGGGGAATGTAACTTATTTATTTCTAGCTGACTGGACCATGTAGTCCTCATTTGCAATATAAATGGTTTGACTATTACTATTTATTTATTTAATTATTTATTTTTTAATTTATTTACCATAACTTATTTAACAATTTAGCTATTTATTAGCAATATTTATTATCATTATTATTTTTCAAATCTTTGACTTGAAGAGTGGATTTAAAAGCTCAGTCTGTTTGAGAATATATCCGGCCGGATAATGTATTTTTCATGCGTGGTTTCATGGAGTTAATATCAATTTGATATTTTATTTTGTTATCTAATGATAAGCTTGTTTTATTTATACCATTCTCAAAAGGAGCAAATCTCTCAACTTAATAATTTAGAAAGATCCACATGTGTCTCTTCAGTCTTGAGATCTGTCCATTCCGCTTTCTCTTATTTTCGGCGTGCCTCATGTCCTCTAACTCCTGCCCTCTGTCTCCTGTCCTCTGTCTCCTGTCCCCTGTCTCCTGCCCTCTGTCTCCTGTCATCTGTCTCCTGTCTCCTGTCCTCTGTCTCCTGTCTTCTGTCCTCTGTCTCCTGTTTCCTGTCTCCTGCCATCTGTCTCCTGCCCTCTGTCTCCTGTCCTCCGTCTTCTGTTTCCTGTCTCCTGTCCTCTGTCTCCTGCCCTCTGTCTCCTGTCCTGTCTCCTGTCCTATGTCTCCTGTTTCCTGTCCTCTGTTTCCTGTCCTCTGTTTCCTGTCCTCTGTTTCCTGTCTTCTGTCTCCTTTCATCTGTCTCCTTTCATCTGTCTCCTGTCTTCTGTGCTCTGTCTCCTGTCCTCTGTCTCCTGTCCTCTGTCTTCTGTCCTCTGTCTCCTGTCCTCTGTCTCCTGTCTTCTGTTGTCTGTCTCCTGTTTCCTGTCCTCTGTCTCCTGTCATCTGTCTCCTGTGCTCTGTCTCCCGTCATCTGTCTCCTGTCCTCTGTCTCCTGTCATCTGTCTCGTGTCATCTGTCTCCTGTCCTGTCTCCTGTCTTCTGTCGTCTGTCTCCTGTTTCCTGTCCTCTGTCTCCTGTCATCTGTCTCCTGTCATCTGTCTCCTGTGCTCTGTGTCCTGTGCTCTGTGTCCTGTCCTCTGTATCCTGTCCTCTGTATCCTGACCTCTGTCTCCTGTCCACTGTCTCCTGTCCACTGTCTCCTGTCCTCTGTCCTCTGTCTCCTGTCTTCTGTCTCCTGCCCTCTGTCTCCTGTCCTCTGTCTCTTGTCCTCTGTCTCATGTTCTCTGTCTCCTGTGCTCTGTATCCTGACCTCTGTCTCCTGTCCTCTGTCCCCTGTCCTCTGTCAACTGTCCTCTGTCTCCTGTCCTCTGTCTCTTGTCCTCTGTCTCCTGTCCTCTGTCTCCTGTCCTCTGTCTCCTGTCCTCTGTCTCCTGTCTTCTTTCCTTTGTCTCCTGTCTCCTTTCCTCTGTCTACTGTCCTCTGTCTCCTGTTTTCTGTCCTTTGTCTCCTGTCCTCTGTCTCCTGTCCTCCGTCTTCTATCCTCTGTCCTGTCCTCTGGCGTACCAATATTTATTTCCCGATTCCTTATCGCTTTTTTTGTGAAGTTCAGAAGTTATCCGTTCTGCCGTTTTCCCATTCCAAAGATAATAATTAATACCATGACATCATTTCAAACTCACATTTCCTGTATAGGTACTTTCCTAAAATTATGTGCTGTCTCTGACAGCTGTCATTCAATGTGTAGCACAAATTATAGTCGGTTTTGAAAATCCAAAGCCTCTAAATACTACAGTTGTGTAATACTCTTTAACTATTTTTCCATCGTCGGAATGAAATCTCGGCTTTTTTCCTGCTGCAATCACATTCTTATAGAATTTGCTCTGTAGGTACCTTCTTGCATGATTGTTGCAATTTTACGCCTCTTGATAATCGATATGCAATAAGAAAAGTGTGGAAAATGTGTCTTGGGATAGCTATCTGCTATTATAGAAGAGCTAAGCAGTAAGCTGTATTTTCAGCAATTCAATGGGCTGCCAAATTCCAGAACGATGGATCGGTTGTCAATTATAGCTAATATTTCGATTTAATGGGTATGAGCCAGTCGCCATCCGTACGATTTCAACTTTACACTATAATCAGCCATAATTATGGAGCTCATTAACAATAACAAGAAATGCCATATTTATGAACATTGACCGTTTATGACCAGCTTGTCGCTGTTTTGCTTGCATCTCTGCATTCTAACGTTAGAACTTTTACTGTCGCTCTTGATTGCGAAGGAATTTTGAAAAATTTCAAACTTTAAATTTAATATTTGCGGAAAAGGGATTGGCCTGCCACGCCAAACATGATGACCTAAAATTTTTCTAAATAATTTCCTGATTCATTCAAACTTTTTAACAACCCGGTGAAAAATTAATTTTGACGCTAACTTGAAAACCGGAAACACCACACATAAATTAACTAATACGCCGCATTATCTATAGTATGATAGGCATCCAATATCATGACGTCATTATCTGGGTTAAAAGCGTTCAGCAGATGAGACCGCAACTTGTCATAAAATACCCTGTATAATGTGCACTCAGAATAAATAGGCGGTCAAAATAGCGTCATTAACAGTATGCGCGCTGCCAAATTGTTAAAAGCAACCGCATATTTTTCGTGCGAGGGGTATAAATGTTTCTTTGATTGCCATATCAGCACGTATGATTTGAAAGTGATACTCAGTAGTGTGCAGCATAATTTCATTCTTGTGTATATTTATACAGGGATCATTAAGGTACCTTCCGTAAAATAGGCGGTTATTTTCAAAATTCGGCAGCGCGCACCATGACAATGACGTCATTTTGACCGCCTATTTATTCTGAGCGGCGAGCGCATATTAATTTCGTTCTTATACGGGGATCTTGTAGGTACCTTTCGTACATATACTCCATGTATTATTTATCCGTGTATTTGTGTGTATCTGGAGCAGGTCACTGGTATTTTTAGAGATATCCGATCCTGATCACATTCATCAAACTCGTTTTGATTTGTATCGCTTTATTTCGCTTCATTATTCGATAGGATCAGTTACCTACCAGAGTAAAAACGTGCCCATGAACATTACCGATTCGGCGTTTCCTACCACGCTCGAAACCTATTAATTAAGTTTACCGCGGATAAAGGTCAGCGGATTTCCCAACGGAACAAGACTGCCCGTTCCATTGGAAGTTCTTTGGACCCATTAGGTACTCCATTAGGCTATTAGGTACTCCATTAGATACTCCATTAGGCTATTAGGTACTCCATTAGGTATTCCATTAGGTACCTACTCCATTAATCATTGTATTCATAGCAATTTCGCGGCATTGAATAAACAAAAATCGTCGACCCGGGTCCGGTCCGGGTCAGCGCTAGGCTGGCGCCGATCGATGTTGATCGGTGATTTTGCAATGTGGTCATTTGCCGATTTCGAGCAGAACTCTAGAAAGTGCGTACCCTCAGGGGATGGATTGAGGAATATGATACCGAGATTTTTATTCCTCATACCGGATTATGAAGCTAAATGAGATGAAATAGACCGTAGTAGTCGCCAGCCCTTGGTTATACTTTGTATCGATAAAGTGCCTTACTGGTCTATATGTTACGGTGGGCTGGGCTCCATTTATAACACTTTATACACTTAATTCTGCATCATTAAAAAGCTTTGAAAAATAGTAATTCCCACGCCTCATGTTTCAAAACTTTCCGGTACTGTGAAATTAAACATTTTACTTTTGTAATAACGACATACCTATTTCAATCTTTTGCGTTAGTTCTAAAGGTCCTATGGATTGTTTGCAGGGTTCTCGCATTTTTTTCAGTTTCTTTTCAGTTTTAGATTAAGTAAAACCAATGAAAATTGTAGGTGATCAATATTGATTATTTGATATTGATCATGTGAAATAATTCGGCAATCAAAACATGATCCAGTAGCCATAAACGATCAAATGGTACGTGGAATGGATCAATTGTACATTAGACACAATGTATCTAATGTACATTGTACATTATGGATCAAATGAACAGTGGATCCCATGTACAGTTGATCCATTAAGCAAGGGATCCAATGTACAATTGATCCAATGTACAATTGATCCAATGTACAATTGATCCAATGTACAATGGATCCAATGTACAGTGGGTGGATCCAATGTACAATGGATTTTATGTACAATTGATCCAATGTACAGTGGGTGGATCCAATGTACAATGGATCCAATGTACAATTATGGATCCAATGTTCAATGAATCTATTGTACAATGAATCCAATGTACAATTATGGATCCAATGTTCAATGAATCTATTGAACAATGAATCCAATGAACAATGCATTCAATGTACATTGGATCCAATGTAAATTTTACAATGGATCCAATGTACAATGGATCCAATGTACAATGGATCCAATGTACAATTAATGGATCCAATGTACAATTAATGGATCCAATGTTCAATGAATCTATTGTACAATGAATCCAATGAACAATGCATTCAATGTAAAATGTATCCAATGTAAATTGTACAATGGATCCAATGTAAAATGAATCCAATGATAATGTATCCTATGTACATTGGATCCAATGTACATTTCACAATGGACCTAATGTAAAATGGATCCAATGTACAATTTTGGATCCAATGTTCAATGAATCCATTGCGCAATGAATCCAATGAACACTGAATTCAATGTACAATGGATCCAATGTGCCATGGATCCATTTTACAATGGATCCAATGAAATAACCAGGTTGGGCATTCCACCATTCACACAAGGTTTTTATGCTCTTCGAAGCATAATTGAAACTTCGTCATGCCTAACTGGCCGTTCGCCATATGAATTCCGCTTAAAATTTAATTCCGTTACCTTATCCCTAAATTATAAACCATGACCAAAGAATTCCTATTCCACATATGAAATGATATCCAGTTGCTGGTGACGTCAGCACCATGCATTAAGCTGGAGAATTGATGACATATATACACACACCTTATATATTTTCATATTTCTTATTGTTTTTATACCTAAAATTGAAATTTTTTATGTTAATTATTTTTTTGCCTACTTACTATATAGAGACATGGATTGATCAGATGACAGCACCTCTGTACTGTGGTTTGTAGATAAAAATACCTTACAGTTCACATTTCTGATTTCACATTGGATTCATTTTACATTGGATCCATTGTACAATTTACATTGGATACATTTTACATTGAATGCATTGTTCATTGGATTCATTGTACAATAGATTCATTGAACATTGGATCCATTAATTGTACATTGGATCCATTAATTGGATCCATTAATATTTCGGGTCCTTTGAATATTTCGCACGTCTCTCATCCTTAACGACGCTTAAGAGGAATAGGCGGTTCAACGTCATCAACTCACTACATTGAGCTATGATAATGACGTCATCCTTCCCGCCATATCAGACATTTCTCATTCTAGTGAAGCTTCAATAATTCGATTTGAAAGGATGTTCTCAGGTACAAGAATTTGTCAGGCCATGTGACCGGCAGTTGTGACAGGCCTGAAGTCACCAAAATACTTAGCATGATAAAATATTAAGTAATAACTGGCTATATACTGGGTGAACTGCAGTTCATATGAAGTCGCCGCGCACTTCATATGAATTCATATGAATTCATATGAGTTCATTTGAATGCGTTTACCAGTTCAATAAATTTTTATATGAATGAACTTCATATGAACTTCATATGAATTCATATGAACTTCATATGAACTCCACCAAGTTCATATGAACTTCATATGAACTCATATGAATTCATTAAACACGGATGAACTAGTTCACCAAAATTTAGTGAACTGAGATGCATATGAATTCATATGAACTCATATGCATTCCAGTTCGCCTTGAATTCATATGAACTAGGAAGTTCATCTCGCGGACTCCAGTTCAGCGGAGTTCAACGCAGTTCAACGGAGTTCAACGCAGTTCAACGGAGTTCAACGAATTCATCTCGAAGTTCATCTAGAAGGTCAAAATGATAACTTAACAGATATTTCGGGGATGGATCAAACATGGATCAGCGACGCCACGAGAGCGGCAGTGCGGCACCGCAGTGCCGCGTTGACGCTCAGGGCAGTGCCATGGTGAAGCCACGAGGACGCCACTACTGGGCAACGATGAAGCCACAAGGGCGCCACGGTGACATCATGGCAGTCATGGTAGTGTCACTGTGAAGCCATGGCGTCTTCATGGCTTCGTCGTGGCGTCCTCGTGGCTTACACCATGGCACTGCCCTGGCGTCGATGTGGCGCACTGGCGCTTTTCACTAAAAGGGCTTCCAAAATCAAATAGTTAAATCAGACTCAAGTCTTAATGAGCTCTTCCATAAACGATTTTTCGTACTCTTGTTAAGTGTACAGTCACGTGACAGCTAAAAATTTCACCCCGTCATGAATTAACTCTAGTCACTCTTCGACCACTCAGTGACTCGACGACTCAAATCGACTCGATGCCTCAACTTGACGACTTGATTTGACGACTCTCTGACTTGTCTCAACGACTCGACTCGACGACTCGTCTCAACGACTCGACTCAACGACTCGACTCGACGACTCGACTCGACGACTCGACGACTCGACTCAACGACTCGACTCGACGACTCGACTCGACGACTCGACTCGACGACTCGACTCGACGACTCGACGACTCGACGACTCGACGACTCGACTCGACTCGACGACTCGACGACTCGACTCGACGACTCGACTCGACGACTCGACTCGACTCGACGACTCGACGACTCGACTCGACGACTCGAATCGACGACTGGTCGAGTCGAGTCGTCGTCGACTCGACGACTCGTCGTCTCGACGACTCGACGAGACGAGTCGTCGAGTCGAAACGATCGTCGAACGTCGAGTCGTCGAGCTCGTCGAGTCGTCGAGTCGTCGAGTCGCGTCTAGTCGTCGAGTCGTCGAGTCGTCGAGTCGAGGCGTCGAGTCGGAGTCGTCGAGTCGAGTCGTCGAGTCTCGAGTCGTCGAGTCGTCGAGTCGGAGTCGAGTCGTCGAGTCGAGTCGTCGAGTCGAGTCGTCGAGTCGTCGAGTCGAGTCGAGTCGTCGAGTCGTCGAGTCGTCGAGTCGAGTCGAGTCGTCGAGTCGTCGAGTCGCGTCGACTCGAGTCGGTCGTCCCGTCTCGACTCGACGTCGAGTCGTCGAGTCGAGTCGTCGAGACGACTCGTCGACTCGAGTCGTCGAGTCAGGTCGTCTCGTCGAGTCGTCTCGGTCGTCGAGTCGAGTCGTCGAGTCGAGGTCGTCGAGTCGAGTCGTCAGTCGTCGACTCAGTCGTCGAGTCGAGTCGTCGAGTCGAGTCGTCGAGTCGTCGAGTCGTCAGTCGAGTCGTCGAGTCGTCGTCGAGGTCGAGTCGTCGAGTCGAGTCGTCGAGTCGTCGAGGTCGTCGAGTCGAGGAGTCGTCCGAGTCGTCGAGAGTCGAGTCGAGTCGTCGAGTCGTCGACTCGTCAGTCGAGTCGTCGAGTCGACTCGATCGAGTCGACTCGAGTCGTCGAGGTCATCGAGTCGTCAGTCGTCGAGTCGAGGTCGTCGAGTCGAGTCGTCGAGTCAGGTCGAGTCGTCAGTCGTCGTCGAGTCGTCGAGTCGTCGAGAGTCGTCGAGTCGAGTCGTCGATCGAGTCGTCCAAGTCGAGTCGTCGAGTCGAGTCGTCGAGTCGAGTCGTCGAAGTCGAGTCGTCGTCGAGTCGTCGAGTCGTCGAGTCGAGTCGTCGAGTCGAGTCGTCGAGTCGAGTCGTCGAGTCGAGTCGTCGAGTCGTCGAGTCGAGTCGAGTCGTCGAGTCGAGTCGTCGAGTCGAGTCGTCGAGTCGAGTCGAGTCGTCGAGTCGAGTCGTCGAGTCGAGTCGTCGAGTCGTTGAGTCGAGTCGAGTCGTCGAGTCGTTGAGTCGAGTCGATTCGAGTCGTCAAGTCGAGTCGTCGAGTCGAGTCGAGTCAAGTCATGAAGTCCAGTCATTGAGTCAAGTCATTGACTACCTCCGCTGTCAGATAACATTTCTATCTACATTATTATTTTCTCATTCCTAATGAGCTAATGGAATTGGAAATTTGGAAGGACGTGTTGCGTAAAATAAGTGCTCGCAGCTTGGAGGGTAGGGTAACACTAACAGTTACATACAGTCGTTTAGGTCTATTCTGTTGCAAAGCTAAGTTTTTCCAAAATAACATATGTTATTCCCATTGAGTGACATGAACTCAGGTGAACTCAAATGAACTCAGGTGAACTCCAGTTCAACGCAGTTCAACGCAGTTCAACGCAGTTCAACGCAGTTCAATGAATTCAGGTGAACTCCAGTTCAACGCAGTTCATATGAATGAACTAGTTTATTCATATGAATTCATATGCATCTCAGTTCACTAAATTTTGGTGAACTAGTTCATCCGTGTTTAATGAATTCATATGAATTCATATGAAGTTCATATGAACTTGGTGGAGTTCATATGAAGTTCATATGAATTCATGTGAAGTTCATATGAAGTTCATTCATATAAAAATTTATTGAACTGGTAAACGCATTCATATGAACTCATATGAATTCATATGTATTCATATGAAGTGCGCGGCGACTTCATATGAACTGCAGTTCACCCAGTATATAGCCTAATAACTAATAAAGTTATGTGGAGAGTATAATTAAGTAATGAAATGTTCTGGTCATGCTTCGTCGGAATTCGGTATGTCACAGCAGCTGATTTTACAATTTTATTTTTTTTTTAATTTCTTATTTTATTTTTTCATCCTTGAGAAAATCAAAGAAAATGTTAGCACCATTTTTCATATTGTAGAGCTGGTATGTGTTTTACTTTGCTTTTGTGATTTCTGAGCACTATATTTTTAATGATTTTTAACAACGTAGTTAAATACGTATTTTAAAAAATACGCTTCGGTTTTTTTTGCCAGACATAACCTTATTTTTCTCAAACTTTGGACTCGGGAAAATAATCTGTAGAAAACTTTATTTACATTATGACGCCAGGATCGATTCCCCAGTTTTCCGTCAAGCTTATACAGACCAAGATTATTTCTTAAACCATATACACTGCAAGTGCACAGTACAACAATTTTATTTTTAGTTATAATGATAAATATTCAGTCTGTAGATTCACACCGTATGGATATTGGATATCCCACCCAACATTTTTGGTTGCACAGGAGTTGCACAACGTTTCATATGCAACCTACAACGTCTCAGGGAGGTTTCATAGGGGGTAAATTGTCGTGTGCAGGGAGGTTGCTTACACTTAAGTGAAACGTTCCTCATGAAACGTTGCGAAACGTTTCACTTGAAACGTAATTCCACCGTTTCTGCAACCTATTTGCGGACGACAATTTACCCCCTATGCAACCTTAAAGCAACCATTGTAAGGTTGTAAATGCAACGTTTTAAAACGTTGGCACATTGTTGCTACAATGTTGAAAATAACGTTGCTGCAACGTTGCTGCAACTTACCCAAGGCGAACCCCACGTCAACAACAATAATATTGAAGAGCAATATTGTTCCGATTTGTGTTTGTGGCTGAAGCAGCTGTAATGGATTTGGCGCTGCTTCAGCCAAGACCTTGTTCAGGAGCTGCAGGCTCTTGACCAAGGTCTTCCAAAAGTCCTTTCATTGCACTCTCGAGTACAAAGAAAGAGAGGATGTGATGGATACCCATCAGCATCCAGAAGGCCTCATTAACCCCCAGAGGAGGTTACATGAGAAGTCAAATACTCACCATACTTACTTCAGTAACGATGTTATCACGCTGAACATCACGTTGCAAAGAGGTTGCATTGCGTCATTTAGTTACCCTTCGAATATATCTCTCACGATAAAAAATTTTCTTGCGTTTGAAAATTCATTTTGATATAATTTGAATTGATGTCATCTCAACGTCCTTAAATTACAATTTTCTTGTTCTTTAATACTCGAAGCAAAAATTTTCACTCAAACAATCATTCATGACTGTAATTGGGCTTCTTTATCAACTTATTTCGTGAAACAAAATTGCAGAAAAACGTTGTTGTGATGTTTTCAAAACGTTTCAAAAACTTTGTTACTCGTTATAATTTCTACCACAATCTACAGTATTTCTTTGACAAAGTGGCATGGCCGCGGCTTGTCAGAAGTTGTCTGACCCCATCGGCAGACCCTTGCTAAAACACAAATAACCCTGTGTGGCTCTCACGCCGCGCTTCTGCATCACAGGAAGTCCAAATGTGGAATGTTGCGCCGCGCGAGCGAGGGTGGGGTAACAATTAACATCCTACGACGCGCGCGGTGCCGCGGTGGTACTGGTAGGGTATTATCATTCTTCATTTCTTCGAGTACGACGCAACCAATTCAATCGACGGACGTTGACCGTCTAAATTTCTTCTGACTGGATGGCGAGAGCGCAAAGTGACGTCCAGTCGTCCAAATGTGGAACGTCAAACGTTGCGCCGCGCGTGAGGGTGGGGTAACATCCTACGGCCAATTCAGACAACGTCTGACATTGACAAGCCGCGTCTTTTGCTAAAAATGTATAACATCAGTTCGCGATGCGCAGCACGCTTCCACAGATTTAGATTTAGAACAAGGAAGCGCTTGGAAACGTTAAAACAACGTATTTCAAACGTATCAATTTCAAAGTAACGTTGCGTACAAGTTACCTCTAAACGTTTAAACAGCGTAGTTCAGACGTTTCAAAGTAACGTTGCATACAAATTTATTGGAAACGTTAAAACAACGTAATTCAAACGTATCAAAATAACGTTGCATACAAGTTCCTTGTAAACGTTAAAACAACGTAGTTCAGACGTTTCAAAGTAACGTTACATACAAGTTATTTGCAAACGTTAAAACAACGTATTACAAACTTATCAAAGTAACGTTGTATACAAGTTACTTTGAAACGTTAAAACAACGTATTTCAAAAGTTTCAAAATGACGTTGCATACAAGTTACTTGGAAACGTTAAAACAACGTATTTCAAACGTATCAAAGTAACGTTGCATACAAAATACTTGGAAACGTTAAAACAACGTATTTCAAAAGTTTCAAAGTAACGTTGCATACAAGTTACTTGGAGACGTTGAAACAACGTATTTCAAACGTATCAATGTAACGTTGCATACAAGTTACTTGGAAACGTTTAAAATACGTTCCATATGCAACGTTCCTTAACGTTGGATTTTTGAAGTTGCTGAAACGTTCCATTGGAATTATTTTGTAACGTTTCAAAAGAAACGTTTAAATGTCGTTTCAAAACGTTGCCCAGGCAACGTTCCAAAAGGTAACAATTGAAACGTTTAGTATACGTTGCAATAGGTTGCCAACGTTGCAACCCCGTTGCAACCTTTTGCAACCTTGGTAAAATGTTTTGCAACGTTACTGCAACGTTGGCAACCAAAATTTCACTTAATTGCGTGAATTTCCCACTAAAATGCGTGATTTTACACCAAGTTTCGTGAATTTCTCACAATTTCATAAAATGCATGAATTTCATAATATGCATGAATTTTCGTCTAAGTACGTGTAAGTTTGTAAAAATGTGTGCAATTGTGTGTAAATAAGTATGTAAAAAGTGTGAAAAAAAAGTATGTTAGCGTGTAAAAAGTTTGTTAGTGTGTAAAAAGTATATAAGTGTGCCGCGGAATTTTCAGGCGGATTCCGCCAGTGGACTTCACTCCGCCATTGGAGTCCAGTGGCGGATTTTACTGGTGGACTAAGGCTCCGCGGCGGATTTCGAAACTCTGCGGCGGAATTTCGCCTTGGACTTCGAAAACTCCGCGGCGAACTTTTTTGGCGGAATTTTAAACGATTCCGCGGCGGAATTTCCGCCAGGCTCCGAAAAATCCGCGGCGGGTCCGCGGCGATCTCGCAACTCCGCGAGGAACTTTAAAATTCCGCCAAAAAATTTTTTGATGGAATTTATCGGAGTCCGCGGCGGAACCGCAGCGGACCCGCAGGTTCCACGGCGGAGTCGATTCCGCCAGGTTTTTAGCCTTAGTTTTTTATACAAAAAGTGTGTAAACTTTAAGTGGGTAGAAAAGTGTGTAAATGTGTAAAAAGTGTGTAAAACACCCTTTGTCCCTTTCTGTCAGTGACTAACTGAACGTCGAAACCAACAAAAGTTTTCTTCTATGGTCAATCTATATTAACTGATATTGCTGGCTGATAGCCAGAGAATCTTGATAAAGTGTCACTACTTTACTAAGTTACTATGTTGTAGGACGAGTAGAAGTGTCAACGGAAGCTGACACACATCAGGAGCATAAAATTGAGATATTGGGGAATTTGGGGGGCTTTGGAAGGGATAACAGTTCACTGTTCACACATATTTATTAGGTTTTATATTACATTTATGTACATATATTATGTTTCCCCGTATATTAATCTACGGCCTATGTAACCGTCCCTCTAGTCGGTGGGGATGGCATATGTCGTCATAAGGATCCCTGTCCCTGGGACATGTACAGAATGTACATCACATTGCTGAGTGATGAGTCATGGCTTTGTCTTGCTTACCTCTAATGTGTACATGATATGTTATAGCTTACTCATAAACTGGCAGAGTGACGACTTCGGTTTATTTCATGTTCTAAGGATGAAAAATCATCGATTTTACCTTTATTTATTTATGATATAAGCTAAAAATCGGCGATTTTTCACAAAAAATCTCGCGGAAACTTGAAAACCACCGTCCCTGTGACATCATATTATGATGTCGTGGGGGTGGTTTTCAAGTTTCCGCGAGTATATGACCATGACGCAACTATACCTACCACAGCATCCATGATAATGTAGTAAGCGATGACTCATCTTTTGTGTCACCTCAGAATATATCCATCATGCTGACCCAACAAATCATTCCTAAGTATGCGGATTATGTTGCGTTTTATTAAAATTCGGTTTGCATGTTTGATAGTTTGTGTGGCAGCATTCGTTTATAGCTCTATCGTTTTTAGAACAATGGAATAATTCTTGACCGTTTTTAGAATATATATTCTTGACTATCGATGATAAAAAGTTTCGTGAGCATACAAAAGGTTCTTCAGAAACAACAATTGTAATAAACGAAACCGAACCAAATTGATCCGTAAACTCTAATTGCATCTATATTCATCATTCCACTTTCACTTTTATTTTTTATTATCCCCGAATCCGTTTGCCTAGTCAGGATGTTCCGCCTTCTGATAACTGTCGCTGTCATCACTGAAGTCACCAGCTCTATGATTTTAAACGCCTGTAAAAACTGTGATTCCATTTATGTGGACCCTGGATCTCCAGAAATAGCGAAAAAAATGCTGACATCTGCCTTCTCTGTATCACGTTAGTATTATCTGTTTTTTGGTTTTTTGTTTTCTTTACGTCGACGTTTCTATATACGTTGTTTTTTTATTTCATAGGAAGAATTCGAAATTTAATTGATCTGTGATAGAATTTTCCGTCCATTTAATGTATTTAAATCATTTTTTCAATCACAATCCTGTGAAACTGGTGAAATAATAGACTGCTCTGAAAGCTGTGTGCAGACAACGAGAACGATACGGTTTGCAACTTCTTCACTTCTTCACTTCTTCACTTCTTCACTTCTTCACTTCTTCACTTCTTCACTTCTTCACTTCTTCACTTCTTCACTTCTTCACTTCTTCACTTCTTCACTTCTTCACTTCTTCACTTCTTCACTTCTTCACTTCTTCACTTCTTCACTTCTTCACTTCTTCACTTCTTCACTTCTTCACTTCTTCACTTCTTCACTTCTTTTCTTCACTTCTTCACTTCTTCACTTCTTCACTTCTTCGCTTCTTCACTTCTTCACTTCTTCACTTCTTCACTTCTTCACTTCTTCACTTCTTCTTCACTTCTTCACTTCTTCACTTCTTCTTCTTCACTTCTTCACTTCTTCTTCACTTCTTCACTTCTTCACTTCTTCACTTCTTCTTCACTTCTTCACTTCTTCACTTCTTCACTTCTTCACTTCTTCACTTCTTCACTTCTTCACTTCTTCACTTCTTCTTCTTCACTTCTTCTTCTTCACTTCTTCACTTCTTCACTTCTTCACTTCTTCATTCTTCACTTTCACTTCTTCACTTCTTCACTTCTTCACTTCTTCACTTCTTCACTTCTTCACTTCTTCACTTCTTCACTTCTTCACTTCTTCTTCCTTCACTTCTTCACTTCTTCACTTCTTCACTTCTTCACTTCTTCACTTCACTTTCTTCTTCTTCTTCTTACTTCTTCACTTCTTCACTTCTTCACTTCTTCACTTCTTCACTTCGCTTCTTTCTTCACTTCTTCACTTCTTCTTCACTTTCTTCTTCACTTCTTCTTCTTCACTTCTTCCGACTTGTTCCATTTTCACTTCTTCCTTCTTCACTTCTTCACTTCTTCACTTCTTCACTTCTTCTTCTTCACTTCTTCACTTCTTCACTTCTTCAATTCTTCACTTCTTCACTTCTTCACTTCTTCACTTCTTCACTTTCTTCACTTCTTCTTCTTCACTTCACTTCTTCACTTCTTCACTTCTTCACTTCTTCACTTCTTCACTTCTTCACTTCTTCACTTCTTCACTTTTCAGGTTAGAGTGGGTTGATGCCTCTCATGATGATGCCGTTGGAGAATTGAGGGCTGTTCAGTGTGGTCGTACACAGCCGACGTGTGCCATTTGGTCTAATCCTGACTATGGAGTATACCCTGATATCAACAGCTTACCAGGGATAACGATACACTTGGATAATTGTAAGTCTACATCTGGAATGCTTAATCTCATCACTTTTTTTGATTTATTCAGTTATTCGTTATACTGATAACGAGTTTTGGCGTCCTTTCATTCATTTTAACTTTAGTCAAAAAATAAAGCTATCCCATCATTAATAAAATTCCAGGCGAGGATTTGGTTAATAAAGATATTCCTCGCAAGTCACTTTGGCTCCCAGAGGAGGAACCAGAGGAAACAGAGGAGGAAACTGAGGTGGAACCAGACCCAGAGACTGAAGACACTGAAAACGGTAATGAATTGTTTCCATTATCTGGGGGTCCTTTCCGAAGCCAACTTTAGTCAAAATACGGAAAGTCACAATTTTAGTTTTAATTTGCAATCAACTTTTTACTTAAGTAGGTTTTTCCGATTCAAGTTCCGTTTCGAAATTGGCCTTCAGGTAAGCCTATTGATCAGAATTCAGTTAAATAACTAAATAAATATAATTGATTACATGGGTATCGCCATTGTGAAACTACTATAATCAAGCATTTTATGCCAATTTGACAGTGTCTTCTACATTTTCAGATACCACTGATGAAACTGTAATTCCATATTGCAACATCTGCCTTGATGTATTTCTTACATTAGACGATGGGAGTAAAGTTAAACAAAACATGGATGAGTTTGATAAGAATTTGTGAATTAGAGAGGAATCAAGACATCACATCAATTTTCACTCATCCATACTGGGATGTCGCCACCTCTGAGATCGGTGTCTGAATTTTCCACAAAACCGCCATATTGTTCGTACAAAATCGACATTTTCTTTTTCAAAATATTTCCTTGTGTTTGAAGTAGGACTCTCCTAATCTCTACAGATGATGAAAATGCCTCATGTGACAGCCCTAGCAAAGCATCGTGTTCGACAGCTGGGGAGAAATGTGCAACCCTCAACCTAATATACTCGTAAGTTAAAGTATTTTAACTTTTAAATTCTTTAAAGTGGAAAATAATTGTTGTTTGATCTTTCGATGCTGAAATTCCATCAATCGTTAGTGCAGAATTCATTCATAATCGCCGGAATTTGCTCTTAGTCTCCATAAATTATTTAAGTGTCTAAGTGATTATTTGCTTCAGGGCAGGAGGTGAAAATAATAAGATAATTGAAAAAGGGTGCTTTTCCCCCGAAGTGACCTGTAGAGACTACGAGGGATCACTCAGAGAAAAACACTATCAATCAGACTTCGAATTTCACGATTGTAAGTAATTGGATCAAACAGTTTTAGAGTTTTAAACTTTACAACACTACTTCATACAATCAAATTTGAGGACATTATATTAATGGTCACGAAATTAATTGGTTCAGAAAAAGTTCAAATTTCGTTTCCGCTTCAGCAAGAAGATGTTCTGTCTGAAAATTAAAGCTCTGCGTTTCTCTTTGAGAATATCGAGATCGACCAACTCTTTTTAACGGACATCCAGAATTATTTCAGGATAACGATCTGAAAATAATATTGCATATATCCTATAATTGCATGTAACCAGCATAGTGATCACTTGTCAGAACTGATCAGAATATTGTCGAATGAACAGTCCCTCGATTTCAGGTGATATCCGCTACACTGAATCTCTAGAGAAAGACACTTCTGAAAATGGTCAGTGATTAAATCCATATCATTCGCCCACCCCTTTTAAGCTTATAGTTTTTATATCCTTCTGTTCCACATAAATTCTGTCAGCTTCAAAGGTTACTGGCTTAGAAAGCACATAGATATAATTTTATGATACGGTTCATGTTTCAAACTCCATGTTTTAAATTGAAATTTCCTATCTTCGGCTGTTTTATTTATGTTTGTTTTTCTATCCTTGGCTGTTTTATGTGGTCAAGGAACACATTGCAAAATCGCTGACTGAAGATGGAAGGTTAATAAAACCGGCAAATGACCACTGGTAATTTGCCTTCTATTAATTATAATTAACCTACCATCTTCAGCTGTTTCAACCTTCCATTTTCAGCTGGTAACAACAGCAACTACACTGTTGACGAAGGAAACGAATCAGACTCCGAGGAAGTTTCAGACGGATCAAACTCCGCAACCACGGACCACAGTCGCACAGGAACTTCCCTGCTGGTTCTAGGGTTCATATTCTCAAACATTCGGCATTGGAATTAGAGCTCCTTAACCATTTTTAGATAGACCAATATTTGTTTGTAGTATGTTTGTATGTGTGCGTGTGTTATTCTTTTTATGAGGTTAACTAAAACTTTAAGAGATTTCCTCAAAGTCAAATGAAGAGAAGTGATGGTCGATTAGAAATCAAGAATTACGATGTGGGGAATTGAGCCATTTTCCCCCACGATGAAAAGTTAATCATTATCACGAGCTTTTAGAATTTCAAACACGTAAATTAAAAATTATTCTGTTTTTTTTTCAAAAATGCACTTTTCGATTTATCTAGATGAACCTGGTCAGGAACCAATCATTAGTCAACTGGGTTTCTTTTTCTTACAGTTACCCTATTCATATTGGACCTTGTTAATCCTCCCAATTAGAATTAAGGACAAATTCGACTATGAGATTTTTGTCCGAAGGGCCAGTTAAAAAAGTGGGGTCAATCAAATTAAAGGCCAGTTAGGTATCTGATTCTTATTTAGTATTTTTAAAGACAATCCCGTCCTCGAAATTATAGGAAGTTATATCAAAAAGATTCATGACATACGTTTTGCTGATAAACCTTCTTTTCGGAATTAAACCTTTTTTTTATAATTTGTGCAACTGCAACTGCAACGAGTTCGTTGCTAAAGTATTGATGAATCTGAGGTGTTTTATGTAAAACTATTTGACAGACATTTATTACTTTGATTAATTTATATTTTCTTTACTATCTGATTTACGTACGTTTTGCTTTCAAATTCAAATTTTTCAGTTGTAAACCTTTTTACATTGGTCCCATGTTATTGTTACCATCCAGTTGCTTTAAGTATATACTTATAGGACACATGGTGTTCAGCAAATCACTTCAAAGCACACTTAACCACTTTGAAGTACTTGTAAGTTAATCTAAGCATTTTGGAACACTTTTGAAAGACGTTGAATTGCTTTCAATTTCAAAACTTTGAAACACTTCAAATTACTTAAAAGCGCTTCAAAGCACTTTAAAGCGCTTCAAAGCACTTTAAAGCTTCAAAGTGCGTTGAAGCACTGAAGCACTTCAAAGTGCGTTGAAGCACTTCAAAGTGCGTTGAAACCTGCGTTGAAGCACTTCAAAGGGCGTTGAAGCACTTCAAAGTGCGTTGAAGCACTTCAAAGTGCGTTGAAGCACTTCAAAGTGCGTTGAAGCACTTCAAAGTGCGTTGAAGCACTTCAATTAAGTGCGTTGAAGCACTTCAAAGTGCGTTGAAGCACTTCAAAGTGCGTTGAAGCACTTCAAAGTGCGTTGAAGTGCGTTGAAGCACTTCAAAAGTGCGTTGAAGCACTTCAAAGTGCGTTGAAGCACTTCAAAGTGCGTTGAAGCACTTCAAAGTGCGTTGAAGCACTTCAAAGTGCGTTGAAGCACTTCAAAGTGCGTTGAAGCACTTCAAAGTGCGTTGAAGCACTTCAAAGTGCGTTGAAGCACTTCAAAGTGCGTTGAAGCACTTCAAAGTGCGTTGAAGCACTTCAAAGTGCGTTGAAGCACTTCAAAGTGCGTTGAAGCACTTCAAAGTGCGTTGAAGCACTTCAAAGTGCGTTGAAGCACTTCAAAGTGCGTTGAAGCACTTCAAAGTGCGTTGAAGCACTTCAAAGTGCGTTGCAGCACTTCAAAGTGCGTTGAAGCACTTCAAAGTGCGTGCGTTGAAGCACTTCAAAGTGCGTTGAAGCACTTCAAAGTGCGTTGAAGCACTTCAAAGTGCGTTGAAGCACTTCAAAGTGCGTTGAAGCACTTCAAAGTGCGTTGAAGCACTTCAAAAAGTGCGTTGAAGCACTTCAAAAGTGCGTTGCGTGCGTTGAAGCACTTCAAAAGTGCGTTGAAGCACTTCAAAGTGCGTTGAAGCACTTCGAAGTGCGTTGAAGCACTTCAAAGTGCGTTAGTTGAAGCACTTCAAAGTGCGTTGAAGCACTTCAAAGTGCGTTGAAGCACTTCGAAGTGCGTTGACGCACTTCAAAGTGCGTTGAAGCACTAAAAAGTGCGCTGAAGCACTTCAAAGTGCGTTGAAGCACTCAAAGTGCGTTGAAGCACTTCAAAGTGCGTTGAAGCACTTCAAAAGTGCGTTGAAGCACTTCAAAGTGCGTTGAAGCACTTCAAAGTGCGTTGAAGCACTTCAAAGTGCGTTGAAGCACTTCAAAGTGCGTTGAAGCACTTCAAAGTGCGTTGAAGCACTTCAAAGTGCGTTGAAGCACTTCAAAGTGCGTTGAAGCACTTCAAACTTCAAAGTGCTTTGAAGCACTTTAAAGTGCTTTGAAGCACTTTTAAAGGCTTTGAAGCACTTCAAAGTGCTTAAAGCACTTCAAAGTGGTTTGAAGCACTTCAAAGTGCGTTGAAGCACTTCAAAGTGCGTTGAAGCACTTCAAAGTGCGTTGAAGCACTTCAAAGTGCGTTGAAGCACTTCAAAGTGCGTTGAAGCACTTCAAAGTGCGTTGAAGCACAAGCACTTCAAAGTGCGTTGAAGCACTTCAAAGTGCGTTGAAGCACTTCAAAGTGCGTTGAAGCACTTCAAAGTGCGTTGAAGCACTTCAAAGTGCGTTGAAGCACTTCAAAGTGGTTTGAAGCACTTCAAAGTGGTTTGAAGCACTTGAAAGTGCGTTGAAGCACTTGAAAGTGCATTGAAGCACTTCAAAGTGGTTTGAAGCACTTCAAAGTGCGTTGAAGCAAAAGTGCGTTGCGTTGCGTTGAAGCACTCTTCAAAGTGCGTTGAAGCACTTCAAAGTGCGTTGAAGCACTTCAAAGTGCGTTGAAGCACTTCAAAGTGCGTTGAAGCACTTCAAAGTGCGTTGAAGCACTTCAAAGTGCGTTGAAGCACTTCAAAGTGCGTTGAAGCACTTCAAAGTGCGTTGAAGCACTTCAAAGTGCGTTGAAGCACTTCAAAGTGCGTTGAAGCACTTCAAAGTGCGTTGAAGCAATGAAGCACTTCAAAGTGCGTTGAAGCACTTCAAAGTGCGTTGAAGCACTTCAAAGTGCGTTGAAGCACTTCAAAGTGCGTTGAAGCACTTCAAAGTGCGTTGAAGCACTTCAAAGTGCGTTGAAGCACTTCAAAGTGCGTTGAAGCACTTCAAAGTGCGTTGAAGCACTTCAAAAAGTGCGTTGAAGCACTTCAAAGTGCGTTGAAGCACTTCAAAGTGCGTTGAAGCACTTCAAAGTGCGTTGAAGCACTTCAAAGTGCGTTGAAGCACTTCAAAGTGCGTTGAAGCACTTCAAAGTGCGTTGAAGCACTTCAAAGTGCGTTGAAGCACTTCAAAGTGCGTTGAAGCACTTCAAAGTGCGTTGAAGCACTTCAAAGTGCGTTGAAGCACTTCAAAGTGCGTTGAAGCACTTCAAAGTGCGTTGAAGCACTTCAAAGTGCGTTGAAGCACTTCAAAGTGCGTTGAAGCACTTCAAAGTGCGTTGAAGCACTTCAAAGTGCGTTGAAGCACTTCAAAGTGCGTTGAAGCACTTCAAAGTGCGTTGAAGCACTTCAAAGTGCGTTGAAGCACTTCAAAGTGCGTTGAAGCACTTCAAAGTGCGTTGAAGCACTTCAAAGTGCGTTGAAGCACTTCAAAGTGCGTTGAAGCACTTCAAAGTGCGTTGAAGCACTTCAAAGTGCGTTGAAGCACTTCAAAGTGCGTTGAAGCACTTCAAAGTGCGTTGAAGCACTTCAAAAAGTGCGTTGAAGCCACTCAAAGTGCGTTGAAGCACTTCAAAGTGCGTTGAAGCATTTCAAAGTGCGTTGAAGCACTTCCAAGGCACTAAAAGTGCGTTGAATCTTCAAAGTGCGTTGAAGCACTTCAAAGTGCGTTGAAGCATTTCAAAGTGCGTTGAAGCACTTCAAAGTGCGCGAACTTCAAAGTGCGTTGAAGCACTTCAAAGTGCGTTGACGCACTTCAAAGTGCGTTGAAGCACTTAAAGTGCGTTGAAGCACTTCAAAGTGCCAATGTTGAAGCACCTTTGACGTTTAAAGTACTTCACCGCACTTTAAAGCAATTCGAATCACTTTTAAGGACTTTAAAGAACTTCAACAAATCTTTTTGAAGCACTTTGAAAGTCTTCAGTGAAGCACTTTGAAGGACTTCAATTCAACGCATTTTGAAGCTCTCCTATGAAAGTACTTCAATTTGCACTTGCAAAGTTAATTTTGAAACACTTCAAATCACTTTTATTTTTAAGCGCTTCAAAGCTCTTCCAAGCACTTCTACGTACATTGAAGCACTTCACAAACTTTGAAGCTCTTCAATTCAACTCACGTTGAAGCCCTTCAATTCAAAGCACGTTGAAGCACATTAAAGCACTATTGAGCACTTCGAAGTGTACTGGAGCACTTAAATATAAAAGCAGTTTAAAGCTCTTTCGAGCACTTCAAAGCACACTGGAGCACTTCAGACAATTCAAAGCACTTCAAAGCGCTTCGAAGTAGTGCACTAGGGTAACATCCTACTTCGATAACTAGCATTTACAAATCATACCAGCATGTTCAATAAATTTAGCATATTATCACAACATTAACAAGTTGAATTATCGTTATATCATCATAGGGTAACTTACATGTTCACTTAAACAGTTTCCTAACTTTCCATTAAATTGTGCTACTTAATGTTTTACAATCAATACTTTCTAAATTTGAAATTAGCTCCAGTGATGCAATTGCTTATGAGCTATGCTATTGTCAGACGTTGCCCGCCGAAAGCGAAGGGGTCAGACAACGTCTGACAACTATGCTATACGACCAAATAACATATAATTTTATCAATGATTCCGAGCCGTGTCAAAATGACGTAAAATTTAAATGAAAACAATGAGAAGAAAGGATTACTGCATCTAAAATGGAGTTTCAAATACATGAAACATTTTCGAAAAAAACAAGTATCAAGTCAATGATATAATGATATAAGTATCAATTAAGCAGATTTTCATCAGAAGTTTGTACGATGTACTCGCATCGTTTTCGTTTCCAGGTGCAAAATTAAATTTTCAGCTAAATCTTTAGTGTCCACTAAATTAAAGTAGTGTCAGTAATTAAAAATAATCATGGTTTGCTTGCGCAGGCATATCATCTATCTGAACTGGTTGGGGCAGATACGGAGTCCAATAGATTCTTTGCCGATCTCGGATACCTGAGATGGTGATATTTGATAAGTATCAAGTACGAAGTATATCAAAAATGATATTTCAATGATATGTGAAACTGAAATTCTGTAAACTGATTTTTTGGTACACCGAGCAAACGCGCCCCCGAAATCCTGGTGGACTCTTTTGGCAATGTGCTGTAAATTACTGATAGTGATAACTGTAAAATTGACCAATTAATCTCCGGCAATCCGTGAGGGAATACATACCTTGCATACGGAGCACACTTGACCCTTCATCTCGGGAATGTAGTTAGCGGCGCATAGCGGACACCGCTCTAGCGCTTTACCCCTGTTACAAGGATCAGGTATCATTAAAAGTTACGCTCTTACGGTGACAGTTCGAACTGAAGTTTTTGTGCGCGGCGTAAACTTAAAGACATGAATTATGAAATTAAATAACATGTCTGTACGCCGCGCACACTTACGCCGCGCACACAAAATTGCAGTTCGAACTTCGAACCGCCACTTTTGAACATCTGATGATACTAAGAAGCCAATCGGAATTTACCCAGTTAGTTCAAACTTCATCTGAATTTAATTGAAGGAAGTAGAAACTTCTATCTGAACTGGAAGTAGGATTTTGCAATACAAAAGGAAATTGAAACAGACAGTTTCTTCCACCCACCTATAAATCGGAGTGTACGACTTAGCGCACAACACGAATGGGTTGTGTTGATCGTAAGTCACCCGGTGTTCATCAGTCGGATTCTTCTCGCATGCCGCAAGTATCTTCCGCATCTGGGTTGTTATGTCCGGCTTAGGACCCAGGTCGATAAGACGTTGTGCGAAGGAAGCTGCCGTTTTGAAGTTCTTCAACTGAAAATATGATGTTTGGTTACAATTAGTGATGTCGATGATAGCAGAAAGAAAAAAAAACAGAGATAGCAGAATGAATTTAAATATTCGACAAATTACGGTGGGGTGTCAAACTCCTACGCGCGGGAGTTTCCTTGCGCGGCTTAATCGTGCGCGGCTCACTTGCCGCGCACGATTACGCCGCGCAAGGAAACTCCCGCGCGTAGGAGTTCGACCCGCCCAAATTACAACCATAATTTCATCAAACATTGTATCCGGTTTTTTTGTCTTCTGACATTGTTAGTGTTCCTCTGTTCTTCAACTTGTAGAACAAGCTAACAGCGGTTCTGAGTGTCAGTATCAAGTGCATCGGTTGGAGATTACAGTGGGTGAAGTAAGCTGCTAGTTCACAGATACGAATCTGAAATGTATAACTCAATGGGGCTGGCAAGTATGGGAGCCCCGAAAATGTCGCAAATTTGAAACCTCTCACACCCAGGATCCTTCAAATATTGGGTTATCTCAAGGTGAGGGTTCCATTATTCTGAGGTAGGGCTTTTATTGGAGGGCAAACTCATGTCTAGGAGGATGAAAGTGGGGAAGTGTCTATAAATCCACGTATAACGAATCTGATCTTCGACAGTTCGGCGAGGGAGTTCCTTCCGGGCCAGTTCCATCTGCAACCCGAGGATGTACTCTCGACATATGCCCATCAGTTGTATCGCCTGCGGAGGAGTGAAGAGTCCTTATTTTAAAAGTGTGCAATTTCCAATTCTCATTTTATCAAACATCTAGTATATTCCATGGAAAATATGGTCTCTCAATGGATGGAATTTCACCAGTCACACTGTGCTTGATCTTTCGACGTTGCGCGTTCTTTCAACGGATCTTTCTATCGATCCATGTGCACACATATGGGTAGAACCTCTCTCAAATGGGTAAAACCTCTCTCAACCTACCTCGTTCATTTCCTCCTTGGTTTCCACGACCAGCATGGGAACGGAGAGGAGAATGGCGTGGAACTTGTCCACTGCTTCGCTGAATTTACCACTCGTAGTGAGCTGGTAACCCGCCTGGAAAGGATGAAGAGTGTTATATCAACTGTTCAACTGTATAGAGGCTTTTATTAGACTTTTAGAGGCTTCAAACATAATGTTAACTTTAATCAGAACAACACTTAAAAGCAAGAAGCAGAATGCGAATTGCAATATCCGCGGGAACTAAAGGGGTAACACCCCTTACCCTAACTACCCCAACTTATACCCCTCTAACACCCCTCTACCCCAACTAACACCCCTCTACCCCCACTAACACCCCCCACTAACACCCCTCTCAACCCACTAACCTGCAGCTGATCCACCAGGTCGGTTAGCTTGATGTATTTCCTCGGGAGGGTGTTCTTGGGGCTGTTCTCCGCCAGGTTTCGGGGTGGGTAAGCGTACATAGGTGCCTGACAGGGTAGTCCAGGCAAACACACAGCCCCACGACCCATCACTTGCAGGAACAGAGATTTGGGGAGGAGGGGCGTTTAGATGTGTGATGTACACAGAAAACCTTGGGCTTTCAACAAACAGTAATTTACATAATTTTATAACGATTTTCAGTTAATTTTGTTTAAAATAATTGTTGCCCCCTTAGATATTATAAGACGGGTGTTACCCATCCTTAACTATTAGGAATTTGGACGACAAAAGTTAGAAAACTCCGCAATAACGCCCAACAAAGTGGTTATTGTAACGTTTTAAGGTTATCTCCAACTGAACAGAGATTTGTAAGGTTTGAAGTCGACCACTCCCACTTGATCGTCCATGAGTCTCATCGCTGAGTCCACCGCACCACTCATCAGATGGTCAACGGCAAACTGTGAGTTATCAGCCCATCTCTGAAGGTGTGGGCAGTTAAAACACAAAATAATTAGTAATACTCGGTTAGAGATGGACTCCAAAATAAGGAATTTCCTGGATGATAGGCAAGATGAAATCAAGGGTCATCGTCGTATAAGCTAACCAACGAGTTCATTGGATATTGGCCAAATCGAGTGCGAGTTGACCGGCAACTACTAAACGGGGAACTGATCTGCATGAGATTCAGACAGACACCCCAGCGCGGGACCTCCAACTACAGGGGGCCCTGCAGGCCTAATGTGGATGGGAACGAATCTCAGCAACTTAAACACCTCTTGTTGTAATACCAACCTTAGCAGTGCTGGTCCCAATGGCGGGGGGCACATAACTCCCTCCAGTGACTGTGGACACAGCAATATCCAGATCAGGAGGCAGCTCTATGTCGTCATCCACATCCCAACCACCGTCTCCTTCGTCCCCTGATCCACCTAATCCAGCTGCTAGTTCCGCATCAGATCCAACCCTGCCGTCTGAGGGAGCAGAAGTTTTTCAATTTTACATTTCGAATTTTTCTTAAATTATAATTTTTAAAAGTTTAGGATCGAATGATGAATTATATCCGAGTAAACTTGTCACTGGTGACTATTGTACAAATAATACATTATCGAGATAACCAATCCACATTTTGTACAACCGTTATCAGTTCAGGATTCATCTTTTCGTGCGCAAAAATGGCTCTGAGAAAGGTCAAGGAATTTAAAGTTATCTTAAGCCACTGCAACACATACCATCGTCTAGCTGGAGATCCTCATCAGCCCAAGCTCCCTCCACATCCACATCTACCTCCACGGTGGCTTCCAGAGCACTAGTGCCACTCTGAGCCACCTTGTCGAATATTCCCTTGCTGACCGTCAGCAAGGGCCAGTTCTCATCGCTCTTCATGATGGGAACACCTGGTTTCAGCAGCTTGGCGTTCTCAGGAACCTTCGGGATCTGGGGGAAGGGGAAGTGAAGGGCGAGGAATAACAAATCCAACCAATTAAGCAATTACAGCATATTACAATTGGAAAACACTACAAAGTTTACATGGATATAGCATTGCCGGAATAGCATTGCCGGAATAATGGGCTATTGAAGACTATGAACACGGAATATAATGAGTTATTGAAAAACTCTAAGAGTCTAAGGTACTCCAAGTTAAGGTACTCAAGGGTAAAGTACCTGGTCAGGAGGTAGGGAAGCCTCAATAGCAGCCGCCTCTTCCTCCAACCCATGAGTTTTAGCACAGAGGTAAGCCAGGCCATGCTGCCCTACATTCCTCAGAACCTTTACTCGCTCAGCTATGTCACCCGTGTAGAGCGTGTTTTGGTAGTGAGAGTTTGTGTCTCCTCGGTGTTCCGCTGTAACAAGAGGAGGGTGGTTAGTTTAGGTATCCGGCTAGTGAAGGAGAGGCAGGGACAGTAAATTTCACTTCATGATCATAAAATAGGACATGGAAAACGGATCAGGGTCGGCGCAGGGTCTGGGTTAGCAAATCTCCAGAGGCCATCGGGTACACTTTACCTCTTTGGATCAGCAGCGATCTATCATATCTACATTTCAAGTTGAATAAACAACCAGGCGAATGGGTAATAGTGGAAAAGGTATAAAGATACGAATATCCAGCAACATACCGATTTTCTGCATTTTTCTCAGCTTATCCATGTTTCCAGTGATCAGGTACAGGAAGGACAGCTTCTCAAAGTTTTTGGTGCGTTGGTATGCGATCTCGACGACCTGAAATTTTGACAAATATAAATATTGCCACATCATTGGACTGCTGCGCGCGACGCATGGCGCGCGAACGTGGTAAACAATTTCTCATTTTGATCGAGATGCAAGAATCTTATTCGGCGTTCGCGCGCGCCGTCAAAAATTAGTGGCCTCTTGGAAATTTTGACATCGGCACACGTCATAGAATACTCTACAGTCTACATGTACACTTAATACATACGTCTATCAGTCTATAGTAGTCTCACGACAAGTTTTGACCGATTTAAAGGGTAGTACTATAATATGCGTAGAGTCGTGTTCTACTCGCGCTTTATATCATGTGTTTGTTATGACACACCAATTTAAATACACATCTACGCGACCTTTGCTTTTGCGTTACAAAAATGTGCATATCTCCGAGGTTTTTTGAGCAAACTTGATGAAACTTTCAGGATATTTAGAGCTTCATAAAAGCAACATCTCAGTGAAGTTTAGATTCATTTTTGAGCTCCAGAAGCGTAGTTATGACCGAAAAGCCAGTTGTTAAGCATTAACTTTAAAACAAAACACCGGTTTATCTGTCATATCTCAATTTCTGAGGGTCAGAAATGTTAGCTACTCCAGGAATGTATTGGTCATATCTTGCCCGTAATATCCTGAAAGTTTGATCAAAATTGCTCAAAAAAACGGCTGAATAGTGCGCTTTTTGTTTTGTGTTAACAAGCATTTTCTATTATTACCATATAAGGTAATGTGTGCTTGTTGTGTACAGGGTGTGTCTTTTGTACACGTTCGACTACTATAGTACTTTAGAGGCTCAGACTCACCGCAGAAATATGATTTAGAGCACTCGGCTCAGCTTCGCTTCGCCTCGCACTCTAAATTATTTAAATGTCTCCAGCTACGCTGTCGACATTTAAATATTATATAGAGCCCTGCTCTCGCAGGGCTCTATATTGTCTGCGTGTTCGTCTTACGCCTCTAAAGTACATATAATACACGTGCCATTAAATGTTAGAAAAA
Organism: Beroe forskalii; assembly: GCA_011033025.1. Lineage (NCBI taxonomy): Eukaryota > Metazoa > Ctenophora > Nuda > Beroida > Beroidae > Beroe > Beroe forskalii. The sequence goes on along the minus strand of WFMF01000416.1, from coordinate 36,141 downwards.
GTATTGTTAACTGACAAGGGAGCTGCTAAGAAAGTTAGAAATTCAAACTGATTCGATGTATCAGTTTTCGATATTGTGACATGAGAATCTCAAAAGAAGGTTAAAGATAAGACACTGAAACCATCCCCTGTGTTTTACCTGGTGGTTGCCTTGCTGACGAGCTATCTCAGAGAGTTTCTCCCACACTGCAGGATCATCTAGTTGCTGAGCTGCTGACATAGCAACCTGGGGGAGATACGAAGTCAAATAACCTGTACATTATTAATAAACTGTGTGTTCGAAAACTGATATTCAGAGGGTGAAAGACTTAGACTCAACCAACACAGAAAAGCAACGACACTAGGGGCGTAGCCAGGGGGAGGCGTTACAGGCGATCATCTCCCCTTTTTGGACATAGATCACGAAAACATTTTTAAGATGAGACCTTGGAGTCAAGGAAAATGAAACATTCTTTTTGACTTTCTGAATGTTATTTTTTCCATTTTCATAACAACGGATCTTGAAAATTTTGGAATTTAGACAGGTAGGTAACAAAGATTGTAAAGTATCTTGTGAGTTGTGACGATTCCACATCCCTAGGTATGCATTTCCATCTTTTCATTAACTCATCATCTTTCTGACGTATTTAGTTCATAGTTCTGGCCCTGGAGCTCGCTAGGGGCTGCGCCCCCAAAACCATTAGTGGATATCTGGTGTAGTGTGGGGTAGAATGTGTTTCCAATATTTTAGGCAGTCTTGAACTATCCCGACACAACCGCCTAGCCGGCTTGTCTACCAACAAGCCAACCGGCTAGCCGGTGGTGTCGAGATAGTTCAAGACTGCCGTATTTGATGCACTCATGTTGGTAGTAATTATATCACAATCTTTTTACACTCAGCTAGGTGCATTCTTTGTTCGTTTATAAATTCTCTGCATAATTTAAGCCATTTTTTACGCTTTAACTTGCAGATAAGGATTTTCAGTGATTTGTTCTTTTAATTGATATTTCCTCCGTTTATGAGGCATAAAATTTATGACAGTCTTTAAAGAAGATTATTTTGATTTATGTTAGGATTAAGTGCCGTCCGATGAAATGATGCAAAAGTCACATACCCACTTAAACTCATGAAATGTGTTGAGGTGAAAAGTCGCACACCGATAAAATCATGAAGTGTGCTAAAGTAAAGATTACTGAAAATGTACCAAAGAAAGTGAAGTTTGGCTCACTCATTAAACCCTACCTCGATATTTCCGCACTCGACGGCCAAGTTGAAGCGTGTCTTTGGATCCTTGACGAAGTGGAGTGCTACCTCAGGGTAGCCCTTCTTCTGTACGTAAGCAATAGTAGCCTCCCCGGGCAGGTTGGCAGTTCTTACCATGTGCAGCACCTGACGGAATAGCACTGGTTTATTGTTGTTTTTTTGGTGCAATATCCACAGACCATCGCGACCCCTTACGAAGTCTCCAAATAGCGGAGTGTTCTGCTTGAACCCGCCTGGCTGCACTACTTGTCTACTAGAACCCTATACCGGGTACCAGGCGGTTCTTACCATATGCAGCACCTGACTAAATAGCATTGTTTAAGTTTATTATTTCAAATACTCAAATATGATAAATAAACCTGACGGAATATCATTTTTTGGTGTGTAATTCTAAATCTATAATCACAACCAATCTCTTAATCTTATATCACAAATAATATGGTGCAATACCGTATACAAATTGGTTTTGTGTTTCTTTTTCCAAATTTAAAATTACAAGTTATAGTTTACTGCGTTACTGCATGTCAACAAATTATACAGTGTTACAACACATGCCCTACGTAAAGAGTTTTATCAAAAATTGTTAAACCAAAATTAGATTGGGAGTAATTTTATTTTAATGAGATCATGACCAAGTACTGAATAGGGAAGAAACTCAGAAAAGTATGGGATTGACCGGGACTTGAACCCGGAACCTCAGGAATTAGATTGATTTGATCAATTTATTGATAAAGGAAAAACATAGATTGGTATCCAAATATCCTATTGGGTTTCCTAAATTCAAAATAGCTTAGTTAAACATTACTATTAGGAGTCACACCATTTGTAACACCTGTGTGGAAAAAACGATTAATTTAATTCAGTGCATTTTGGGCTGGCCCCGTCGGCCTCCCCAAACTGAATTCATATTTCACAGGAATCAGATCTTAAAATATTATGAAGGTTTATGAAGTGAGACAGTTGTTGGAGTGGGACGATGTTTATGATTTGTGAGTCCTTGTTTTTCTTTTAAACCCTAATTTTTCCTCAATTTGCAAAAATGCGAGAGCTTTTAATTTGTGATAAAAACTTTGACGCTGCTTCTCATTCTGTCGAAAATTAACTTACGATAAATATTTATGTGGACGAAATTTGGGGATTTTAGGAAAAATCCCATAATATTTTTCCCCACTTGAGATTTCAATATGACGCCATAATCATATTGCCTAAATGCTAAAATGGGTAGTATTGAAAAAAATTTTCATATTTTCGGACCCCCAAATTTCGATCCTCAGAATTATTGTCCCACAATAATAAGTCTCGTAAAGTAGAGAATAACAGGAATTCATCCGAACATAGTAGAAGTGAGGCTGAGTGAGATAAGCAGGATATAAATATGATTTTTTCAATTCCCCTCACTACCCTCCTCCCTCCAAGTCGGCGTTACAGTCGCTATAACAGTCCGTACCACGGCCTACACACGTTCCATCCGATTAAAGAGCCTAATTTGGAGCAATATATAAACGTGAGTTCGTGCAGGGGGAAATGTGGCGGGGGATGACGTCATTATCAGGGTGCAACGTGGTGTGTTATGTGCGTGGGAGTGTGTGTTGGGAGACGGCGTGGTATATAATATTTGTAGTTTAATTATTGAGTAGGTAAAGGTGATAAAGTTATGCGTAAGGTCGATACAACTTAGGTATGAGGGCTTGCGATTATAACATAGATTCAGAATCTGGGGTAATTTAGAGTAATAATTTGTGAATATTTGTACAAATTGTAAATATTTGTAGATATATAATATTTGCTACATGCACAGGGTAACAGAGTTATGTTTGGTTGGGTGGAGAATAGAGATATTTCAAGATGGGGAAAAATGGAAATTGATTTTTCTAGTCAATGTCAAAACTATTGCCGCATTTAAAGCTGGAAAATTTTTCATAGATTTTGGTATAATATAATTTTTAGTTAAAATTTGAGCCGTAAGATTTTTATTCAACATTCAGTTCAAAATAAAATATATGCACTTATTCAGTAGCTATATGCAGCACCTGATCGTATTTCTTGTCAATAAGCGCCAGTTTGAACTTGAACTCAGTGGAGTCGATAGTGAGAACTCGGGGCTTTGCTTCTCGGTCCAAGCAGTACACGTTGTTACCCTGAAAATACGTATCCTTTTACACGTCATGGAAATGTCTCTTTGCACAAAACGGCCGAATTTGAGCCTTTTTTAAAGCCGAAGCCGAGGCTTCCGTCGTTTCATGTTTTAATGATTTTTTGTGACAGCAAAGCTGAACAAATATGTAAAATATCCTGAAGAACAAAGAAGATGACCTTGAACAGTCTATCTTTCGCGCGCAGTGTAGTAACGCGTGTCACGTAACGTAATGCACTGTGTAACGTAACGCACTGTGTAACGTAACGAATTGATTGGCCTTATGTAACGCGTGTAACGCGTGTAACGTGAAGTAACGCATCGTGTAACGTGGTGTCAGACACTACTTTGACTAGGAAACCGGAATACCCATTAACCCGTTGTTTCCGGCCAACCAAAACCGTAACCGGATTTATTGAGAAATGGTTACCGGTCGTTTGCTAACCTCATGACATTACACACTTTTTCGAGCTAGTGGGGGCCAAGGCCCCCCTAGATTTTTTCTAGGGGGGGCCTTTTGAAAACTACGGGGGGGCCAAAATTTACAGAAGCAAATTTTCATTTTCCATAGCCCTACTTTTCACAATTTTGCATAAAAATACGACTAAAATCATATTTTATTCATTGAATCAACTCTAAAAAAGGTGAATTTCAGGAAAATTTCTGTCTAAATGAACTAAATTTTCACTTCCTTCCTACGTTCAAATTTTTGAGAAAATCTTAGGTAGGGCCAAGGCCCCCCCTAAGATTTTTCTAGAGGGGGCCTTTTGAAAACTAGGGGGGGCCTGGCCCCCTCTTAGGGGGGGGGGGGCCGTGTAGTCCCATGGCTACCCTTGACAGCGGAGATGTAGATGGGAAGATCCAGGGTGCGGACAATGCCATAGTCACCGTTGTGTAACGAGTACTTGATGTGGTTAGCAGTGGTGTAGATCAGGACACCTGAAAACACGGGGAATGGGAGTTATATTCAACAAAGACGCATGGTTTGATACCCATGTTGTGGGGGTTCACATCCACTAAAATCCCAGATTAACGCCAACGGTCTTTCTGTTCATGGGCTCAAATTTGATTGTAACTAGTGAAAATAAAGGATTATCAATTTGGATAACAGATAAATGATACACATTGCAATTGCACTGAATTATTAGAACTGTGCACAAACTTTAACTCATGCGAAAAGTTGCAGTGAAATTTAACGGTCGACAATACTAACTTTGAAACAATTTAAGTATTTTGGTTAGAAAAGCAGTGGCGCATTAAGTACCTATTAAGCTATTAGGAAAATTATATATCTGCGAATGTTTATTCATGAATGTGGCCATCATAAAACTGCCATTTTTTGTCATTTTTTCTCTGCATTTTGTCAAAAACGACAGTAATCACCACATGGGCCCACATTAAAATACAACTTAAAATCAATTTTTACTCGCTAACCTTGTTCATTCCAGGCAGCGCTCTTCGTCTTGACACTCTCGTGTATCGTAGCTTTCAGCTCCAGTTTCCGGGTGCAAAGTGCGATGGTTCGCTTAGCGATCAGAGCAACGTGCGACATGTCGTCCGACCATACGACACGGACCACCTTCGAGATGCGGACTGATGCGATAGTCCTGGAAGCGTGAGGGTTTTTTCATAGTTTCAAACGGCTGTAGATGTTTACAATTTAGGGCCTTGGAAAGGTCGCAATTATGATATCACAAGATTTATATACGAGGAACTTCACGAAATTTTAAATTTGTTATTGGGGAAACAGATAAGTTTTTTCCTTGCGTTTGACAACACTCACGATTTCTGCTGAATATCGTAGAGGGAAACACACTCCGGGGTCCTGAGAAGGAGGGCCCCTGTTCCCGCGTAGTAGATGTAGTCCACTCCCCCAGTCAACTCGATAGTCTTTGTCGTCTGCGGAGGGGGAGGGTTAATGGATATTAGATATAAATATTACGGTATCTGAATGAGACATGGAGCAAAGCATTATAAAAAATTGGATTCGGTAGTCATATTCCTAAATTTTGATCCTTTTTAAGTTTTTAGTCCAAGTATCTCCCTGATAATATTGCGTATAATGCCGTATAACCTTAGATAATGTTAGGCATGGTATTAGATATTAGGCAAGAAGTAATATGGTACCACATACAGTGATTAGTAATTAAAGCCAGAGTCCTTCACAAACGCACAAATAAGAAATAAAATGCCATTGAGACTTGAAAGTGACATATTCATCGGGGTTAACTCTTCAGATGACCACTTTGAACCTCCTATATTTTTCTCCGTTTCAGAGAGCAAATGGCGGCAAAAGGGCGATATTTACGATGTCCAATGTCTTCAACGTTTTCGCGACAACCTTCAATTACCGATATAGTGATATAATATTTTATTGAAATGATGGTAATTAGTGTTTGAGAAAATGTTAAAAGACGCGACCATACGCAGGTCTACTTCATCAACCCACCACACCAAACCATGATAATTACATCGGTGTCGCCCAACCGGGCACCTAATTGTCCAAAATACGATAGTTCAGTGACCGTTCAGAGCTTGCTTTTCTCTATTGAAGTTGTTGAAAATAGTGGAAAAAGCCCATGTGCGATTATAATATAACGGCTGAGAATGAAAGAGAGAAACCATTATTGACGTCATTATCATAGGTTAAAATGTTAAATTGTTGCTTTCGAATTGCCAATTTTTGAGGTGCGGCATTTGGTCTATTAACTTTGTCTACAAAGAAAAGAAGAAAGCAAGTTTAACCCTTACTCCCGTGATACTTCATAGCTACCTGCATCAAAATTTACATATAGCACTGGCTAAACTGGAGTCACGGAAATTATTATATTATAGAGCACATTTTACTTCTTTAATTCAACGATTATGGCGTTATTATTTTCTAATTCATAATATATATATATAAACTAGATAATTTGACGATTATAATTTTATATAAATTATTTTAGTAATTCATGCAAAATATATTTGAAGTCAAAGAAATTCAACTTGTTAAATTGAACCTGTTAAATTTTTCATAATTATCCACTTATTTCTGTAGCATTATAATAAAGCATTATTGTTGAACCTAGCGGGCGAAATAGGTGATAAAAGGGTCAAAAAGTATGAAAAAAGAAGTAAAATAGTGTACCACAACTCAAGCAATTCTAAGAAATTTATAAATAAAGATATAACAATGTAACTAAGTAACTATATGTAACGGCGTACAGTGGAACAATATCCTAGCGGAGTGCCTATAATAAGTCACACCAGAATTAGGATTCTTTGATCTGTGTTTATATTTTTCTGTGGAATGGAAAATTTCATTGATATTTTATAACGAAGCCAAATTGTTTGTTTTTCGCAGTTTTTCTGTTTCAACAATTTCTCCAAAGTCACAAACAATCGTCGATACCTACAATCCGTTTCAAACGGAATATGGTTCATAACATCATGTGCCGTTCCACCGAAAATTCAATGTTGATATAAAAATCAAAAGAAATTTCAATAAATTGTAGCTCCCGGTTATTCCAATACAATTCACCTATTTATCCAATATAAATTGTAGGCATGATAGGAGCTCCTTGTAATTCCACTATAATTCACCCATTTCCGTTTGTACGGTGAAGGAGGGTAAGCTGTCAGTATGATTTTTCTTCACACATTTCCGATTTGCTGCGCTGATATTAATATTTTACCATGCGTACTTTATCTTTAATTATATATCCGACGCTATTATCATTATCATGAAATTAATAAATTGCTCTTTTTATGGTCTGTTAGTATCAGGTGCAATGTTCACTGTTCGTGGTACCGATACGGAAAGAAATATATGTAGGATTTCTATTTTAAATTAATTGTTTCGTCAAGAAAACTTCGTTATTGAGAAAAGTTTGAATAATGGCGCCTTCTGGTACTATGATAGACGATAGTTACAGCGTCTTGAAAATCAGCTTTCATCAATTTCAAATTTGAAATTAAACTAAATTGGGACAATAGTAAAGAAAGGAAATGGTACCTAGTTTGGTGAAGACAAAAAATATCTGCCGTAAATGGAATTGAAACTCCGTGTTTTTTCAGGGTAGCAGAAAATGGTAGTGAGCTTCATCAAGAGAAACAGCAGTTTCAGGCCTTAATTAAATTTTTCTATTTCAAATTTGCTTTTCAGATTATCTTATGCTTTTGTTTCGTTGGAGCTTGATGAAAATAAAATCTGAAATTTGTTTTGAGCTTTAAATTTTTCGTAACGTTGAAAAATATCTGGAAAGGCGGAAAATTTGGTTTACACTTATTTGTTCAAAAAGAACTACGTTGATTTAAAATTACGCAGATTTAGAATTGTGTCGATTTATTTGAGATTTTCAAAACTGACTCTTGGTTATTAAAATTTCAACATTTTGGGTTCTCAATAAGTGGATTAGTAAAGAATTAGATGAAAAGATTTCGCTTCAAAATGAGACCGTAAGTCTACAGTTCAAGAAAAATATGCTAGTATCATCAGGTTTCATCGTTTTTATGTCTCCCGAGGAAAATTTTGAGATATAGCTGAACAAGTTCCCAACTTCTATATATTGCCAACCTTCACAATATTATGGCCAAATCATTAAATCATATTTCAAGCAGAAAACCTAAAAATTGATCGTTCAACACGGAGAAGTCTCCGGGTTCATTGAACACTGTTTGCCGAGACCAGGGGTAATCTAATTATCGGCAAGCAGACTACGAGGCTATTTGATTGTCAATATTTCAGCTTGAGATCAACTATTTACATATTTATCTAGACACAAGTTGACTTTTATTGAATGATTTGGATGCCTTTAGACTGTAAAAACATAACTATTGTCTAGGTATCGAGCCATTGGAATCTTCATAAATGTTTAAGTACGATAACCTGATAACAGAGAACCCAGATCAATAGAAACGAATTGAAATTTGCGTGTTTTCCATTCCCAATCGCATTTATTTGTTTTACGAAGACACATTGAGGAAGGGCTAGCAGCTGACATACAGATAACAGACATATGGGGGTTGTGTGGATACCACTTTTACAAGAGCTGGTTATGACACTTGCATAAACCGATGACCATGGGTCAGTGGTGTAGTGGTATCGATTTAAGCACAGTATCGAAAGATCCTGAGTTCGAATCCCGGCCAGCGCCACTGAGCTACGGGTGAGAGATTTATCCCGAGCCTATGCAGCCCGACGGTTCACTCAGCCGAGCGTACAGGAAACTGTGCGGGAGGGTAAATGAGAAGCTGCCCATTCCAGCAAAGTCTCGGGCGAATAAAGTTTAGATTACACTTCCGTCACTGGCTTGATTACTTGGATCCTTCGATTCCTGTCATTGGCTGTACAGCTGTTGAAATCGAAGCAAAACCTTCGAGATAAGAAAACTGATATGAGCATGATATTAAATTACCCCTTTCTTTATTATTATTACTTTTGCCGACTAACTATAGAGACATGGATTGATCAGAATACAGCACTTCTGTACTGTGGTTTGTCGATAAAAATACCGAAAACGTGAAACAGCTGAAACGTGCTGCACGCGACCAAATCCGGTGTCAGTCAGTCGGTCGTTGTTTGGAAGACTTCAACTGAGCTCCTTTGTAGAGAATTAACCGCTTTGGATAAGCTCAGTGATTGCCAGTATTCCACTATTCCAGTGTTCATCCTTAAAGTTAAAGTAAACCATGCTAGCTGGCAGTGTTTTAGATTATCATTTGTCCGATCATTCTAACAAATGTTTGAAAATAATGAAAAATTTTCCGGTAACTTATATGCTCCCATGCTAGTTGGCAGTGTTTTAGATTATCATTCCTCACTGCACAGTGCTCCATCGTACAACCAGAATACCAGGGGCTGAGAGAAAATCAAAGTCTTCCAAAGACCATCCTCGCCTGATTTGATTGGTGATGATTCAAACTCATTATGATGATGAAAAACGAAAGGGGAACATCAGGAATGATCTACTTTCATGATCTGTTATATTCCTGTTATCTTATGATGACATTTTATCTGTTATCTTTTTATATGCAGAAGGTATGATGTAAGTGATTATGAAGTAAGAAGCAAGAACTCCAGAAATGATCTCAGCACTTCTCAATTGCCAGCTCAGGCCTCTCCTAAGACATCAACTCCAAATAATATATTACGTTAGCTTTCCCTACAGATCTCTCCCTGACAAAACCCTCTCCAGACTCCAGTGACCAGTCCACTAATTAGGCTCTTCATTCCCCGACCAGCTTATACAGCATGTGGGACCAATTAAAAAGAAGATTTGAGCTATCACCCTGTCTGACACATACATCCCAAGGAGGACTTCTAATATAATATAAAAGTAAAGGAGGAATTCTAATATATAAAAAGTAAAGGGGAATATATTATATCTCAGATAATCAACCCATGAAGGGTGCTGAAAAGCTAAAATACCTCTGCCTTTCCGAAGTAAAGTTCTTTAGACTAGATCCCAATCTAGCTCTACTGACTACAACTCTAATTCATAGTCCGTCAAAAGTCGTCAACACACCACTTTAAGCTATGACAATGACGTCACGGCAACACCATTATATGTCACTCACTGTTCATTATATTATTTCACAGTTCTTGCTGAACACTCTCTCCCACCATTAACCATAGTTCACTGTGAGTGGTCTGTTGACTGTTGACATCTCTTCCTCTCATTCCCAGTGACACACCCCAATAATCATGCCCCGGTCTCACTCCGATAGACATGGCCGCGTGACGTCATTATCAGGGGATATAGTGGTGTTTTGATGAGACAACCTAACGGCTACTGCTAAATGTCATATACTGTGAGGTGCCAATTCGTAGTAGAGGTGTCAATTATACACCTATCCCTCAAGAGATCGCGTTCTGTCAGTGGTAGCTGCGCGCGTCTAATTATGAAAAGTAATTAGGTACAAATCCGATGCTAATCATGTGTCGTGACAGAGCGTCAAGACCTTTAAATCCTGTGGTTCATGGTACCAGAAGGACAGGGTATGAACGTTTGATGATAGCTCTATCTGACTATTGAGTATATATATCTATCAAACACATGAGGGTCGCGCTCATGGTGGGAATTATACCCCGCGCACGAGAAAAATAGGCGGTTCAACGTCATCAACTCACTACATTGAGCTATGATAATGATGTCATCCTACCCGCCTATTTCTCGTGTGAAGGGTTAAGATAGTTCTTGTGATTGTCATCAATGAAATATTGATCGTTTTAAAGCCTGATAATAACGTCACTATCTGGTATTTCCATTCTGTCAGAGCGTCGCTTGCAGAATGAAAGGGAGAGAGAGAGAGAGGGTCCTTTATATAAAGCAATGTCTGCTTTTCTGGTTATTGAATTAGAAATGTGACAAACTTCCCATCATTTGACTTCTGGGAAGTCCAACTTTTCACTTTGAGGCATGTTTGTGTGATCAGTCTACTCTATCTTTAAATGTTTTAGTAAACGAGAAATAGGCGGCTCTTCGTCACTAACGCCCCACTTTAAACCTTGATAATGACGTCACGTTTCACCAGGTATTGTCGGAGAGGGGGGTGAGAGAGAGTTAAATTTCAACAGCATCCTCTATCACCATCTCTCGCATTATAATCACCAATGTGTAAACGTCAAAGAAAACTAGTTTGACAGTGTTGAAATCTTGAATGTTTTCACGATTTTCACTCTAAGTCAGTCTTGAAACACTGCTCAAATCATTTGGTACAGTATCTAGACATCTTTAGACTTGCAGATTGTTGCGGACTATATATAAGTTGAAATTTGATTACCAAGATGGAGCGTGATTTCTTTGACGTTACGCGGAAGTTTTCCTGAAGTTGTACCATTTCACTTCGCATTCTTTTGTTTTTCAGGATTAGCTCAAACAACCCTCTCACACATCAGGAATTTATATCTTTTGACGCAGGATTCTGTTTGTTGCGCGTCTGTCTTCATTCTTTTAATCACTTTTTTCAGACGTTTTAAAGTTTTTGTTGAACGATTCGTTCCTTCGCAGACTCGTTGTCTTGGGACGGACGAAGTTAAAATTCTCCAAAAATTCTTAAACCATCTGACTTCGAACATAACACAATATATTCATCATGACAATATATATTATTATATCCCGAATTCGATGTCCTTTATATATATTATGCTGAATTTATATCTGAAAAATAACAAAAATGTTGATGAAAGTATTGCCAACATTTAAAAACATCCTATTGCAATGCTTTCAACACCAAACACATTGGGATTATAAACTGTGATTAAAATCATATCAATTCCTACGTCACTGGGTTCTTCCATTCCGGTATATATAATCAAACGAGTTTGCCGTCAAAGATCGCTGGAAATATGTTTCAATCAACCGCAAAATGTATTTCAACTGCTATTTAAACCTTGAAAATATATTATACGATATATTTAGTATAAGGAATTTCCTTGTGTTTGATTAACATCGCCATATATCTCGAGGACCCCTCCTTTCAAGCAAGCACACTAACGTAAAAATATATTCTATATATAAAACAATGCCGAGCAGGGATCTTAAACCCAGTTTAAACACACCAAGGTACACCAATCACCAAGTCTTGGTACAAAGCGTCACGTGACCCGGCCTCAACCAATCAGAGAGCCGGACGCCTCGACCACGTGACTTTTTATCGGCCAATCTGGAAGACGATCTATGGTTTCACAAGCTCTATAGCAAGAGATCTATCGTAAGTTTTTCATCACGATTTTTAAAAACGCTTCGCTGCTCTGCTCTGTTATATAGAAGGACGGTGATCAATCTCAGTCGGTAGGCTTCACCCCTTGGTGGGAGAGGGTAAACATATATAATATTATTATACTATTATCCTCTCTAGTCGTTGTAGTTTTAGTCGAGTGGGGATATAAAGTGTTGTTCATCCCGATAATATGTTCATGTCGATCCAGAAGTCGACGCAGAAGTGTCGTCATTATCAGGGCTGATAATGGTTAATTGATGTCGTCTTATACTGCCTAACTTCACTCCGACATATATCTCCAGTGTATGACTCCGACATATATCCTGTGACGATGTATGATATAATGAGCATTGGGTTCCTGTGAGGATCTTTTAAAACCTCCCCTGACCATCCAGATTCCCTCTATCTGTGTTATTTGCTTTAAATAATATATCTGCTCAACAGGATTTGTATTTATATATCACTCCATATCGACGATATAGGGAATCGCTGAACAGTGCTCAATGACGATTTTCGGCTGACATGTTTCGTGTTTATTTCTTGTGTTGCTTATGTTTTAATGGTATTTTTCAGCCTCTTGAAATCTGCTTTAATGTCCGTTTCATAGTTTTCATAGGTTTCTTGTTTCATAGGGAATCATTGAACAGTGTTCAATGACGATTTTCGGTTGACATATTATGTTTCGTGCAGTGTAGATTTTCGATATGTTTCGTGTTTTGTTCTTGCGTTGCAAAGTTTTAGTGGTATTTTTCGGGCTTTTGAAATCTGCCGAAAAATGATTTATTGATTTATCGTTTCATAGTTTTCATAGGTTTCTTACGTTGAGTTGTAGATAATTTTTGTCACTCGATTTTGGACTCGATCAGGTCCAAGAAACAAACGAGTATGAAAGTATGAATACGCTTTCTGATCAGGAATTTATAATTATTCCCATTATTATTCGGTACCGAAGTGTGGAATAATATCTCTACGCAAACTCATAAAGTATGAAGCACGTGCATCTTTTCAAGTAACAATGAGGTGATAAGTTGAGTTTACCGACTTAGCATGAATACCAGAATACCAGAATACCCAACACATACAGATAGAATAAAATATGCACCGTCTTTTTTCCTATATTACGAAGAAACAAACACAAATACTCTGCTACTTAGACTTCTGCGGAATTCATAGTGAGCAAGAACCGTGACTCAGGATTAAGAGTTAGACTTGCACGGGGATTGTATCTTCAACTCAAGATTTTGAGAAAATTTGCCAAGCGAACTCATTAATTCTAATCATGGTGCAAGTCATTTAATTACATCAGAATTACGTTTGATTTCGTATTTTCGTAGAAATTAGACACACGACAGTAAAACCTAAGCAGCTACTCTAATACCATTATTAACACCACTCACCACTTCTTATACACCTAGGCTTCACACCCTCCATTCGACGAGGCTTCCAGTTGAGTAGGTACCGCAAAAACAGGGCAATATGCTTTGCAAAAACCCAAACACTACTCACATGACAACTACTCAACTACAGTACATACATAATTGTATAGGTCGTACGAAAGTAGTAGGCCACATGGTAACATTTGATAGCTTCAATTCCAAGAACCTCAATTTGGAGTGTACGTACAATCTCCGTAAGTTATAATCTCTTTGGCTTTGATGAACTTATGGGTATGAGATGCTCGAAGGAGGGACAGCCAAACTATTATTTATTGAAAGATTAAGACTGCAATATAAAACTCATAATATATATATTTATTTTATTTATATTTCGTGTCATCGTCAACTTTATAGTCTAAATGTCAGTGGTTTTGAGCCAATTCCTCAGAATTGATTCCACATAATAAAGGTGGGACAGTAACATGTACAGCCGCCAGAAAACTCGATTGAAACTCAAGTTTTATATACTACACCATTCACAGTTCATAAATAGTACCGAGCGACGAGCCAATCAGAAGGCAGAATCATGGTCACGTGATATGAGACGAGCCAATCAGGAGGTAGAATCATGGTCACGAGGTATGACGATCATGTGAACCATTCAATAAAATCCATCTTATTCTTGGCTGGTGCGGGATGTGAAATGCTTTCTCATTGGTCGGAAAGCGATCTTGACATGTAACATGCGGCCATCTGATTGGCTACGAATATTGTCTAGTATATTCTAAGTTAGATGGGAAGATGATCAAAGCTTTATATATTAAAAAGATCGTATAGCGATTTTCGGTCATGCTTGCTTCCAATTTACGTTCATTTTCATCGATAGTTCAACGGTCAAGTTTCTTAGAAGTAGACAACTTTTTGAGCTTCGGCAGTTTTATAAAGTTGATTTAAATTATGCGTTATTTTGGGTTTTTGACTGATCCATTGATCAATAAAATCCTTGGTTACCATGACCATGAGTTGAAATGTGGCTTATCCTATAATTCAATCAACTTACCTTGCTTCTCGATAAGAGAATACGTCAATTCACGTCAATTTTAAAATTGGAGAATAAACCCTAAGTGAGTCTTGACGTTATACTTATATCCGGCGATTGTGTGAGGAATGATTTTCGATCTATGAAAACCTAAAAACGGACTAAATCTGACCCCCTTTTAATAAACAGTGCTGCTTTACGGCTACAATGCGAAGGTTTACGGTTCAGGTTTATAGTATGTTTTATTGATTGCTACCCCTAAAAACCGACTAACCCTATTAAACAGTGCTGCTTTACATAACGAAGGTTTACGGAAGGTTTATTGTTTTATTGATTGCTACCCCCAAAAACCGACTAACCCTATTAAACAGTGCTGCTTTACATAACGAAGGTTTAGGAAGGTTTAGGGGAGGTTTACGGAAGGTTTATTGTTTTATTGATTGCTATCCCCGTGCACTGTATGACCTGCTTTAATAGCCGCGTTTCAACACGTCCCAATTCAAATTACTGGGTACCATCATTAGGAGTATTTTTACTAAATTCCGTCAGTGGATATAATATCGGTAAAGCTGCAGAGACCCCTCTAAACCCCGCACGCGAGAAATAGGCGGTTAAGATGACGCCATTAACATAGCTGAATGTATCAAGTTAATGACGTTTAACCGCCTATTTCTCGTGCGCGGCGTGTAATATCGGCTAAGGCTGCAGAGCTGAACCCCTATAGTAGGTTTTAGCATTATTATCCGGTGTTTTTGGAGCAATTTAAACACGACTTCGGAGCTCTATGATTTTATAAAACGCGTCGTATAATATCCCAGTGGAGTGTCTTCAGGAATGAAATAGCCGTTTAAGATGACATCATTATCATAACATTAATAAGTGAGTTGATGGCGTCACACTGCCTATTTCTCTTACGCAGCATATAGTTGGTGGTGAAGATTCTCACTAAAACAACATAAGGCTCAGGGTGACGCAATTATCATGATTTAGATAAGGGAAGGTACCTTAGTACACCTAAGAACGGCATCACGTAAAAAGATCACTTTATTAGTGCGGTTTTATGACTTGAGATCGAAAACGATAATCGATATGGAATTGAGAACCGAAATATGTATAAAACGAATTCGAAAACGCCAAATTCACGATGACGCGATTCATGTGCTTATTTGTTCTTGCTGTGGACAAACCGCACTAATTAAGTGACGCCGTTCTTAAGTGTACTATTCCTCAGTGGACATGCAATTAAAGGGTTCAGCAGGTATTTGCCCAGGATGTTAATTGTTTGGTTAATTACATATTGCAAAATACCAAGCATATTAAATATTACATCCTTTTAACGCAAAGCAGAGGAGGAGGGGAGGAAACTGCGAGAATCCGATTCTTTTGAATTTTGGGCAAGTTGGTTCGAATTCGATGGTTTGATGGATGGTTGCATTGGTTGGATGGTTGAGCATCGTACGTTAATAGACCATTGATTGCCACGTTGATTCTCTTTAAATTATTGGATTGCGGAAATAAGAAAAAGTGCATAAATTTGTTAACTCGCCACGATATTGCACTGTTCCTGCGTCAGAAAAAATTTAGACGTACCCAAATTGCTGTTCGCTATCGCGACAATTTGAGGTGATCAATATATCATGGATATATCAAATTCTTTGCAAGACGCGTCACCGCAGCGATTAATCTCGGATTAATAAATTTGTAACGACATAGTTCACATTTATATTCCGCGTTCAGCAAAACGTGATCTGTACGTCTATAGGCCGAACTTCAACGCATCTTCAACGTCGAGAGCTAGTGATTCAATCATTTTGTAAAATTATGGATTTCATGAATTATTTATTAATTGCCTGTCAAGACTGGATTGCTGCAACGTAACACATAGGATCATAGTGCAGCAGCATAAGAGCATTAGATGAGCTTTGCAGGGTTTCGTTAGCCTTTCCGGGAAGAAGTAAAACGTTTCACATCCACCGGTTTTAGACCTCCTTGAAGATTGAAGAATATGACATAAAAAGGAGAAGAAGAGAAGAGGACAAGATATAATCCTGGAGGTGTTTTCCTCCGCAGGCTTTGGGATAAGAAGGAGGAGGAGAATGGGAAGGTTGGGTGATATAGTTTGGCACGTAACTCGGGATAGTAGTACTCGACACGTCCAAATTATATAAAACCAACGTGAGCTTTCAATAGCTGGTCGCCCTACGACCCAATTACACAATTAAACTGACCTCCAAATCACCGGTCGGACATCATTTAGCCAATGAAGTGACAAGATACTTCCAGCATCCAATGGCAATCCTGAGACCACCCCACGTGATACGTATCAGCCAATGGCGGCGCGGGAGGCTGGGAAGCTAGATGATGATAGGCGGCCTGCGACCTCCTCACGTGACCTGAGAGCGGGTCACGTGACTCCTAGCTACTGTCGACACGAGACACTGAATAATCTTCTAAAAAACGTTTTTTTCCATCCTGTAGGGTGATGATTGGTGTAGGTAGGTGTTCCATCCACTTGATTGCCAATACATCTAACTCGAGCTCTCAAGTTAGTGCTATCAAAGAGCTGGGCATTATATACATGATGATAGACCGTTATACAGTTGAGCGGGTGCGATCGTAATTATATTTATATATATATATATTTATATTTTGCACTGCAGTCCGCTCACTCTGCACTACTTACACCTAGGGAATCTGAAGCGTGTATCATATTATATGCGAAAGTGTTCATTGCATACCGGTTATCTATCTCCCTCGTAGCTCCCTCTGGCAATTATATTATATATATCTGCATATAATTCACACGTTATCGTATGATAAAAATATATAATTTATATATAGTTTATATATTTATATCGAGTCCTCCTCCTCCTCCTCCTCCTTCTCCTTCTTCCTAGTGTTTTGTTAGCACTATTATCTCCCTCCCCCTCCTCCTCCTCCATTTTACTAAATTTACTATTGGTGATGGAATTTGCTCGCAAGCTTGTTTGTCTGATTGTGCTCTAATTGGTCCCGAATTAACCAGAGTTCAACAGGTTGACCGTATGGCACGGCCGAATTCCTGGATTTATACTGGACATTGGCTCTTCTCTCGTTTATTATGTTTTTCATCACCCTTGCACTCTCTCTCTCTCTCTCTCTCTCTCTCCCCTCAGTTGGGGATGGGATGCAATGCTCTCTTTCTCCGCTTTCTTTTCGGCGACTGATACAGCGCTGTTTATTATATTAATTTATATATTAGAACCGCGACCTTCCCTCTAGACTGGACTTGGTGTGTTTGCATGCGTTACGAGAATATAGCGAGCTATTCCTGATTAGATAATTTCAAATACTTATTTCATTAATTATTATACGTAACATAAGACTTCATGCAAGTATGGTTTGTTACTTCAATAATTATATCAAGATATCGTATCAGCTGCAATAATATTATTGACTTTGAAAAATCATATATTTTGGGCCGAAATTTTTTGATCACTTTCATTCAAATCTCGATCACAAAATTCAGTCAACTTTTCATCTGTCCGATGGTGTATTGAATTGACGTTACCTCTGCATTTGTAGGTATTGCATTATAATATTTTGTATATTTAATTGGTATTTTTATTTCTTACTATAAAGAATATTCAACGTTTATATAATATAACGTATATTTAAGTTGTTAGGGACCCATTGTTACTTGATTCGTACGTGTTTGGTTTTTATTTTGCTTTGAATCTCAGATATTCTGTTGTCATGAACGATCCTGCCCAAAATGTTCTTAACCATCCTATTCAAAATATCTGCAATCATTCATTTTTATTTCAAAAGACTTTTATTTTAGATTTTATTTTCATTAAGATTTTTTATTCAATCTAAAAAACTTAGCCTCGTTTAATAAGTTTGGAGAGTTATTTATCACGCAGCTGGTCTAAGATTTTCGCTTAAAAATATCACGAAAATAATAACTCGCAGTAATTCGAATCATCACGTTTCGCAATGGATTTTGTAACAAATATACACACTCCTCTTATCTGAGTCACTTGACAAGCTTTAGGAGAGTCCTCCTTCTTCTCCTCCTTCTCCAATGGTCGCCGGGGGGAGAGCGCCAGCAATTTAAACTTAATATGATTATATTTTCCACTTGATATATTTCAATAAAATATATTATATATTTTTATATATAATCACCGTTTTTATCATTTGAATTTATATATATTTCTGCCCCCATCCGAAACACTGGTATATAATTTAGATTAGAATGATGATTTTTGGGGGTGGGTCGCTCCGGGCTTCCCGCCGATGGTATTTTCCAGACTACAGCTCGTCTTATCGCAAGTTTTAATCGTATTTAGGAGATTTTGCGATCATCTGAGATCATCTGTACGCAGGAGAACAGCTGACCACCCGCGCTCAAAAACACTGAGCAGGATCTTAAATTTGTTATATATTATATTTAATTAAAGGACCTTCCTTCTTATCAGATCCCTTTGGACACATCTGTTATCAAGCATCGGACCAACCAGCACCAACCCCTTAGTCACGTGCTCTTTTCAGGCTCTCCTATTGTTATTTTCCACGTCACGTGACTGCAACTCGGTCTCTGATTGGTCCGCCTGAAGGCGAGGGGTAGCGCACGGTAGGCTGGTATTTACGTATGAAGTGTAACCGTATACATTGCAAAGGATGATCCGATAAAAACTTAGATCGATAGTGCTCTTTCCTTGGGCCATGTTAGGTATGATAATAACTTTGCAACGGAGTCAGGTCATCTGATCGTTATCTGCCCTCCGAGAAAATTGTATTATTTTATACGCAAGATTATAAACTTCCACCGTTCGACCAAGGAACAGACAAAAATTTTCCCAATCAGATAATTTCGCTCTGCTTTGCTTCATTCTTTCATTGTCACGATTTTCAGTTTAATTAGTCGTGCGTTCAAAATAAAATCGTACGTTTGCGTGATGCTTTCAGATGGTTTTTAAAGGATTTTTTTCTCTATTTATTCAAAAATATCAATACTATACCAGGCTACGAACAAGAAATAAAAGTCTTTTTGCTCCGTGATTATTACAACTAATTGCAGCTATCTTTTCATCAATTCACTTTCGGAAGAAGGACCTTTTTACTTTGCAGTTCGACATATCATAAAACAGTACTATTATATATAGTAATACGTTTTGTATGAAATTACGCAACTTGCTCGTTAGTAATATAAAGGCTAAGAGAAATTAAGTTGACAAAACTTTAAGTTTTCTATATTGCCAATCAAATGTGGCTCACTCGGCGCTGCTACGCAGCACCTCGTTCGCAAAATTCAAACCAACTAAATACTTCTTACCGCATCAAAAAAACCCAATCAGA
Source organism: Beroe forskalii (assembly GCA_011033025.1). NCBI lineage: Eukaryota > Metazoa > Ctenophora > Nuda > Beroida > Beroidae > Beroe > Beroe forskalii. The sequence goes on along the minus strand of WFMF01000416.1, from coordinate 16,301 downwards.
TCAAGAGTTACAGATCAACGTATTCAAAACAGCTTAAACAGAAATGAACGCGCGCGCAATATGTAACCATAGCAACGCGCGCGCATATATCCATACTGCACGTGCACGCTTCAAAATGTGTCTACAAAAGGACAAAAGACGTTACGACGTACATAATTATGATAATAATACAGAGGTTGCGAAATTATATTAGAGATTACAACAAAAGCTACACAATGTAGCAAATTTATATGTTCGGGACGCTGTCGATATTTTTCCTTTTTGCAGTCGTTAAAGGTAAAATATGTTTTTTAGAATTACCATCCAACCAGACAATTCTCTAATTTTCGTTCCATAATTTCACAATTTAGGTGTCGCGGGTTATTCTGAAATTCTACGCCGACTCGTGCCATATAAGCTTTCTTTTATTTAAACCTGTTCAAGGATGCAAAACTTATAATTTATGGGTGATTCCCAAATCATGTTTTAATTGTGATAAAATTATAAATCGTGAAAAATTTATTAAAATTCCAAAGTTCATTAATGCCACGTGCGCATTCTGATAGAAATAATTTCGGCACGTCGTACCTATAACAGTTATAGATAGTATAGAAATGGAAATTCTTTCAAATCTATTATAGTTTAATTTAACTCAAGACAGTTCCTATTATGAAAGTCTGAATAACTTTAATAAAGAAAGTTTTTCAGAAATATAATTGCCTCGAAACAAAACTAAATAATAGAAATTCGATTTCACAAAAACCGTGAAATTCCTAATTTACTTTTTTATCAAAAACATAATCCTAGGAATATAAATTTAACAAGAATATTCTGTTCACTTTGGAAATATATTTCCCCCTCGGGGTATCCAAACCACAGGATTCCTCACCCCAGGATTCCTTCCATCGGCACACATGATGCCTATCATCATCCAAATTATCCTTTTTCAGCCGAGGATTTATAATTCGAAAATTAATTACGCTAATTTTCACGTAGAAAATCATATACTTGTGGTATATATATACCTATATATCATAGGGTAAACCAGTCATCTCTTCAACTAATGCTTTATATACTAGTTTAATCGTGAGGAATACTGTGGAATTAAGGAGGGATGATGGTTGAGTTTTCACTCCCTTAAAATTCATAGCTCGCATTGAGAAATAGGCGGTTAGACGTAAGTAAAGTACCACTCTGAGGCATGATAATGACGTCACACTGATCTGTTTTGAGAGCAGGAGCGACCATATATTGTTTTGATGACAAGTGGGCAGCGATGGGTACTATATAAGTGTGATATTTTAAAAAATCTTATAATGCCATCAGATTATAGAGCCTCTCGTACGATTTTCAGATCCTTAGGAATATGGTTTGGATTCTGTTCTTCGGTTGGAACTTGTATCGTTTTGCGGGACTTAGATCATTGAATTGTTAAATCATTTTGGAAGATCAGTTTTCAATTACAATATATTGAAAATTGAGATGGTGTTTCAAAATTTCAGATGATTAAATATTTGACAGCATCCATAGTAGGTTTGGAAGTAATCCTTATTTTTTGTTTCGTCATTTTTGATAATTGATTATCTCAATTCTTTTGTGCCGACCCGTAACACGTCATTGATTTTGTCATTGATTTTCTCGAAAGTTTGAAGCGCACGTGTATCAGAAATTCAGAAATTTTAATTAGAAGGTCGTTTGAGTATCTCTTTCCGTTCCTACATTCATCCTGCGTAGTGCGTCATCACAAAAATCAATCAAATCATAAGATCTCTACATCAATTAATATCAGATTTCTATTCGTGAATTTCAATGGTCGATGAACATGGTTTCCTAATTGACAATTAACCCTCACTCCTGTTCAATTCGAGCGTTATTCCTGTTTGATTCCTGCTTAACTCCTGTTGAACACTGTTCAATTCCTGCTTAATTCCTACAGTATTCAACTAATCTTTACCTCCTTCAGTAATGGAAGTAACTCCTGTTTAATTCCTATCTAACTCCTGTGTACCTAACTCCTACTCCTGTTTGCAGTGATGGAAGTAATGGCGAATCACACGATGCCTCACGACGCCCTCAACAGTCCCCATCACGACCCCTCCTCCCACCACGCAGACGTGTCCATGACGACCATCCAACCCGACTCCAGCTCCCTCCAAAACAACGGGATGATGGGACGGGAGGAAGAGGACGGCATGGGACGGGGGGACGGCAGTATGGGACGGGGAGGCAACCCGTCCATTGGGTGCCAGACTGCGCTGTCTTACGCTAAGCAGGACACGCTGGTGCCGCTGACAGCACTTCTGCAGCTTGTGAATAACTCAATTCTTACAGTCATGGAGAATATCGGTGGGTCTTATTTTCTATTTAAAATGTTCAACTTGTATTCCAACTGCACAGTCAAGCTTTTCATGCTTTCATTCTTAAAATCTTTTTCATTGACATTGACTTAAATTCATGTTGTATTGAATTTCTCTTCCAATTCTAAAGCAAAATTAACGTATAATTCATATCACGTCTGCTTCAAATTTAAGCAGAATTAATCTTCACCGCATATGGAGTAAATCACGATTAGTTTTCCTGGAAGTTGTGAAATTTGAGGCTATCACGGAAATTTAATTAAACGCAAAACATATGTCGCAAATGGATTATTAAAAGACTTCATGTATCTTTCACTTCTTGCGTTGAGCGTCTTGGCAGATTTCAATCTTCGGACTTCGCGATTTGAAATTAAATTATGATTTTTATCAAATACGCTTCAAGTTATGGCATGAAAAGGTTTTTGTTCGTCGTTGCTTGGCATTTAAATTTTAATCTAATCATGTCGCATCGTTGAAGGAATCAAGAAACATCTGTCATTCTGTCTGATGGTTAGATCACTCCTCGAATCCCACTGCGTGACATTAAATCAGGACCCGAAATAAGATGACAGATGTGCGGTTTCTCTCTCCTTTTTCGATATCATTCTGATAACGTTCATACTTTTATCTCTATACCGAATATTGCTCATCATATTTGTGATCCTCAAAAGTGAAAATACGCACACATGACTAGCTGATAACAATTTATCCAATTAGGCCGAATCAAATTCACGTCATATTTCGATGATTCATCATCTCTTATTCCTTTTTTCTTTTCTTTTAAATTAAAACATGCCCCGAAAATCACCTCCTCTTCTTTAACTTCTTGATTTTCAGAGAAAGTTCTGCTGGTAAACGCCTCGGAAGAAGGTATCTTTTCCGCAGACAGTATCAACTCCTTCTGGAACGCAGCAACAAACTCCGCAGCGAACTCCCCAACCAGCTCAGGTTATTTGAAATACTTTAAAATAATAGCTTTGAACGTATGCACGGAACGCCCGAGCGATGCGAGGGCGCTGCACGGTTGTTATTATTTAAGTTCTAAACTAAAACCTCAAAACCTTTGAAGCATTGTTATCTTTTGCTCAAGAACTGTCTGTGTCAATTAAACTGTAATTTTGTTAGTTCGAAAATAACGGTCTGCAATTTCGTTTCTGTGTGTATGTGCCATTTATCCTCTTTTCTTCGAACTGGTCATTGGCAGAAGCTTCATGAAATTAAATGTATCCAGGTCCACAAGACAGAGTTTCTCCGTCAGCCTTCCAAGATCCTAGGGAAACAGAACCACTGTCTGCAAACAGCCCGTGCCCTCAGGGTAACACCACTGACAAACTGGTCCGACCAATTGTCATCCAGGACCGGTTCATCATACCAATTTTATTCTGTTATACAATCTTTGAGCTGGAAGATCCAAGTTTTCACTAAATTGTTTTCACATTCAGGACTTAGACTTTTTGACGTCTAATTGGGCAATCCTTTAATCCCTAAGTCCAAAATGGTGTTCGTTATAATAGTATGTGTGTTTGGCACTCCAAATGAAACTTTGAAAGCCCCCTTAGCCCCTTGGGGGATTGCCGCTTTTCTGACACTTGAACACTTGCCAACTTGAACACTTCGACTTGTACTTCGAATGTATCATCAATCCCTCCCTCCCCCCTAGGACCGGTTCAGGAACAGTCTTGAGATCCCCTCCCCGAGTGAGACAGAACCCTCCCCCTCCACCCCCGGAGGAGGACCAGTAATGGGAGGTGGGGTAGTGATGGGAGGGGGTGTGGTGATGGGAGGAGGGATGATGGGGAGCATGGGAGGAGGGTGTTCTGAGAGGAAGTACTGTGGCAGTGAGGCATGTGAAGTTCAGGGACAGAGCTACACTACTTCAAGTGTAAACATGCAGGTTAGTGTAACCCTGAATTCTTTTAAACACCAAACTTTGGTTAATTATCCATCATCCAATTATGTTGTTGATTCTAATCGTAGAGGTAGTGATCATCTTCTTGAGTCTCGATGTATTCGGTATTTTAGACACTTTTATAAAAAGCGCTTCATGACCTTCAATCGAACATAACCTTTACATCTCCACCTGAACTCTCAAACCCCTCCTCAGGACGTGTTGTCTCCTTCGCTGAGTCCCCGTCCGCCGACCACCACCGCCCCACCCCCGGCTGCAGCCCCGGACTCTTCCTCCCCCAGGTTGTTATTAATGCGTTGGTATTTTTTTAAAGTACGGCAAAAATACGATAATACAAATCTTTTTCTGAAAATTTTCCGTATTTTTAAGGAAAAAACTCGTATTTTTCTCCATATACGCCGTACTTTTTCATGATTTCTGCACGTATATTTAACAACCCTGCTCCTCCCCCAGCGTCAACGTAGCGGGTAGTCTCACCAAGTACATCTGCCCATACTGCTACAAGGTCTTCAACTGGAAGACGAACATGAACAGACACATCTCAGTGACACATCTCATGAAGCCTAAACCTACCATCAAGGTAACTGGGAAGAGGGTTTTTAACCTGGGTGCCAGATGATAACATCTGTTCAGATGCCAAGAGGATTGGGGCAGATTTAAAACCAATCTGATTTTGAGTGAATTTTATTCAATCTTTTGCTATTCATCGCCACGCTTTCAGATAAAATATGGTTATATTTTTCCCCAAGTTCATGTCCGTGTCTCCTTGGAGGCCACTTGAAACGTACGCGTGTTTTCTCACATATAAAATTTAATGACACAATCTTTTATCACTCTTGAGTCCGTGCGTCAAACCCTGTGAAAAGTGGACCTGTTGATCGCGATCAAGGCAATTACTCGGTCCATACCAATTAACCAACCGTACAAAGACAGTTGAGACATACCAATTATACGACGCGTGGTAGAAATAGGCGGTTAAGATGACGTCATTATCATAGCGTAACGTTGTGAGTTGATGGTGTTGAACCGCCTATTTCTCTTTCGCGTCGTTTAACCAACCGTACAAAGACAGTTGGAACTTTATATTATAGTTTATTTGTCAAGGTCTAGCTTAGCTCTGGTTCCGGGTGTTCCTTCGCTCAGAAACACGTTCTGAAACCTTATTGTAGACTGCAGAGCCGTATGTGCTGGGTCTTTTGTATGCATTCATTCTTTTCCTCCGGACATCACAGGAGTTTTACAGTCGATTACGAGTGACGTTATTATCATGGTTTATTGTGGCAAATTTATGACGCAGATTTGTCTTTTTCCGTAGGCGCGGCAAAAATATTCGCGCATTCATTTTTTTCCAAGTCCATATTTCGAGGAGCCAACTAGGGCAACAGCTTAACAACAAAGATCTAAATACCACAATTTATAAACAAACTCGTGCGAAAGCTTATTGAGCTTGATTAGGAGTTAAGTTAGGCGGTCAATAATCCTGTCAATTATCAGGATTAAGGTGGACGAGTTGATGACCTCTATATATGTATATTTTTCCGAGCACAAAAGTTGTTGCTCGAACACTCTGTTCTTAATCGTGCTGTGCCTGGTCGTGCAACGTTCCTTGAGATCTTATGATACGATATTATATAAAACGGGGAACATATACTAATAAACCTGGGAATCTGTGAGTTTAACACAAATTGCACAGGATTTTTCGCAGGATTCGCAGGAGATTTGTTGATATATATGATATATTTTATGTTTACTTACTGGGATGTCACATGGCACAGATAAACGTCAAGTCCTCTTTGGGGATTGGTTGGTTGGGAGATTACAAAGACTATGTTAATTAAGACAGAGACATGAGCGCTATTAATCGAAACCCGGTCAAATATGTGAGCCAATCATACGCCTCTTCGTAGAGATTGAGGTGTGATAAAAAAGTGCGCAAATAAGGACATTTTTCCTCTTTTCGTTTACCGACAGTCACGGGTTTTCCTTCCTATATCGCATTCCTGAGATTGGAAACCGCGAAATTTTTCACAAAGATAGGTATGGCGATTAGCCAAGCTGATTATTGTTAAACTCGACGCATTTGAATAGTGCCGGCTTGGTCACGTGCATGCGTTGCCCAAAACTTTGATATGACCTATGCAGTACTGAAGCACATACCTATTACCTACAGATTTGAAACTTCAAGTTCGTGCGATGTGGAGGGACGATCCGTGTACAAAGTGTTTTAGTTTTTCAGTTCCTGCCCAGGTCAAATCAAAGTTGAGCGTCTCGTGATCAAGCCGGCACTACTCAAATGCGCCGAGATTAATACATTAATAGATAAAATCTTAAGATAATCTTCTGTATTCTTATAATTTGAGTGCAGTGTAATTAATAATGCCGTAAAACCAAAACTTCAGGCTGAGGAAGATTAGCACATGCTATTTGAAAGCTTTTAGAAATCCAAACTCGTGTCAATTATAGTCTTAAACAACCCAACCAACAGTGTCAAAACTTAATTAATTAACCAAAACTTCAGGTTCCGATAATGCGTAAATCGAAGCCGTACACGTGCCCCATCTGCGGCAACACATTCGCGTGGAGGAGCAACATGAACCGTCATATCCTACACCTTCACAAGATAGACCACAAGCAACTCAACAAACTACTGCTATCTGGTGAGTTCTGTCCTCTGACCCCCTCCTTATGATTTGGGAGTTCTTTGTTCTCAACCCCCCTTAAGATATGGACGTTCTGACCCATTAAACTCCCTCATGATATGGGAGTTCTGACCCCTAACCCCCGTTATGAGCTCATGACATGGGAGTTCTGACTCCCTAACCCCCTTATGATATGGGAGTTCTGACCCCAAACTCCTTGGCCTTATGATATTATGTGTTTCTGATCCCTAATCCCCCTATCATAATATGAGGGTTCTGACCCCCTAACCGCCCGCCGTATGATATGGGTATCTGACCCCTAACCACCCTCATAATATGAGCGTTCTGACCCCTAACCCCTCATCATGATATTATGAGGGTTCTGACCCCCTAACCCCCCGCCGTATGATGTGGGGATCTGACCCGTAACCCCCAGCGTATCTACCAGATATCCGGAATAACGACACTTCCTCCACCCCCTCCACCTCTGTAACTACCCTCTCCAACACCGCCCCAAACTGCACTGTGGACCCGGAGTCCTTCAGCTCACTCGGATCTCTCACCATGCTACCCCAGGTTTGTAGAATGTTAGAATTACAATGCTTTAAAATCTAAAATTATTGACATTATTAGTTGATTTGATCGCTACTCAATTGTTCTTAGTTTCACTGACCGCTACTTCTTGCCACTTGTGTTTGATCAGCAATTACCCTTATTAAATTCATATGCTGTACTAACATCTCCTCTCCCACAGAACAGTTTCAAGACGGTAACCCCCAGTCCTCCGCCCTCCTCATCAGCTTCTGGCAGCCAGCCAACCTCCTCCAACTCCTCCTCCTCCTCAACCCTAACATCCTCAGCAAACAGCTCCTTCACTGCCACTTCACCTGACCATCTCACCTACCTCTACAGACACCATAAGGCTCTGTTGGAGAGCTTCAAGAAGGAACAGGTAACCCTTCAGTAGCATTTAGTGATTATTTACAGCAATGTACATGCATAATATTCGAATTCCAACACTAGTCAAAGCCTCTATTATGGATGGCATGGTGACTCAACTCAAGGGTAGTGTTCCTGTGTGACTCAAAAACCTGGTTCGCCAATATTTGTTTTATCAATTCGAATTTCAAAGTATTCGATGTACTAATTTATTGATTCGAAGCAATTTACGAAATAGGCTTATTATTCTTATCAAATTCTTTCATTTCCCATTCTTCTCTCTTCTCATCTCGTTCCCTCCTCCAGGTGCCAATCCACGTGAAGGAAGCTGCGCTGACATCCTTCTACCAGAACACAAAGAACCTGTTCGACCCCTCCTCCTCCAGCTCTCCCTCCTCCCCCTACACACCCACCTCCCCCTCAGTCCCTCCCCTCTTCTCCTCCTCCGCCTCCACCTCAGGTGGGATTTATTAGCTGACTGATTGGTTGCCTTATAGATTGACTGATTCGTGGACTTATTGATTGATTGATTCACTGATTCATTATTTGATTGATTGAAAGCAATCAGTCAATCAATCAGTGATTAATTGACTGATTTATTGATTGACGTTTTCCTCTCCAGGAAGTCCCATTTTAACGTTTTCCACCTCAGGAAACCCCATGGTCGGAGGCCTCCTCACGCCCCCCAAGTCTGCCGACCACAAGCTCTCACCTCCTGTAACCAGCATCAACAACCTTTCTGTGCTGTACCAGAAAGCGCTCTTAGACCAGAGGAACGCGGCGGTAAACGTGGCAGCAGCGCCGCCGAACCAAACTGCGCCGCCAGCTAGCGCCGCCGCCGCCACGGACATTTCGAGTATCTACCAGAGCCACCGAGCGATGCTGGATACGGTGAACTTGCTGAGCAACCTCAATACGATCGGGGTGAGTAGCAAGGGCGGGGATGTGGAGATCAAGATGGAGAGTTCTGATAAGTGAAGTGATGATGTAATCTAGACAGAGTTCTGATAAGTGAACTGGTGATGTCATCTAGACAGAGTTATGATAAGTGAACTGATGATGTCATAGACAGAGTTCTGATAAGTGAACTGATGACGTCATCTAGACAGAGTTATTAAAAGAGAATTGATGACGTCATAAAGGAAAGCTCTGATATGTGAGTTACTAGGTTTTATAACGCGTTATCCGTAACGCGTTTTATAACGCGTTGTATAGTAGGGTATCATGGGTTACCATGGTAACTATCGTAACCATGGGTTACCATGGTAACCATGGGTTACCATGGGCTACCATGATGATTACTGTTTGTAGGGTAACTACCTGGGCAAGGCTCTAGTATATGAACTGTGATGATTATCAATAGAGCAATAGTTAATGAATTGATTAAAAGTTCAAAATGGAATTTATTTTATACTTTTTAATACATCTTTTATGCATTTAATAGGAATGAGTATAAATAACCTTACTGAAAAACAGTATGAGACTAAATTTAAAAACGATTGGTATAGGCAATGGGAAGATTAATAAAATGTTGAAATTCTTGGTGGGAACTGAACCAATGTGGAGTAGAAATAAATTATATAAGCAAAGATGAACAATCTAAGTTTGCTGTGGACGTTTTGTTTTTGAGTTTTTGATTAATATTTCTATATTTGTGGGTCGATTAATTTTATATGTGTTCGTTAATTTCTAACAAGAGCAAATGGTCGGTAAGCCTGAAATCCACAGTGAAATACTGCGAGGACTGAAAAGTATTAAGTAAGGAGTAAACGTATCTGAAGTCAATAACATTTAAATTCTTAGAAAGTTTGGCAGTACTACACGTCCTACTAAGAAACGTGTTTTTACCTAGATTTTTAGCTGATTCTTTTTAAAACTTTTACAATGATTTTATAAAACCATGTAGGCATTAACATTAATATATATTGACTTACTACAATGTTACTTCGATGTTAGTATACATCAAAATGAGGATCAAAATATATGCTACGATATGAAGCTTTACCTATAATAGTCTTTCAGACTTTCATATATAATAACAGTGCTTTATGTTTACATTGACTGTAAATTATTCAAGCAAAAAATATACCTAATTTAATTGTATTTGTAACTTGTTTTAGACGAATCAACGAGAACGTGTTATTCGTGTTGATTTGGATGTGTTTATAACAATATTTGTGTTATATTACAATATTTAATATATTAATTTTGATAGGTCGTTCGCCAGGATGAATTATATATTTTTTGTGGGTTTATAATAATTAAGTTTGTGAAAGCTTTTTGTGGAGTATTGATTTGGTACTCATTCAAGTTACCGTGGTGTGAAAACCTGTTATCAAGCTTCTTCAGTCAAAATCAATTAATGGTAAAATATAATTTCGATAGATCAAATTGGGTAATGCTTTCAAGTATTGTATCAATCAATTTGGGTTGTTCAACGTTGATATTTTCACTTGAACTATTTAATGATACTGTAAGATTTTGTACTCGGGTTAGTTAGTTTGATCACCGATTTGGGGGCGTTTCGGAATTCTGTATATTTGTTAAGCATTTTATTACGTCTTTGTAAGTTGATTTTCAATATATTTATTGTGGTTGAATTACTAATGGTTTATCTTGTGGCAATATCTACAACTTGATAATTCAAATTCATGAATTAATTGTTTCCAGGATTCAGGAGCAAACAACTGCGATATGTGCTCGTAATTTAAATAGGCGGTCGTTATGACGTCATTTACACTGTGCACGCTGCCAAATTGTTGATAATAACCGCCTATTATTCGAGCGCGGGGTTTAATATCAGTAACTGAACAATGTTATCTGGCAGTGCAGGAAAAACTGGAAAATTTAGAGACATCTTCATACCTAATTAACCCAGATATGCCAAAGGGGTGGAAAATAGACCCTAGAAGTATGGCGCTATACTGTTGAGCTAACTTCTCTAGTGTTGAAAATTGTTTTCATACATAGACGAAAGATCAAATTTTCAGTCAAACAGCCTCTTAATTTTCAATAGTTTTTACCTCATGAGCGCTCGATTTGATGAGGAGTTTTCCCGCTGAATCAAGGATAGCGTATCTGTTCCTTGCTACCCAAACTCCAGTCACACCCTTGAATCTCTTCCCTGATGGAGCAGCTCATGAGTTACTGATTTATTGTATTGATAACTGAGCTAAATAATTTCCTGGATTTCCAGAATTGATAATTGAGTAGGGTTTGCATTATCGGTCCAAAATAATCGCCGATAATATCGGTTGCAAACCCTAAAACTGAGCTAAAAGGCTAAAAGCACGATATTTTCAGTTTTATAATCTTCTATTCACCTAACAAGCACCTACTGCACTTTATAAATTCGGTTATCTGTAACTCGTGTAACTTCCTCGATAAAAACTTTAAATCTCTCATATCAGCGGCGTAGTCGCTTACCCATAAAATCTTAAAATCGTCATTTAGCCCAACTCATACAAGGAAACAAACGGTTACCATTTCAAATGGACCTATGGGTAAGCTAAAAACACCGTTTAACCAGTATTTCGGTTTCGGTTCGGTTAACCGACCGTTTCCCCACAACGGTTAATTAAAAATTCAAAATATTCGGTCACAGTTTAGGTTTCGATTGGCCAAGAACGCCCAGTTAAAAACCAATATTTTGGTTTCAGTTAGGATAACCGGTTGTTTCCTGCCCCGACATATTATTACCTTCTCCGCTGGCTATCTCGTTGCTCAACCAGCTAACCAAACCGAAACCGAAATACCGGTTAACCGTGCGTTTTCAGCCGACCGAAACCGGATTCATTGAGAATTGGTAACCAGTCGTTTGCTACTCTTACGCTTCCGACATATTGTTATTCCCTTCTCCGCTGGCTATCTCGTTGCTATTTCCTGCAGGTATCGGGTACACCTCATAGTAACTAGTCCCGCTCCCGCTCTTACTACTGTTGTGGGTAGACACGATAACACTGTTCTCGGCAGGGTTGTAAGACAGAGCGTTGGGTTTACAGTTGCTATCTCCTGAAAAAGAGAATAAGATTTAGAAAACTTTGCTGCCCCCTGTAGCGAGAATTAGGTTTATAGTTGCTATTCCTGCAAACAAATTGCATCTTTTTTCAGGGAGTCAAGGTCTATATCATTGTCAACTTTATGGTATCAGTTTCACTGGAATTTTTGAAGATGCTTTTAAAAGTGGTCTTGCTAAGTTTCAGATAGATTATTTTAGGGACAGCTGCTTTCGTAACAGTGTCATTCTAAGATAAAGTTGTGTTCTGAGCTCTTCTTCCAATGTAAAGCTTTTGTATATCACTAATCATTTAAATTAATCTTATAAGTTGAATTATGATAATATTTCAGAGAATGATGTAAAGTGGGATCGTCGTACACATAAAGATGTCTTAACCCTGCCGAAGCCAGTCGGTACTGGATATCATGATTTCTCAACAAAACTAAGCCTTCCACTGCTTATAACATTCGGTAGCCTGGATATTACGATTTCTCTACAAAACTAAGCCCCACTGCTTCCCATAACCAGCTGTTACAGTCACTAGGCGTACAGTCGCTGTTCCTCACGACTGCCCTGCAATTGTTTTATTCGCCAATTTACTGCCTTGATATATTATAACTATTACAAATTGCAGGCCATTGACACCTTCCGGCAAGGTCACAATATATCAGAGCACATCCTTTAACGTCACGTCAATTAGTGAGAACCAAGCTCTCCAGTGCTACTGCTATTATTATATTTACAAATTAAGAGAAATTAACGGAGCGGAGAATATTGATTTATATATATTGGATGGCTAGGTCTAGTGAAGCATTAAATATCGGGAGGAGTCAGTGACGAATATATATCGGCTCGTATTTGTCGGAGTGCGATTATAATTTGTCGGAGTGTGATTATGTAATTTAACGCCGATTTTTGGTGAGTTCTCTTTGATTGATTCTTATGCGGTATGTTGCCGAATTCGCTGTCAAACTGGACATTAAGACAGTAACTTGCTGTAGATTTATCACTTAGAGCTATGATGATGAAATCACTGTTTAGGGCCTGTAATAAATATTACACTGAGACGGCCCAGAACCGTACAATGGCTTCCGATCCCTTCGGACCTGACATTTTTTTGCTCACCTTTTTACTGTACATTCAACAACCTGGTTTTACCTGGTTTTAGCTGGAGGACCGCCACATCTTTGCCACCTATGGGGTCTGGCCAGCCCCCTTCTAACGGGGGGGGGGGCGTGTAGTCCCATGTGTCTAACCTGGTTTTAGCTGCAGTACCGCCACATCTTTGCCAACTAGGGGGCCTGGCCTACCCCCCCCCCTAAGGGGTGGAGGGGGTGTAGTCCATCTTTCTAACCCCCCCTTTAGCTGTAGGGGGGTGGTTGCCACTCCCGGGCCAATTTTCGGAGGAACCTGTCCTTGATGAAGAAAACGCTGTGTCTAACCTGGTTGGCGTGTGGTCCCATGCTGGAGACCGCCACATCTTTGCCACTAAATACCGGGGGCGTGCCCTCCCATGGTGTCTAACCTGGTTTCAGCTAGTGGTGTCAGGAAGTTTGCCACTCCCGAAGGTGTATTTTCGGAGGAACCTGTCCTTGATGAAGAGGTGTCATAACAAATAGTGGTGTCAAAGTATGGCTGGATGTCGCGTTTATTTTGAACACTATCATACCGTTGTCATGCCCTGAGATGGTGTCATAGTGGTGTAATTAATAATTATGATCTGAAGATTGTCCTCCCCCGAGGTCTTATAGAGTTCCTCTTGTTCAGTCCCACAGCCGATTTCATGAGGAATACTTGTAAAATAAACTAGTTCATCGTGAAAAAGCTCAACATGTTATAATTTCACTAAAAAGGTCGTCGTCATCATGGCTGTACGTTTTCCTGAGATTTATTAGTTTTTCAAGTCCGACTACGACTAGAAAACTAACCTGCAACAAAATTCAAAATAAAAATTTAGTTTTCTTCTGCAATTTTAGTTTTCTTCCGAATGTACTTAGCAGTTCCTCTTGTTCAGGTCCCACAGCCTAGGTGGGGATTATGGGTCGTTCATGAAAAGTAGGTGGTCAATTTGGGATTTGGAATTGACACCAGTCATTCTTGACACAATTAAACGGTTCTTACTCCATCCCTTATACCACGATAATGTCTTTACCTGATGCTCTTGTCCTCGGAATTTGACACGATAACATCGCTGCGGGGATGAAAGATAACGTTGCTGACGTTGTTGTAGTGTCCCCTGCACGTGTCGACCTCCCACGCGCGCGCCTCGTTGTACCGCCACAGCTTCACTTGCCTATCATCAGCACCTGGGGAGAATGTGTCTCAAACACAAGGAAATATTTTATATGAAGTTATCTTTTTCTCGTGTTTTCCCATATTGAAAACAGATTGAACAATAACCCTGTTCCCATGGCCAGGTACTAGCTACTCAACACTTTGAAACGACCAGGTAACCGAAAACCAAACCGAAATACCCTGATTAACCGGTTGTTTTAAAATACCGAAACCGTAACTGTAACCGGAAATTTATTGAGAAATGGTAACCGGTCGTTTGCTACTCACCACTGATGATGAGTGGTTGGGTTGGATGGAACTGCACCCAATTCACACCCCGGTCGTGGCCTTCCAACACATGTTTCACAACAGCATCACTCTGTCCAAACAAGTCAATTTGTCCTGGCGTTTGGGTCCGGAAGGAATCAGCTGAAATTAACGAAAAGGGTTTGAAAAGCATAGACAAATAATATTCGTAAAATTTGACCTGAAGTTTAAAACCATTCAGCGACAGTATTAAAAAACCGAAATTCAAAAAAACCTGGGGAAAACCTTTACAGACTTATTATACCTGATCCGGGCTGGGCTCGCTTCCTCTTGAGACCTCCAATATCCCACACCCTAACAGTCTGATCAAGACTTGCTGAGACCACGAGGTCTTGTTTGGGGTGGAACTGGGCACACATTACGTAGTGGTTGTGTCCCGTCAGTACACTGCAGATTTTAAGGGAAGTGAGAGAGTGAAAAACAATGATCACCAGTCTAATCTTAGGGGCTTTGAATAATACAAGGTCAATATAACACATCTATTAGGCTGAGGAAAATATTATAGAGACAACACAGATGTTGACCAACAAGGCCATTGTACCTGATGCAAGATCTGCTCTGCCAGTTCCAGATCCGGATGGTCTGGTCATCAGAACAACTTATGATCCAGGGATGCTCCTCATGGAAAAAGGTTGTTCGGATGTAGTCAAGATGTCCTAGCATGGTGAAGAGACATTTTCTCTGCTTGTAATTCCAAACCTGATAAGTCATCATTAATCACTACGTCATAGTGACACTATGTACTTTTGAGTGTGTCATAATTTGACCTAAATGTAGAGGTCAAATTATATGGAATGAAGTCAATAACAGAGCTTCAAGCTTTCAAGGTCAAAAAGCATAATATGGTGCACCGTGCACCAAGAAATCAATGGTATATTTAATTAACATCAAATGTTCCCACAATACCTTGATCTTGTAATCATCCCCTCCTGACACAAACAAAGGCTGAGCTTCATGAAAACTGATACCTCTGACAGGACCATCATGCTCATCAAACTTCTCTATGAGCGTTCTCATCCGGTAATCCCATAGCTGGATGATTCCAGAGTGTAGAGAGGTGAGTACCCATGGTCTGGTAGTGTGGAAGGATATACCTAAAAGGAGGGATGTTTAGGCAATTTTAATTCATAATAATCATTTCCTAATGTAATCTGAAAAAAGATTTTAGATTCAAGTGAAGCATTCATTATTGATAATTCTGTATTTCATTACAATGATCAATCACACCAAGCAAGTCAACCATTAGTTTCCTTCAGCTGCACCAAAGCCGAGAAATTGCTAAATTGGCTGCTGTGTTTAAACAATGTCCATTCGGATAATTAACTGACCTTTAACACGAGCAGACTTTGTTTGGAACTTTTCGAGCATTCTTGCTCAAAAGGAGTAATGATTAGCAATTATTAATAAGGAAGGTAGTTTTACTAAGGATATAAATCAAACTGTTCCTAAGTATCGAATGAATTTTTTATGAATTGAATATTCAAATCACAAAGAAAAATTTTCTTCAAGACAGCAAACTGCAAGACTTTTATCCAACTCCTTGTTTGAACACCACCACGACCCCTTTATGTGACTCAATCTGGACAGCAGTAAGATCTAAGTGAGCCTCACCAAGATGAGTGGTGTGCAGGCTTCAACAGTCCAATACTTACCTCAGGTTTCTAGGTGTTTAAATTGTGAGGGCATTTAATGATATCAAATGAATGAGACTTCGTGAATGAAACTCAATGTTGATAATGAACAGAATAAATATAAAAATTTCACACAAATCAAACATTCATGGTCTTTAACAGGATCCTAGTAGAGATGCCTTCATCTGAGATTTAAGTAGATCCAAACAAGTCATAATGAGACACCAAAAATGATGTGGTGTAATGAAA
>WFMF01000415.1:76904-160145 GCA_011033025.1 Beroe forskalii | reverse complement strand
TTTGGGAAAGTAAAAACCAGTGAGCGGATTAAAATAGTAAAGATAATCTAGTTTTTACATGCTTTACAGAATAACTTAAAATAATCTTTCGAAATCATGAAATAAGCTGAAACAACTTCATATGTGTATTCTTGAACGGTTTTTGCACTATATTGGATTATCATGTCAATGAGCAAAATGATTAAAAATGGCGAAATCTCGAAATTGAAAATATTGTCCAAATGTTCATCTCAGATGAGATGATACACTGCTCATCTGAATAGGGTTTCATTGTTGATGAAAACAGTCTCTGGAGGACCTTTGTAAATCTGAGAAATCTCAATGTTGTCAAGTTTCTCGACAATGTAATCGACCATGGTGTCAACGAACGAAGCTTTTGGGGTGTCAGACATTGACAGTAGACTTCGTCCAGGAACTGAAATAAAATGATCGATCAATTTTAAATAAAGATTTTTGAATACAAGGAAAGGTAACTGGTATTAATCACGGATACCCCTTGTCAGACGTTGTCTGACCCCTTCGCCTTCGGAGGTCAAAATTCAAATCCCTAATATATTTAAGGGCACCAAAAATGGAGTACATTGTAATTGTACGTGTTTTCAACTGTATGAATTTCCAAACTACATGTTCATATTTGTATTGTACAAGCATTTCTATTGTAATTCCATGCAATTATCGATGATCTAATGTCACTTGGAATCGCCACGTCTTTGTTTTTGTGCGCAGGAAATTTTCCAAAAATAGCGATTCCGCGAATCGGATCAAAAGAAATTGCTCGCGCGTTACGCAAAGTCGGTGAACCAGGCCAAAGCCAGTAGATTTTCTAGCCCAATATTGTCATGATTTTACAGGAGTTGTACCTAAAATTTTTGTGCATTCATAAATTACGCTGGTTATGAGTGAATGATCGAAGCATGAAATGAGAGAGAAAGAAAAGAGGCTCTTTTTATCGTAACAAATTTGTGTGCACTCAATCTGATCAACTTGGTATGTGCACGTAACATTTTTCGTCATGCTCCATTGGGTGCCTAAAGTGGTGTCAACGTCATAGGATTGGTATGTGGAATGTGTAAACGTAGCTATTCGTCACGCTTAATATGGTGCAGAGTGGTGTCAACGTCATACAGTTGGTATGCGCACGCTATTCGTCATGCTTGATTTGGTACTGAGTGGTGTCAACGTCATTGCGTTGGTATGTGGAATGTGCATACGTCGTCGTTCGTCATTGATGATGGAGTGGTGTCAGTCACCATATATAATGCCTAGGGTGGTTCAAAAATCCTTTTTCTCATCAAATCAATAGAAGACAATGTGGATAAGTTGCTCCAGGATATCAAGAAACACCACAAAAAATTTCAAGTCAAAATTGATCGGGAAAGCCGCCTCCTGGCCACGCCCTTTTTTCGGGATTTCTTATAAAAAACCGAAAAATGGCTTTTTCGGCGTTTTACTTCCATTTATTTGTGTTGGAACCATTTTCCTTTAATATAAACCGTAGGAAGGCATTTTGTTTACTTGGGGTTTCAAAAGTGTACGACCACGCCCAAACCGATTTTCTGACCACGCCCTATTTTAACAGGCGAAATCGCTAAAATCGGCGTTTTTGGCATTTTACTTTCACTTTTTCATGCTGGAACCATTTTCCTTTAATATAAACCGTAGGAAGGCATTTCGTTTATTTGGGGTTTCAAAAGTGTACGACCACGCCCAAACCGATTTTCTGACCACGCCCTATTTTAACCGGCGAAATCGCTAAAATCGGCGTTTTGGCATTTTACTTTCACTTTTTCATGCTTGAACCATTTTCCTTTAATATAAACCGTAGGAAGGCATTTCGTTTACTTGGGGTTTCAAAAGTGTACGACCACGCCCAAACCGATTTTCTGACCACGCCCTATTTTAACAGGCAAAATCGCGAAAATCGGCATTTTTGGCATGTTACATTCACTTTTTCATGCTGGAACCATTTTCCTTTAATATGAACCGTATGACGATACTTTGTTCATTTTGGCTTGCAAAGGTGTCAGACCACACCCAACCCGATATATCGACCACGCCCATTTTCACGAGTTGTAAACATTTTACGAGGCAATAATTCTCTGTCCTCATTGGCTATTGAGGGTCAGCCAGGAAGGTGTTAGGTACATGGATGAGGGAGAAGAGGATGGTGGAGGGAGAAGTACCTTCTGATTTCTTTAGCACCATACTTCCTTGCACTGTCAGACGTTCCCGAGCCTCTGCAAGGAAGGATGGTGCTGAAGGAATCAGAAGCAACTTCTCCCTCACCTTTGTTCAATTTCTACGGAAGCTCCTGGAGCATCATTTTCCTGACATCCCCTGCCACAAGAAGAAGAAGCTGGAAAGGATAGCTTTCTTCCTTCTCTTTGGCTACCTGCAGTCGTGATTGAGATGCTCATCCCTCTTCTCTGCCCCCAACGACGACCTCGACCTCCAACTTTTGAAACCCCAAGTAAACAAAATGCCTTCCTACGGTTTATATTAAAGGAAAATGGTTCCAATACAAATAAATGGAAGTAAAACGCCGAAAAAGCCATTTTTCGGTTTTTTACCTGTATAAGAAATCCCGAAAAAAGGGCGTGGCCAGGAGGCGGCTTTTCCCGATCGAATTTTGACTTGAAATTTTTTGTGGTGTTTCTTGATATCCTGGAGCAACTTATCCACATTGTCTTAGCTATTGATTTGATGAGAAAAAGGATTTTTGAACCACCCTAATAATGCCGTGTGCTGCCCCTCTCGCCATTAGTTCTATTTGTTTTCTTGATGTTCAACTTGTCTTGCTTAACGTTTTGTAAATTAAGTACCATTGTTGTTAAGGTACCGCTGTTGTTAAGGTACCGTTGTTGTTAAGGTACCGTTGTTGTTAAGGTGCCGTTGTTGTTAAGGTACCGTTGTTGTTAAGGTACCGTTGCTGTTAAGGTACTGTGTTATTAAGGTACCGTTGTTGTTAAAGGTACTGTTGTTCTTAATAAGGTACCGTCGTTGTTAAGGTACCGTTGTTGTTAAGTTACCGTTGTTGTTAAGGTACCGTTGTTGTTAAGTTACCGTTGTTGTTAAGGTACCGTTGTTGTTAAGGTACCGTTGTTGTTAAAGGTACCGTTGTTGTTAGGGTACCCATGATGTACCGTTGATATTTAGGTGCCCAGTTAGGAACCGTTGTTGTTGAGGTACCCAGTTAAGTACCGTTGTAAATGACGTACCGTTGTTAATAAGGTACCGTTGTTTAAAAGGTACCGTCGTTAACACGGTACGATTGTTAACAAGGTAAGATTGTAAACCTCGAGAACACCTTCTCGCCGAAGCCATCTAAGACATAAATCAAAAGTGTACCAAGAAGACTGCGGAAAGTAAGGTGTTTTGGTACAACAACTTTTCGAAAACTGCTCTTCAGATTTTTAAGGAACTTTGTATTTAAGTTAAGCATGACCCAGAGAATTTTAGCGATTTTACGGTATTTTGGTACAACGGTTATTCGAAAACTAGTTGTCACATTTGAATGAAGCTTTCCAATCAGGGTGAGAATGATCAAAATAACATAAAAACGTCAAAAGAAAAGAAAAATGGTATTTCCTTGTGTTCCGTTATAGCTTGAAATTTAGCATATAGACCCCTTTTTTGACGTTATTATGTTTTTTAGTCATGCTTGACCAAACTGGAAATTTTCATTAAAATGTGACGGCTAGTTTGGGAGCTATGTCAACTTGTACCAAATCCCGTAATTTGGTACACTTGGTACACGTAGGTCCCCGTCCCTCTCCCGAAGCCACTAGGCCTAGGAAATATAACAAACACCATGGTGTACCGACCAAGATTTAATGCTGCAAAAGTAGGTGAGGTATACAAATCCAATAGTTTACAAAGTTGGTGCTTGAAAACTGTGAATATTGAAGAATTATTCCAGTTTGATCAAGCATAGCCCTCAAGGCTCAAGCCCTAAGAACATAAAACGACGAAAATCCAGGTGTCCACTTTCGCTTCGACACTGAATGTATGTGCGTATTGTGACGTAGTAGTGTCAAAGGCACGTAGTGGAATGTTATTCTGCGTGACGTAGTGGTGTCAAAGGCACGAAGTGGCATGCTATCAAGTGACATAGTGGTGTCAAAGGCATGTAGTGGTATGCTATGTAGTGTGACGTAGTGGTGTCAAAGGCACGAAGTGGCATGCTATCAAGTGACGTAGTGGTGTCAAAGGCATGTAGTGGTATGCTATGTAGTGTGCGTAGTGGTGTCAAAGGCATGTAGTGGTATGCTATGTAGTGTAACATAGTGGTGTCAAAGGCACGAAGTGGCATGCTATCAAGTGACGTAGTGGTGTCAAAGGCACGTAGTGGTATGCTATGTAGGGTGACATAGTGGTGTCAAAGGCATGTAGTGGTATGCTATGTAGTGTAACATAGTGGTGTCAAAGGCACGAAGTGGCATGCTATCAAGTGACGTAGTGGTGTCAAAGGCACGTAGTGGTATGCTATGTAGGGTGACATAGTGGTGTCAAAGGCATGTAGTGGTATGCTATGTAGAGTGACATAGTGGTGTCAAAGGCATGTAGTGGTATGCTATGTAGTGTGCGTAGTGGTGTCAAAGGCATGTAATGGTATGCTATGTAGTGTAACATAGTGGTGTCAAAGGCACGAAGTGGCATGCTATCAAGTGACGTAGTGGTGTCAAAGGCACGTAGTGGTATGCTATGTAGGGTGACATAGTGGTGTCAAAGGCATGTAGTGGTATGCTATGTAGTGTAACATAGTGGTGTCAAAGGCACGAAGTGGCATGCTATCAAGTGACTTAGTGGTGTCGAAGACAAGTAGTGGTATGATATCTAGGGTGACATAGTGGTGTCAAAGGCATGTAGTGGTATGCTATGTAGTGTGCGTAGTGGTGTCAAAGGCATGTGGTGACATGTTGTCTAGTGTGACGAAGCGGTGAACCCTCCAAATGTTTACAGGGCCATTGCACACCCTGTACAATGTTTACAATGTTAACACCATGTATCAAATCATTGGTTTTAGGCCAAGAAGCGCGGCGCTCTAGAAGAATTTCTCTTGGGCAAGGAGATGTCTATGATCCCGTGTACTAAAACCTTCCATTTGACATGGACTATAATTCTATTTGAGGACGCTAGTCAGGGGTAACTTGCATGATGAATCAATATACATTCACAAATAATCAGTAGATTAAAATATACCACTGTAGCAAAACTCACTGATGTTGGAGGTAGCAGTATTGCTGACACCTTGGAAGGGTGATGCGAATAAGGGGAAGAGGAAGATGGTGAAGGACAGGAAAATACCCTGAAAATAAGTTTAAGTTGAGGCACACAGGCACAATTCAAGTTTCAGAAAATTATGATGGGCACAATTTGAGGGAGCAATGAAATTATGGAAGATTTTATGTGGATCATGTGAAAAATATTTAAGATGATAAAATTTGAGCAGCATATTTGATTCGCTAATCTAACGGTGCATAGTGGCACTGCTAGAGGAGTGTAAATCTTCATCACTCGAGGAGAAGTCAAATGCTGATCACTACACCAAATTAATAATTCCTGTACACTATAAAAGGCACGAGGAGTCAGCCGAGTGAAATAAGTGCAACAGTATCAAATTTGTGGCGTGATACACCAAGCGAATACTTTACTACGACCAGCAGTCCTTGGCTTCTAATTGCACGATAATAATTTGTATGACTAATAATCTCATTTTGATAAATTGAGAAGGACAGGAAAATACCCATGAGGCAAGTGGTAGTCTGGGAGCCGATCGTACACTTCTTTGTCGAACAGACAGCTTTTTTCAGCTGCTCCATTAGAGACCTGCAAAGTTGGAAGGTACAGCGCAAGCCGAAAATAATGATTAATAGATCAATATAATATGGGCATAATATTATATCAGTTTTGTACATTCGATCTTTAATTCTGGTATAGGGATAATTTCTTGGACATGAAATATAGGAGTTAAAGGCTTTTGTCTCTTAGTGAGAAGTAGACTGTAGTTTTTTCTTTTTCCAGAATAATGAACAGGTTCCTCTCAGAGTACAATAATACAGGAACAACGCCCCAAATTGAGCAGCTCTTCAACAAAACCCCAATCCTTAGCACATCGCACCTGTTTCGCTTCTGGAGTTCATCAATTGTGTTCTGCAGCTTTACATTGACTACTGTGTGCTCTTCAACTCTGAAAAGAGATCGCAGTTAAAACCGTGCCCGAGGTTGACGGTGAATGTTATGATGTCATCATCAGGGCATAAAGTGGTAAGATGCTGGCGTTGAAACGTCTACTTTTCTATACGCGGTATTCATGGATCTGCAAAGAATGCTAGAACTCGCTCTGTATCGAACTTGTGAGGAACATTAGATTAGAAAATATACATTTCATTCAGAGACAAAAGGTTTTGAGTGCGTAATATTTGAAAATAAGCATTTTATTCAGAGAAAAGGGCCTTAAGAAAGGAACATTAGATTAGAAAATATACATTTCATTTAGAAAAGAAAAGGTTTTGAGTGCGTAATATTTGAAAATAAACATTTTATTCAGAGAAAAGGGTCTTAAGAAAGGAATATTAACTCATCAAAAAATGTACCTTTTATTCAGAAAGAAAGGTTTTGAGAAAGGCTCTACGTATTGTTATAAGGCTTTAAGCTTTATACAAAGAATTTCTGTGTAAAGGACACCGCAGAATGGATTGTGAACAACAGTCTAGTCACATACTTATTAATGAAATTATCATATCAATTTGTAGTAATATTCTCTTTGGAATGCGGCAGGGGACAGTGATCACATTCTGAGGTGCTTTCTTGAAATGTATTCTTGTGGCATATTTCATTACACGCGCTACACAATGTTTTCATGAATCCTTCCCGAAGATAAGTTTCATTACATTTAACAATAGCAATGAAAACATTGAAGAGGTGATTTCTTAAAGTCATAAGCTTGAGATTTAGCATCATGGTAGCGACTATCCTCTTATGGAGCCGTCACATATTACGTCATCATTTTTTTGCTCATTTTCAACCCCCCCCCCGTCTGTCATCATTTGCTGACCCCCTCCCCCATGCTGACGTCAGCAAACCTCAAACCCCCTCCTCCGGGTCGAGTGATGACGTAATGTCGTAATATGTGACGGCTCCCTTATGGATAAGCATCACACGAGGGTTAGCCGAGTGTGATAATTCTACTATTCTAGATAAAACACGATCCATCAGTTTGTTGTTTTCGTTATCATTCGACATTTCAGTTTTCATCGCTCATCATTAACGTTTTTGTTCGCGCCACTGACAAGTTTGAAGGGGTGTGATATCAACACTTATCACACTCTAATCCGGGGGAGGGGGTACTACCTTCTCTCGAGCCCCCCGATGTACTCCTTCCTCCTCTTCCTGCTCTCCGCAGCGGATATCTTGTTCTTTATCTTCCGTCTCACTCTCTTCAGAGCTCGTTCCTCGTTCTGAAGCAGGGGGAGTTAAGTGCCGTCAGCACAACCCCTGGAAGTCGAGAAGTTCTACATTTTGCAGAGCTCATTCTTCCAGTGACACAGTGTTCAGACACGAGCTGAGGCATGTGAAATCATAACCCAAAATATACGCGGGTCTGATGAAACCATCTCACTGTGTATCGAATGTCAGTTAATTCGTGCGCTGATTTCACAGATAGGTTACGTGAAATAGTCTGCAGACAGCATGACACTTTCACTTCACTCGTTATCATGGTATCGTGCGTATAAGAGTTACAGTTGCTAGGACTTTTTAAGGAAATGTCGTGAATTAATTACAGTTCATCATTATTGTAAAACTTCAAACTATTACAGTTCATTACTTCATTACTTCATTACCACACACAAAATGCAGGTTCGGTTATGATTTCATTGTGCATAGAATTTCCATGATTAAGAACTCAGGAATAATATTCTTTTTATTCAATTCGGACAACATAAAGCTGCAAATTAAATGCAGTTGAAATACGATTATTAGGAGATTTGAAGAAATTGATATTTACACGGGATTTTCGACTTGGTTACGTTGAAATGAGTTCAAATTCGACTAATGCACGTGAAATTAGATCTGGTTGCTATATTTCAGCACGTGAGTACACACGGACGCTTTGTAGAAATTAAGACATATATCAATTCTAGTAATTCCAAGTTAGAATAACTTAGTTTTGGACTTCCTCAGGGTGATTTATGTGGGTTAGACTTGCGTGTGGGCTTGTAACGAGGGTTCCGACTACGTGTGGGCAAGTTACGTGGGTCCAAACTGCCTTTGGGCAAGTAACATGGGTTCAAACTACATACATCTGTCAAGATATCACCACCAAAACCGTTGGACGGTTGGTCTAGTAACCCCCCGCGGGTTTGGATGTGACAACGGAACCTGAAAAGAGACAAAATGGGCTGATCACATCCAAACCAGCGGGGGGTTACTAGACCAACCGTCCAACGGTTTTGGTGGTGTATTTATATGCTGAGAGTGAAGAAAATGTTTTCTTGCGTTTGAAAAACTTGGTAAATAATATCGTTACATAACTCCCAACAGCGAAGTAGCAAATTGTTTTCAACTCGGGCTGCGCCCTCGATGAAAACAAATCATTATTCAACTCAGCCTTCGGCTTCGGTGAATAATGCAATTTATGCCACTCGCTTCGCTCGAGGCATAAATCATGTTACTTCACTGTTGCTCGTTATGTAACTACATATTATATCACCCTGTGACACTCAAATCTATAACTTATACCCCTGGCCAGTTTTCTTTTTACCGCGGGGGGTTACCGCCCTGGCCAGGGCGGGAATATTTGGTATGTGTCCCATATAACTCTGGCTGAGTGACGTCACAGACCTAAAGGTAAATTTTTCTGTATCCTAAACCTAAATATGGCCCTAACCTTAATCCTGACCCTAAACCTAAATAATTTCAACATGAATAATCAACCTGACAAAGCCGCGCATGTACTATAATGATATTAATGGTTAACACAGCACTGGATAAAATCGGCATTGGATATAATCAGCACTGGATATAATCCGCACTGGATAGAACTAGAGGTCATGTGATATGCTACGTAATACGTCTCGTGATGTCATTATCACGTGACATCAGGGTAACTGCGTGCATACTAATGGTAACTGGGTGGATACTAATGGTAGCTGGGTGGATACTAATGGTAACTGGGTGGATACTAATGGTAACTGGGTGGATACTAATGGTAACTGTGTGGATACTAATGGTAACTGGGTGGATACTAATGGTAACTAGGTGGATACTAATGGTCACTGGGTGGATACTAATGGTAACTGGGTGGATACTAATGGTAACTGGGTGGATACTAATGGTAACTGGGTGGATACTAATGGTAACTGGGTGGATACTAATGGTAACTGGGTGGATACTAATGGTAACTGGGTGGATACTAATGGTAACTGGTTGGATACTAATGGTAACTGGGTGGATACTAATGGTAACTGGGTGGATACTAATGGTAACTGGGTGGATACTAATGGTAACTGGGTGGATACTAATGGTAACTGGGTGGATACTAATGGTAACTGGGTGGATACTAATGGTAACTGGGTGGATACTAATGGTAACTGGGTGGATACTAATGGTAACTGGGTGGATACTAATGGTAACTGGGTGGATACTAATGGTAACTGGGTGGATACTAATGGTAACTGGGTACGATACTAATGGTAACTGGGTGGATACTAATGGTAACTGGGTGGATACTAATGGTAACTGGGTGGATACTAATGGTAACTGGGTGGATACTAATGGTAACTGGGTGGATACTAATGGTAACTGGGTGGATACTAATGGTAACTCGGTGGATACTAATGGTAACTGGGTGGATACTAATGGTAACTGGGTGGATACTAATGGTAACTGGGTGGATACTAATGGTAACTGGGTGGATACTAATGGTAACTGGGTGGATACTAATGGTAACTGGGTGGATACTAATGGTAACTGGGTGGATACTAATGGTAACTGAGTGGATACTAATGGTAACTGAGTGGATACTAATGGTAACTTGGTACAATGGTAACTTAGTGGATACTAATGGCAACTGTGTGGATACTAAAATGTTCAAAATTGGTGCTTTTTGAGGCATAATAAAAGTAATAAATGTATCATGAACAATAATATATCTTTTTGGGGCTAGCTGATTTTAGGTAACCCAAGTATTTTTTTGTCCACAGCTAAAGTCATTTTAAGGTATATATCACTTTTGGTGGATACTAAAATTTAACTGTGTTTTTAATCGAATTTAGTATCCACAGAAAGGTGTTAGTTACCACTGGCACTGTAAAAAATAATCCATGGCTCGAATTATGGACTCTTAAAATTATTTTTTGCCGTTTTGTGGTAACTGATGGATACTAATTCGTCAGTGGATACTAATGGATACTAAATGGTAACTAACGGCAATTTTTAGTATCCGTGGAAACTGGGTGGATACTAAATGGTAACTGATGGTAACTAATGGTAACTAGTGGATACTAATTTAGTATCCACGGTGGATACTATTTATTAAAAAATAGACTACTGTATCCATTAGTATCCGTGGATACTAAATCTGACATTTAGTATCCACCATAGTATCCACCCAGTATCCACTCAGTTACCACGGATACTAATGGTAACTAATGGATACTAATTTTCGCTGTGTTCCTTTGCTATTTCACAACAGAGGTAAAATTTTTCTGAAAGTCAAATTTATTCGAGGCTCATGGCAGTTCTTACGAGGTGGGATACCATGATACCAGTATTTATTGGTATCCTTTTCCATGAGTAGCAACATACCATCACATAGAGAAATGGCCTCATTCGTAATCCCAGCATCTTTATCATGATATTTGAAAATAAAATCTCTTGATGCCCCAAGTGAAAAGCTTGCAATGGGCACTGACATATCTAATTCCTTCTCGTCATCCTTATGATAACCCATTTTATCATTTCCATCAGCATATCTATTGATTAAGACAAAATTATAGGCCACTGAAGTTAAGCTTTCAATATGATCTTTGATCAAATTTAATGTCTTTGTCCATGGTTTTGCAGAAATAGTTAGGCCACTATATTTATATTTAATCCCTTCATCTCCATATGCAGATTGCTTTCGAGGAATATCATGCCATTTTCCAAAAACTTGGATCTTTGAAAAATCACCAGTTAAGTATTCAATTTCGTTTTCAAGGTCTGCAAAGTATCTACTACACAAGGAAGTGGAAAATATGACTGCATAGCGAATATCTAATCCATCTCGAGAAATAGTTTGCCACTTAACAGAAGTTTTAGTATATTTACAAGAAGATCTTTCACTGTCGAAAAAGCTATCAAGAGTAGTTTGTGCTTTTCGTTTCATCCTACATGAATTATATGAGATAGACATATACAAGGCCATCCATAAAGGATGCCCCCAATAAGGGGGATGTTTGCGGACATATTATTGGGGGAGAGGGTGTTTGGCCAAATGTGGATGTCTGCAGTGTGTGTGTAAAATTTTGGTCAATTTGATGAGTTTTTCACAATAAAATCGTGAAATTCCTGGCCCAAAAATGATGACCCTAATAGATTTTCAAGAAAAATGCAGACGTCTGAGGGGAAGAAGGGGTTTCTGGACAACCGAGAGCTAGCTCAAGGAAGGGTCTAAAAAGGCTGAAATTTTGCAGATGTCCTTTATGGTCCATGACCCCTAAGCAAACTCTTTTACAGTACCTTGACTATGTGTCTAATTCAGTAAACTCATACATACTAGAGAAACTGGAAGTGATGAAATTGATACATAATACACACATTGTATCACCACCAAAACCACTGGACTGTTGATCTAGTAACTGATACTGGTTTGGATTTGGTCAGTCAATTTTGCATCTTTTCGGGTTCACTTGTCAAGCCAAACCCACAGAGGGTTTTGAGCAACCGTCCAACAGTTTTCTGGGGGGAGGGAGGTTTGTAACCCAACAAAAAAAAACCTAGCCCAAGAATCGGAGGAGTAGGGTAGGCATTTTTTGTTTTTTGGGTGGGTCTTTCAAAATTTTTTGAATTATGCCTAGATGGGTTGTTCACACTATTTTAACCCATTACAAGCCAGGTCCTATGTATAGTACCGTTTATTGGAGACGTTGCTGGCATGTAGTGGGTTAATACAGCTGTACTGTGTTACTACAACTGTCCACTATATGGGTACCTGGAGGAGGGGTTGCTGGAGTAGTGAACAAATAAATTCCCAATCGCTCTGACAAGAATGAAATGCTGGTATACTGAATTAAATTCAAAATGAGGCAGAAATCTTTCGTTTTAAACATCATCAGTGCCTCAAATTTGATTGTATAACAGTGTTGTAAATTTTAAAACTAGTACTACACTACACTGGGGTATAGTGGAGTAAGACACTCACCCATTACAAGCCAGATCCTATATAAAGTACTGTTATATTGGAGTAGTTGCTGGTATGAAGTGGGTTAATCGTGATGCTATTGATGTCAAATGGTTTCCAACAAGATTCATCATAATAAGACTGCTGTCTTTAATTGAAAGTAACAATTATGATTCAAGGCAAATAACTACTCCACAATATCAACTGACAGTTTCGAAACATAACTTGACTTTATGAAAAGCTATGAATCATCTTCAGGATCTCCGAGGTGCAGCCTTTTAGACTTATAGTTTTGGATTCATTTCAGGTAAACAAGGTAAATAACCAAATGCACAAAGAATTAGACTTGGCTCAGTCACTTCTGAAACTATCATTATCAAGTTTGGAGTTCCACAGGGCTCAGTACTAGGTCCAGTCCTATTCAACATTTATATTCGATCAATCTACTTGTGTGTTAATAGACTTGGCTTCAGTATTTTTGGCTATGCTGATGATCATCAGGTTACCAAAAAATTTCGTCCAACAGAACAACTAGATGTATTGACAAATCAGATAAATGACTGCTTTGATGCTATCAGAAAATGGATGTCTAAGTTTTATCTACAGCTTAATGAACCCAAGACTCAAATTACTATATTTGGGTCAAGTAAAATCCTGAACAAAGTTGTAATTGACGGCGTGAATTTGTTATGTGAATATGTGGTGCAACCATAAGGTGGTTTCATCGTTTCGCGTCGATCGAATGAACTGATGAAATGAAAAACGCGCACAATACACTTTCATGATGACTTCCGCGCAAAACAGCAAGTGCGAGCAATTGTTGTGTGAGTGTGACGTCGTCAGACCCATTATTTAAATGCGCGCGCGCTTCGCGCGCGCGAGGGGGTCAGGCAACGCCTGACAAAGCAATTGTGTGCGTTTTTCATTTGATCAATTCATTCGATCGACGCAGAACGATGCAGGTGCCTAAGGTTTCAGTTCCTAAGCCCGCATAGGTGTTTGTACGCGCCGCGCGCTTCCCTACGGGATCACGATAACAGGGATATACGCGCGCCATTTTTTCTGCAACACGACCCTCCAAATTTCCGAGTGTTGCGCGCTATACTAGGGTGCGTCTCCCATGTAAACGGGAGCCTTCATTATCTATGACATGGACAATGACGTCACTCAGAAAATATAATTAAGCGCATCTAGCGCTTTAAGCATTAAGGTTAGGGTTCTGGTTAGGGTCAGGATTTGTTAGGTTCAGGGTTAGGATTAAGGTTAGGGTTTTGGTTAGGGCAATGGTTAGGTTTAGGATACAGAAAAATTGACGTTTAGATCTGTGACGTCACTCAGAGCCGTTTATATGGGAGACATACCTATACTAGGGATCGGATGGGTGAAATCCATCTAGGAGTAATAAGCTATAGCCTTACCAATACCACGTTTGTCCAATTTTACTCCACACGATGCAATTATGGATTTATATGAAATTTGGGGATTTTTTTCGAAAAATCCCTATATTTTTGTTCCCCGCAAAGTTTCAAAATGACACAATCATCATGCGTTATATCCGCAATAATATTCCCAAATTTCGTACCCCAAAATTTCAATCCCCGGAATTATTCCTCCATCACCATGCAAATTCATTTCGTATATAAGCAGTATATATAAGGTATCATGAAGTAGAATTATATTTATTAACACAAATTAATGTACATACCCATGGGCAATTTTTATGTCCAATCTTCAGATTTTTTAAGATTTACTGGCCTTTAATTTGACCGGCCCCACTTTAACCGGCCTTTTTTTAACCGGCCCTTTGGACAAAAATCTCAAAGTCGTTTTTATCCTTAAGGGCCGGTTAAATAAAGGCTAATAAGGTAAGTCTGAACATTGAACATATGAAAATATAGCCCTTTCTAAATATAACATCCTAGTCTGAGTCCACATTCAAAATCAGAGTATCCTCCAAGTCCAATGAGATGTTCATCCAATGCTGATCATACTACCATTGCGATGCAGTTGTAGGAGTTATACTGAGCTTCTTGCGTTTGTTGGACTTCAGCCAAGAAAATCCGTAGCCACAGCGATCCTCCTGAATTGTGAATAAAAGTTTGTTACACAACTTGAATTTAAAATCATCCACACACGATAATGGCAATATTTTAAGTTTAGGCCAAAAATAGGCCAGCGCCACGTTTCGTATATTGGCCATCAGGCCATTTCAGTGTATAGTATTTTGACAAATACACTAAAATAATCAGCTCGTGGAGTCAAATCGAATGCAATCAGATCTTTTTTATTCAAAAAAGGATTGTACGACGGAAGTTCGAACGACGAAAGTCAGAAACGACGTAAGTTCGAACAAAATGAGCAGTTCGAACTTCCGTCGCCAAACATGACGGAAGTTCGAGACGACGGAAGTTCGAATCTTTCGTCGGATTACGAGGGAGAGGGGGGTTACACTTACTGTTAGAATCGGCAAAAACTTGATAACATAATGATAATATTAATAATTCAAGATATAATGCGAACCATCTCTATGAGCAATGTGGGACCTACAGCTATGGACAAAAGACCACCGTCAAAACGTTGACACTCGTCCAGGTCATCCTGGCTAACTCATATCCCAAATTGAAATTCGTGTTTTCCAAAATATGAAAGGTAAACTAAGCGAAGGGACAACATCAGCTTTGTATTACCTGGAGCGTATACCAAGGGCAGATGTTGTTGTGGGAAACAAAATGCTTCACCCGA
This sequence comes from Beroe forskalii, assembly GCA_011033025.1. Classification (NCBI taxonomy): domain Eukaryota; kingdom Metazoa; phylum Ctenophora; class Nuda; order Beroida; family Beroidae; genus Beroe; species Beroe forskalii. The sequence goes on along the minus strand of WFMF01000415.1, from coordinate 145,018 downwards.
CGGCTTGAGGATGGCGGCTTCTTGAAGAATATCTTAGGCAGGAAACCGTTTTCTAGCTGAAAAGGTGGGGTGAATTCAATGGGAATTCCCAAAAAATAATGAAATTGATACTTTAAAGTTAAAACATAAGCAGTCGAATGAAAACAGGAACATTCATGGAGACCAACCTACCCTGCAACAAAGATTATTGGACAGCCACACGGTCCCAGAAAAGTCCTTCCGGCAAGTCCGGCACTTGCCCAGCGACTTGTACGTGCTGGAAGTGGGCATATCTCAGAGTAAAGTGGGGTAATGTAGAGCTGAGCAGGAGCTTCAACAAGTGAACCAGAGAGGTGCTGTGCAGCTGCTGCTTTGTTGCAATGGTCGGCAGTACCGTCCTACTGCATCGTGGTGGTGGTAGAGTCACGTGATACCCCCACGTGACACCCCCACGTGGGGTACAACTCCACACATTCCTGAGCAGTTCACTGGACCCCACTGGGAGGACGAAGCTGCTTGTCAAGTCCAATTACAGTTACCAAGCAGTTTATATGTGAGGTGGATGCTTTGTTCAGTTGATCCTCTGCAAACACATCACTACCAATGAATTGGTTTCTGAGGCGCTACGTGAGGTGTAGCGCTTTCATACATGAAATTGCGGCAACGTGGCACAGGCTACAGGCCGGAGAGGACTCCTGACGCTCAGACATGCTTACTGAGAAATAGGAAATTGTGGTGAAAACGTAAAGTAATGCGGCCAATGGCCATGGGACACACATTTCCGGGAGTTCTCAAAAATGTTGCAATAGCAGTCCATTATTAGTTTAAGTAATGGGAATAGGATACATACTCAGAAACACTCAGTTATCACTTTAATTTTGTAATAAATTTGACCTCATAAAATAAATACATAATCAAATTTCTACAAACGCTCTAAAAAGCAGAGCTCATGGCCCATGAAAAGCCGGTATTACGAGACCTCACAAATACACAATATGAGAAAACGGTAAATGAATACAACAACAAAACCATAGCACAAAAAGAGGTGCCCAGCCTAACCACAGAATGAAGGTTAAATATTACAGCACTAAAAACTTGTGTAACATTGTCGAGCTAGCAAATGTAAAAAGTGATTGCTTATTAATATTTCATATAATCAGGAATGTGAGTATTCCATCCTGTCCTCAAATGGTGATTATGATTTAAAAGGTCAAAATAAAATATAAAACACTTTCACTGCACCACTTTGAAAAGCATCCAATATTAACATAAGCGTCTGAATAATTTAGCAATAAATTCAATCCCAGCCTCTCATCACCACAAAATTAGCAAAGTCATCCAGCGAAAAGTTCGAGCATGTACTTCAGCCAAAAAATCTGCAAGTCACACTGCAAAATTGATAGTTGATATGATATGGACTTCGGCTTAGAAAAGTCTCGACACTATTTCCCGAATAACTCTGCAGCCTCGAAAGATCTAGTCGACAAATGCAATGCGTTTTACTGAGGTCCAGCCAAGTATCGCTGGTAAATCTGGCACCGAATATTCTCCTAACAAATTCATTACTAAATCAGCTGTCCGTTTATATTTAACTGCGAATCAAGGTTGTTAATTAATTAGCTGCTAATCCTTTGGTGACGTCATTACAACGCAGCGAGGGCATCCTCGATGTTACACTGAGCTGTGTACAGCTTCGAAGTGAGGGAGCTTTCTTGCGTTGAGCAAACATTCTTACTCACCTTGTCCCCAACAACCTGGAATATAGTGAGAGTTAGTGAAGGTCTCTTTTCTATTTCAATCTATTTTAGTGATCACTATCGTGGAATTTTGCTAAAAATCACTTTAAATTGAAATAAAACGCTTGAAGAATAAATAACCATATTTGATAACCTGGTGAGGGAAAATTGTTTGAAAGTTGAAATGGGCCAGAACAAATCATTTTAGATTACATTTATTTTAAGTTTTATTGAGGATTAGTTTTTAGTTTCCAGATATGAAAAAGAATCGTAACAACCTGTTCAGCGAGGCTGTTTATGCTGGCAAGAATGGACCTCCTTTCGCCTTCTCTGCGCGAAACCTCAGCCACTTTGTCCGCCAGGTTGGGGGCAGAGGCCAGAATCTTCTTCTGCAGGATTAACAGAGTACATAAAGGGCGAAATTAGACAAGCATCAAATCATCACAGCCACTCAGTGAGCTTTAAAATGTAACACGCAGTAAACTCAACTGACCGAGACAGCAGAGATAGAGTCGCAGATCTGCTTGTAGAGGAGCTCCAACTCCTTCTTGCTTGTCTTCAACTGCTTGCTGTCCTTCTTGACCTTGGCTGCGGCGAGCAGAGCGATGGTTTCGTCACTCACTTCGCTCTTTATTCTGCCAGTCAGAGCGAACAGCTCCTCGACCAGGAAAGAAACACGTTGTCTGGCCTCTCTGTCCTCGTCCTGGGAGAGTAGGGAAGAATGAGGATTGGCAGCAAGTTGAGAAGTATGAGCGGAATCTGAAATACCATACTACTTTTTCTTACATAAAACCACGTGTCAACTGTCATCTCTAATTTCAGTCCGTATTTGCCGAGATTCCAACCGGGGACCGATGATATATACAACTTACCACCGAAATAGAGAAGTCGAGTCGGACCAGTACAATAACAGAGACGAACAGAACCATGAAGGCCATGACAACAAGAAGAGGTTCTTGAAGGAGCAGGATGGAATTGAAGTTGTAGTAAATCTCAAAGATTGTCTTGTTAATAAGCATCGAAAATAATTGCCATGAAAGAGATAGAAGTTGTGCTGGAGTTGTATGACAGTCCTGGGTGAACAAGTCTCTTCTACGGTTTCAGAATTCTGTGTTTTCGGGATTCAGGGTGGTAAACATGGATTCGAATGGGTATATCTCGTTCGGAGATCATACGTAGCATTGACGTATCATTATTGTGCTGCGCGCAATGACACGTAAAATCTGAGCGAATAATAACTTGAGCGATAACCCGACATAGATGTTTTGCACCGCGCGTTCCGCGAAGCATAATTTTATGTGAGACCGTCCCAATCTCGATTCTAACGTCAACGGTGTAAGATCAAATGTCTTGGTAGGACTGGTTACCGGCGTTCATGTTTGAGTACGACGACTCCTTTTATAATAACTTCATTGAACACAAATAACATTGGGTAGCTCAAAAGTAAAACTGAAAGTCAGAGCTGGGCACTACCGTGCCAAAGCAGATACTTACATTTCGATCTATGCCAAAATGATAACCTTAACAGACACCTTTCAAGTCAGAGAGGAAATAAAGGTTGCCCATTGCAGAGTACTTTTTAAATAAATTTTTGATTTCCTTAATTGCTCACTTATTGGGAACAGTCGATGCGTCATGGTAAGGCGGTTAAATAGATGTAAGAACTTGGAGAATGGTTACTGTGAAGGACATATCATTTCATGGCCTGCAGATATCTCGTCGTGTAACAAAATGTGATCTTGCACTCTAACCAGTAAGATACTTTACTGTATGAGTACAAAAGAGTAACACGACAGCCACAACTTCGGAATCGTAAGCGTATACAGCCACAACTTCGGAATCGTTAGCGTTATGTGTTTTTGCTTATAGTTTGTAACCAATACACTATAGAATCGAGTTTAAAAATTAAATGATTAATCATCCAATATTACGCAGCAATTTATTACACACACTTTAGTGAAATTCCGATCTCTCTACGTGATCTAATTTCTGAGATACAAGCGTGTAAAATGTAACTCTGTATTCCGCTATGATACGTCACGAATCACTGATATCGATTACAATTAGTGCTGCTACGCCTCTGAGCGCTGTATAAACACTGTATAATGATGTGTTTTGTTTTGTTTTGGTTCAGGGGTGCATTGTTTACTCAAATTGGTGACTATGGATGATATCAACTGGTTTCTATTATTGTGCTAATTATCTAATTTGGTAAAATCTTTGAAAAATGATGAAGCAAATGCTTCTGGATCATACATATTAAAAGCGGTAAAAATTAGCAAATCTTGTCTTTTATATTGAAGGTATATTGATCTTTAAGTCACTTCCAGGAGTCGTCGGTCGAAACATCCGTTGATCATAGATGGTATTGTCCAATTGTGCCCATCTGACACCCCAAATTCCCAAAAATTTGGTCCGATTAAGTATAGTAATGGGTTGACAATGCTTAATTGATTTATTGACAATATTCATTGCAATATTAATATGTTTCTAACTTTTTTAACTTCTTAAACAAACGCAATGTATGTTCTGGGCAAATCTAACTTGGCTAAGAAAATTCAGCTAATGTTGATGTGATTATGGTAATTGTGGTCCGATGAACATCATAAGTCCTATAATCTAAAATTTCTGATGGGTCCAAGTACGTAATCATAAAACCATCTGATAGGATTGAAACTAACAGTTAATGATCAAATCCAACGAGGGACATTCGAAATCATAAGTTCAATAGTCCAATGACGATGAACTTGACATGTCCATTGACCATTCTGATGAATGAATCTAAGTGGATTCCATGGACTCAGACCAGTACCTACAGTGTTCATACTCTAGTTCATACTCTAGGAAACTGAGTTCTGAACTGATTTTTTAGAAGTGGAGCCAGTAAAACACTAGAGCAGTAGGAGTTAATTTCCTATCTGTACGGTGCTATTCATAAAGCTAATGTGCTCAGTTGCTCACTTCCCTTGATTTGATATATCATATTAATCAGTAATGCAAATATACTGTTAGTTTTGTAACTAGCAAAATTGCAAACCGCGATATTATGCAACGGCTTTTTTAGACCGAGGCCGAAGGCCGAGGTTTTAATGGAAGGTTTGCAGTTTTGCGAGTTACAAAACTAGTATGCAACGACAAGGGTATATATTTCGTAATTATATAATTCAAGCAAGAATATGAGAATATGTAGTGTTATTGGCTTGTCTAAAGCTATTAAAAAGTACACGTATCCTTCAGTGTGAAATCTGTCACCCCAGTGTTCATTTCTAACACCTCTCCCTCCAATAGTAAGGTCATTTTGAAAAACACCAGTACAATGCCACTTTTTTTGGCACTGTAGTTGCACTTTTTAAAAAGTGTAACTGTTTTAGCGTGCATAATGGGTATAAAGGAGCACTGCGTAAACCTCCTTAGAAGTTGCATAATTGATCCCTAGTAATTAATATCAATTCCAAACTATGTAATTATTGTCCCTCAAAAATATTAGTAAACAGGGTGGAACAATACACGACAAGCAAACAATGATTTCCGACTACGTTCTAATGTAAACTATGATATTACGCAGTGCGTGATACATTCCTCTTCCTGCGAATCAGTGATTTATGACGTAGAAGCATGATCAAATTACGTACACTTAATATCGCTGTAACTCAGTGTAGAAAGCAGATAGAGAGCTCGGGTTTTCACTAATCTGCATAATTTTATGAAATGAAGCTGGTAGTAAAATAAAAATCGGCAACTTCAGTATAGTGTATTGGGGGAGTTACCTTGATTCCTCAGGGGGAATGACAGTTACCTTGATCCCTCAGGGAGGATGACAATTACCTTGATCCCTCAGGTAGAATGGTAGTTACCTTGATCCCTCAGGGGGAGTTACCTTGATCCCTCAGGGGGAGTTACCTTGATCCCTCAGGGAGAATGGCAGTTACCTTGATCCCTCAGGGAGAATGACAGTTACCTTGATCCCTCAGGGAGAATGGCAGTGACCTTGATCCCTCAGGGGGAGTTACCTTGATCCCTCAGGGAGAATGGCAGTTACCTTGATCCCTCAGGGGGAGTTACCTTGATCCCTCAGAGATAATGGCAGTAACCTTGATCCCTCGGGGGGATTAACCTTGATCCCTCAGGGGGAGTTACCTTGATCCCTCAGGGGCAGTTACCTTGATCCCTCAGGGGGAGTTACCTTGATCCCTCATGAGGGGGGGAGTTACCTTGATCCCTCAGGGGGAGTTACCTTGATCCCTCAGATAGAATGGTAGTAACCTTGATCCCTCAGGTAGAATGGCAATTACCTTGATCCCTCAGGGGGAGTTACCTTGATCCCTCAGGGGGAGTTACCTTGATCCCTCAGGGGGAGTTACCTTGATCCCTCAGGGGGAGTTACCTTGATCCCTCAGGGAGGAGTTACCTTGATCCCTCAGGGAGAATGGCAGTTAAATTGATCCCTCAGGGAGGATGACCTTCACCTCCACTGCGTCCACTACCAGGTTATCGTAGGTGTGGTCTACGAAAGGGAACTCCAGTTTGTATCTGTTTCCGGCGTGGGACAGCATTTCGTAGCTGGGGACGTTGTACCCGATGTAGTACTTGGTTTTCCAGCCGCCGAACAACGGGAATCTGGGCCGGATTTCCAGTTCGTTGGCATCCTCTGTCTCCCTGAAGTGTTAAATTTAACATAGGTGAATGGAGTTGCAATGAGGTTAGGACGGGTAAGAAGTGAACTATTACTCAAAAATAGAAAATAAAGATCTGTTTAAGACAGGGTAGAACAAGTGTCAGTCTAATCAAAACAACGGATAAACGAAGTACGATACCTGAGGTTGCTAGTGGAGATGTTACCAATGTCGTCCCTGTAATAAACGTCCTTGGAAGAGGCGGGCAGCACAGTTCTAAAGGACTTGATAGCAGTAGGGGCACCTGTGTCATAGTGAAATGTTCGTGTGGAGACTAAGTAAAACTATCCGAAGATAAGTTTCTCCTGAGCATTACATTCATCAGCTAATCTAAACAGTATCCAATTTGTTTTCTCTACAAAGACGATTTGATTAATAACACAGCAATATAGATGAAGCGCACACCAACCGATGGGGTTACGCTGGAAGTCTAATCGAGAGAACTGTGACTTGAGCGTAGCACCATCGTGCGACATGTGATAGTGTTCCTCAACGGCAATGTTACCCCAGTGAGACACCTGAGAGATGTTGGTGTTAGAGTGGCGGTGATATCATACAGTTCTTATATCCGTTTAAATAACACATGATATAAACTTGTATGAAGGAATACGAGTAATTGCCAAGGTCCTCTTTTCAAACCTCTGCACACCAGGTTCACCAAAATAACACTCACTTCAACAATTCGAGTAAGATCTTTGATGGTGAGGAAGGGAGAGTTATTTTCGAAGTGAAGAGTGATCCTGGCACTGGATTTAGCAGCAATGTCGGTGTAAGGACCGTATTTTACTGACTGTCCCTCTTTAGTGCTGGGAGTCCGCGGGGTGAAGGACTCAATCTTGCTGGAGCCAAGGCTGAACTCTGAAATTAGCATTAAAAGATTCAATTAAAAATGTAAAAATAAACTTCTGAATATTTTGAAGCCACAAAATAATTGTGATCGCAAATCAATTCGCATCACGCAAGTACATCTTAACAGTCAGATCGGGTAAGATAAAGAGACACGTTAGAAGCAACAGACAGAGGTAAGGGATCGTTCACATATTACGTAATCACCTAGAGGGGGGGGGGTTTCCGAATGATTACGTCACATGTTATTGTAACAAATACAACTACTGTAAACTTGATTACGAGGGGGAGGGGGGGTTGAAATCGGCCAAAAATTGATTACGTAATATGTGAACGATCCCTAAGGGGTCTGTAATCAAATTATTTAATTTCCAAACATGTACAAGTGCTTGAACATCAGCGGATTTGAAGGAAAAGTATTGTGAAGATGCTTGAAAATTACGATGACACAAAGCGGAGCCTGCACGTCCACTTTTGCAGTTTGTGAATTTGATCGATCAACCTAAGTCTATGCAGACACCAAAATAAGTAACTACCTATTGGTGCCTATTTCTAATAAATAGACACGTGCTTGATCAGGTCAAAACCGGATATTTTTCAAAATGGACCAGATAGCCGCGTATAAATGGATTTTATGAAAATACCCAAAATAAAATAGCCATTCTTCCCTTCTCAGTAATATTAAAAAAAAAACTTACTGGACGTTTGTTCTGCAGTCTCGTAGAGAGAGTAGTAGTAAGCGTTGCTGTTGTGGCGGACTAGCTGGTTGTCTGGCTGGTTGATGGCACGAGGGAAAGGCTCCAGAACGTGGGTCAAGGTTGTGATGATGGTGAGAGAGGTGGTGTCGCCAGGGGAGAGGGGGGATTGTAGAGACACTTCGTATACACTGCGCAGAGCTCAATTTGCATATTTACAATGAAAACTAGAATAATGTCTTACTATTATGCTATTATGAGAGGAATACAGGTAGTTATCATTGATATCTCAAATCAATTTCACTTGAATTCAAAAACCCATTTTAGGAGTGATGGAAATTCATTATTCACCTCCCTGTGGCTGCGTACAACTACTAACCTACAAAATACATATCATTCTATGGTAACTTACCCCTCCGTGACCTTGCTGACAAGTAGATCCTGGTCTCCTTCAGTCACTGCGATGTAAGACAAGTGATCCTTGGAAAGAGGGTCCACTGCCACCTCGTACACACTAACTGCACTAGAGCCAGTGTTCTCCACTTCCACCATGCATGTCACCTGGAAACCATATCGATAAAACTACAGTTTGAACATAACTGAGATGGCGAGATGTTGAAATTTATCATTATATCACAGTCATTACTCATTGAAACTAGCATCCATGTGTCAGTAAAATGGTCGGCAACTCATTTCATATCCATTTGATCCATTCATATTATATTATATCCTAATAAGCTGTAATCAAACAAATATTGCTAAAACATACCTTAGCAATCTGGGTAGAAAGATCAACAACCCGATCTACTTGTTTGTTGATAATTTGAGCATTGCTGAAGGAAACCAGAAAGCATACCACCAGCAGTCTCATGCTATCAAAAATATTTTAGTAAATAATCAACATAAAGTTAGTTTCAGTGAGGTAAACATAGGATCAAGATGCCTTAATAAGTCCTTAGATTTCATGTAAGTTTTGCGTTTTTGAACAGAAACTAATGTCACCCTTGAGTTGGTAGCAGGTTATATCATTGCATATTGTGGCAATTTCACTAATTTATTCTTATTGGAATTTCAATACAACCTTACACAAAAGAAAGTCAAAAATTATATTGATAAAATGTAATATTCATATACTCCAAACAGATCATAAAGAGAATCTCTCAATAATAGTTGTTATATAAGAATTCAATTAGAGCAACTTGACTTCGAAGGTAATTCTAATAACCATTGCATTGAAATTCAGATGGAGTTACACAATAACACAGAATTGTTATGACCACAATTTGGTAAGTTTCAAAGTAAGGTTATGGGAAATAGCAAAGGAAATTAATTGTCATTGTAAATTCGAAATCAGTTTAACTTCAAATTGTTAAATTTTACAAATTTTTATTCACTGCAATTGAGTTAAATCTGGAGTTTGAAAATATGCATTAATTAATAACACTGTAAACCAGATCAAAACTTCAGTCCCAAGCATTTAATGAGTTGGATGTAGATTTAACTTCCAACAATGATGTTATTGATGGGGATGTGAATGAGCTTTACGAAGAATCCTATGAACCCCATGATACAGAATCCAACAGCTGTTGCCATGGCAATTTTCTGAAACTCTTTTCTGTCAGGCTTGGTACACCTTTTCACCAACCGGCAAGAATCTTTGTAGAACTGCTGAGCTGGTTCTGACAATCCAAGAATTTGGTCCATATCTACAAGCCTCAAATAGTTGTTGAATAATGAAATGTAATCATCACATGCTGAAGTCTCAAGAATGGTATTTCTACCATTTCTAACTATCTAAGCATGAGAGCCTACCATAGATGATTCCAATGAGGCAATTAACAATAGGGGGGGACACCAAAAAGGCCAAAATTCAATTTCATAGATTTTCCAGAATTGCCAACAAAATGGCACCATTTCTAAAAAATATAGCCTGTGGCATATTTGGGATGGTTCACATATTACTTTATCAATTTTTGACCGACTTTACACCTCCCACTCCCAGTTCTCACCCCCACCCCTGTAATCAAGTTTACAGTATTTATATTTGTTACAGTAACATTGATTGATCATTTCAGCAAAACACAAAAATTCTCAGTATCATCTGATTATAATATAATAAATAATCATTCCAAACAACAGCCCCCCTTGGTGATTATTAATATATGAACAATCCCTTAATTTTTTGGGCTACCCCCTGGATAGCAAAATCAGTTTGAACAGAAATGCAACTTAAAAGATAACTAGAATAATGTAAATAAAGCTGCTGTTCTAAATATTTGAAGATCAATTAGGTAATAGTAACTATTTGTGCTGCTCTTGCATAGAAAACCCTTACTTTCAAACCTATCATATAGGAATAACCTTTGTACTAGAAAGCTCTATGAGACAAGTTAAAGCTTGTTAAATTAGACAATGGGGACCTTCCTACCATTAGCATTTGAAGAGGTTATTAACAGAAAAAAGATTCATTTCTTAGCTCATTACAATATGGTTACAAAAACATATAGATTCTGCTAGATCTTCATTAACAACTTGAGTCAGCAGAGGCTACAAATAGCAATGGGCAACTAATTCCAATGTCAAACACCTTAGCAATCCTGAAGTCAGTTTTTATGGAAGATGAATATTGTTTAAGATAAATCTTGTTCCCAAGCCTTATTTTATTTTATGTTGAATAAATTACCACCTATTATTTTCAGTATGTACTGTTCTGAGAGTGCATTATTTAATTTCACCATTCTTATCAGGAATGTGTTTCAAGTGATTGATCATTTCAGTGAAAAATTCTCAAATATGAAATCAAACCCATACACTTTGCACCGCTATTCAACTGTCAGTTTCGAGATAAAATATCTCTTCTTCAGGAACTCCACAAAGTGTGACACAACATTCTCAAATTCGATATTTTATAGCAGTGTTGTTAAGTTTAAAACTTTTAATATAGTATAGATATTTCTGTAGTGGGCAACCTCGTTAACAGTCTTAATGATTGGAACTCAATCCCATATGATATCAGATGTTCAAATGAAATTTCTTTATTCAAGAAGAACTTGAAAACTCACCTATTTTCTATTGCATTTTGTAACTGAACGTCCTGGATGTAATGTTTGACTTTGATAATTTATGACATGTTTGTAAGAGACGCTTTAGATAGTGGAGTTAGGTTTTAAGATACTCTCTTTAAACTTTGAATTCTAGAGAACTATAAAGCGTATTATAAGTATTTAACATTTATTTATTTATTTATTTCAATTCAATTCAATTCAATTCTCATTCTTACAGCACATCATAGAAGCTTCATTCATATAAACTCAAGAAAATATATTCATTGTCATTGTGCTGTAAACATTTTATTCAAATTCAAGTTTTGAGAAGGTTTTATAGCACTTTGACATGCACAAGATTTGGCACAATAACATGTTGTCTTTTACCACAAGACCAGTAACTTCAAGGACAATGCCACGAAATGAGCTATGAAATGAAACTTTTTTTCTGTTAATAACCTCTTCAAATGCTAATGGTAGGAAGGTACCCATTGCCCAATTTCAAACTTGTTACTGTTGATCATATCTTGTTGAGCAATACAAGATAAACGTTGTTCCCATGTTTGTCAATGATAATTAATAAATTAATTTACTTAGTTATACCCACAGTATTAGCTGCTCCTTATTGTGAGCCCAATGATCAGTTGTATTAAAAAACTAGAATCTTCATGCTATACCACACAGTGCATTTCAAATCCAATGATATATTGAAAATAAATAAACGTTGAAAATATGTGTACCCCAAAGATTAATAGATGCAGGCATCATGAAACAAGCAGATGGCAATTTAGTTTTCACTTATTCAACTTGTGGCTTGACTTTACAAAGATGGCTGCATTTGTATCCCAAAGATAAAACTTATTCAACTAAAAAAAAGAAATAGAATAAATTATGGTATTGAACCATCACGCTTCCTTTCATTATATCAAAACAATAGCTTCCACTAAAAACACACCTTTCAACCCAGGTGTCCATTTATTCAATTTTCAAGAGCATTTCACTGTTGTTTTTGAAAATCTATTTACTCTAACTAACCAGAGCCCTCTTTTGCGCGCCGTCGTTAGCACCTGGTTAGGTGGAAAAAAATGTACTTAATTGAGGCATAAGACGAACTAACAGAAAATATAATTCGAATGACAAAAAGAAAACAACCTCAGATCACAAAGCTTTCTTATTGAAAATATTCAAGAAAGCACTGAATTATATGAAAAATCTAAAAAGTTGTATTATAATGTTACAAAATAGCTAGTTTTAACCAAATTCCTTTTTGCGCGCGTATTGTCGGTTTTCTTTTCTAAACACGTATATCCAGCTGTTCCCATTGCGCGGCGCGCTTCACTTTCTCAGACAAGCGCGGCGCGGCGTTATGCGCTTGCCCCATTTATACCCCAACCTTGCCAGACGTTGTCTGCCCCATATTTTTTCCTTCCTAAGCCCGCATAGGTGTGTGTACGCGCCGCGCGCTTCCCTGTGTTGGCGAAGCGCGCCGCGCGAGCCCACACAGGGATATACGTGTTTAGCAAATTTTTTCCCGACTCTTCGAGTCGGGGCGCGCGCGCTTCGCGCGCGCGAGGGGGCCAGGCAACGCCTGGCAACCCCAACCAAGGCCCTGGTTTCACGCATAAGGTGCAGTGTCATGTCGTATAGAATTTAATTTGGTTAATTAATAAGGGAAGTTCCGCACTTGCTTTGCTAAACACGCATACCCCTTTTATCCCGTAGGGAATGGAAGCACCGCGCACGTACAGAGTACTCTCACCTATGCGGGCTTAGGGAATTCAATTACGATTCATATTTTCCCTAACCAGGGGCGTCGCACCGCGCACTCCGTGCGCGTAATTTAACCAGGGTCCTGGTTAGGGCAAGATTCAGATGTGCTTTTAGCACTTGGATCCTACAGGCAGCTGCTCTTCACAATAAGCATTACCTGCACTGGAGGGATCAGGTGTATGCATAGAACAATTGGTCGATCGATCAACTTCATTTGATCGACTAATGTGTTTTAAATAGAAAATCTATGAGCTAGTAGGGAAACAACTAAATATTGCTCATTTAAACACGATTCAAGTCATTAGGGACCAGTAAAACACATAATTTGTTCAAACATGGAGTTGATTGATTGACCAATTCCATTCGATTTACTGACAAATGTTATTGGCGCCTCATGCTGGTGTTCAAGTAAGGAGTTGGAGAAAAGTCTTGCAGATTGATGTCTTGAAGAAAGATTTATTTTTAAAACAAATATATGCATAATATGTTTGAATTAAAAGGAAATCTTTCTTCAAGACATCAATCTGCAAGACTTTTCTCCAACTCCATACTTGAACACCAACATGATTCCTTTAGGTAATGCAATGTGGAGAGCAGTAGGATCTTAATGAGTCACACCAAGATGAGTGGTGTGCAGGCATCTTCAGTCCAATACCTACCTCAGCTTTCGGGTGTTTAAATTGCGAGAGCTTTTTATGAGGTAGGCCCCCAGCAGTCACCCCTGGTACCAGGGTATAGCACCGTCAAGTGCAGTGACCACCTGCCTGAATGAATCTGAAACTTGCTCTTTGGTCTTTGTCTTTACTCCAAGCACCAAGAAATTAAGCAACACACTAAGTGAAGAGAAGTAGAGGACCGGTGGATGGATCCGGGTCATTTGTGTCCTTTTACGTTGCACATTAATAAAATTAATGCGAGTGGCATGCATCCTGATCCAATACTTCATCTTGAGAGATGCTTCTCCTGAAAATCAGGGTTAAAACATGTTTGAATTAAAAAGAAATCTTTCTTCAAGACATCAATCTGCATAATATTTTCCTTATCTATTTTATCATCACTTGCACTCTCCTTCACTATTAAACCTTGAATCATAGTATTTATAATATTTATTGATATATTTATATCAACAATTAAAGAATGAATCCTTTAAAACACATCTATCTGCAAGACTTTTCTCCAACTTTGGACTTGAACTTTGACACGATTTCTTGAGAAATACTATGTAAGAACAGCCAAATCCAAATGAGTCACACCTAGATGATTGGTGTGCAGGCATCTTCAGTCCAATACCTACCTCAGCTTTCAGGGTGTTTAAATTGCGAGAGCTTTTTATGAGGTAGGCCCCCAGCAGTCACCCCCTGGTACCAGGGTATAGCACTGTCAAGTGCAGTGACCACCTGCCTGAATGAAACTGAAACTTGCTCTTTGGTCTTTGTTTGTACTCCAAGCATCAAGAAATTAAGCAAAACACTTAGTGAAGAGAAGTAGAGGACCGGTGGATGGATCTGGGTTATTTGTGTCCTTTTACATTGCACATTAATGAAATTTATAAAGTGGCATGCATCCTGATCCAATACTTTGTCTTGAGAGATGCTTCTCCTGAAAATCAGGGTTAAAACATATTTGAATTAAAAAGAAATCTTTCTTCAAGACATCAATCTGACATCAATCTGACATCAATCTGACATCAATCTGACATCAATCTGACATCAATCTGATATCAAGACATCAATCTGATATCAGAATTTATTATTTTATTATTTGATTCTGTTATTGCGATACACTATCCGTCTCATTCTATATAATATTTGAATCTCCTCGGAGATTTTTTCAAGAAGTACCAATTTGCATGAAATCTCTCAATCTCTCTGCATGAGTTTTCTATCATTTGTGGAACAACTTTTTCAGAAGTCTGGTCCTAAACTCAGCATGGCTCGAGCATTTTATACGTGAGAAAAGGATAATTTTAGAATGAGAGCTGTAAAATTGATATTATTAAGCACTCCAAACCACACCCTCTCAACTTGTACCATCCCATATCAAACCACATAGCACCCTTTCAGTTAGTCTCTGACATCTCACCCTTTGATCTCGTCACTGATATTCCACCCTTCCACTCCTGACATCTGACTGGCTATCATAAATGATAAAGTCTCTGAAACACCAATACTCTGTCAAACACATTTATATTAACCATCAGCATATCCTATGGCTGAAGATAATTAGCACATGCAATTATACTAAGATCGTATAGTCTTTCTGTAAATATATGATTTATTAATTAATATGCAAAGCTTCATGACTTCATACAATCAAATTTGAGGAATGTCTGACAGTGTAATTGATCACCTTTTCGGTGATGTGATATCATCAGAGCTACCAATGCCTGGCACAGAGTTGGACTTCTTTTTAGATCAACTTCCACTGGATGACACATCAACCTTTTCTGTGGTTTGTTATTGTCAACTTGTCCTGAAATTCTTCACTAAAATTTATCCAGCTATGATATTAGACAGATTCAGTATTAGCTACCTCAATATAATGGATAGGATTTAATGAAGTTAAATTATTAAAACAATTGAATGTCTTAAAACTAGTAATTTGTATTTTGTAGCCATTACACCAAAGTCTTAACATATCAATTCTTTTCAATGCTTTAGCAATTATGATTCAGATTTCATTGTGATATTACATAGATGCATTAATTGCTTGGGTAAAAATGTATTTAAGGTTCTCTCAAAGCTCATTATGTACTTATGTACAATATGTGTAAGCAATTATTCTGCCAATTTCAGAAGGAAATAGAAGTTCAGAGTAACCTGAAGCATGACCTTTGGGACTTTGATCCAGATGGTGATGACCCACCTGTCAAAAATGTAAGAATTTTGAGAGCATCAACATTTTTTCAATTTCATTCATATTCACTAGCCACCTTTGAAACCACTCAATCACTCATATTTAAACACTGTTCCATCCTTCTCTCTCAGCTGATGACAATAATCACATGATTTTCGAAAGCTTCTGATTACAATTCTCTTGTATCAGTTATCTCGTTTAAACTTCAATATCTTGAGCCAAATGTGTGTCAAATTTTGAAATAACAGTATGAAATCTTATAATTTTTTTTGATCCTTAAATTTTCTCATACAGGGAAACAATCAACAATCCTGGTGATCGTTCTGTTGTGACAAAATGACAACAATGATTTGCAAATATTGATTCTTGTCAGGAACTGCTGAGCGATGGTGGGAGTCCTGCCTCGTCTGGATCAGACAGGTACTCCAATGGAGTTTCTGATGATGAAAAGCCCAGTGTCTGTGATGAGGGTATCAATGTGGACATATTCCTCAACAAACCAACTGCCAACAGAACCCGTGAGTTTTGTAAAGTAATTTAATCCAACTCATCTTTGGGATTTGGCAATTTCATTGTTGTTTACACCCATTTAAAAGATGATGTATTTCATTGGTTCATAATACTAAGTTTAATCCATGCAATTTATTCCATTCATGCTTATTACTTTTACTTTGATGGGTAAATTTTATGTGTTTTAGGTTGTGACAATGATGTTATGGTTAACATTCCAAAGCGCTCTGGAATGTACGATAGCACCCCAGCTACAAGAGTGGCCCTCAGAGGAAGCCGCATTAACACAGACGATATTCGGTGTGGCAGTTTGAGTTGGATAGAACTAGAAAACTAGAATTTACAATTAAGGATACATATGCCTACAGTCCATTGATTGGATAGCATGTCGCATGATGATATTCCATGAAACAATTGTGACCTACTTCAGCCTTTCCCCTAAACTTAGTTCCTTGATTTATTGATATTTGATATGGTACCACGAGTCACGGAAACAAAAGTTAAGACTCTGCATCAGCTATGTGTACATGTGTTATGATATCATTTGTGTTATAATACCGGGTGGGCCAAAAAGAACGTTACAAAAGTAACGTGCTGTAACTTTGGTTGTGTTTTGAGTTTCTTAATGAAATTTTGGGATGTCATAGATATTGGCTGTAAGTTTTTGCTCCAAAAATTTAAAGTGTCTAGCTCAATAAATGTCCGAGTTATCAACAAAAAACCGTTTTTTCGGTCATATTTCAATATTTGAGAGTCAATAACTCGGCTTGTGTTTGGAGTTTCTTGACCAAATTTTAGGAGGTCGTAGGTATAGGCTATAAGTGTTTGCAACATAAATTGGAAGTCTCTAGCTCAAAAAATGTTTCAGTTATCAACAAAAAGCGGATTTTTTGCCCCTATCTCTGTTTCCTTGCCCATATCTCTGTTTCCGGGACTCAAAAATGTTAGCAACTCCAGGGTCATATTGGTCAGATGTTACCCGAAATATCCTGAAAGTTTCATCAAGATTGCTCGAAAAACCTCGGAGATATGCACCTTTTTGTAACCCAAAAAAGTGTATAGCGCGTAATTACTGTGTCTTTGAGGAAGTTAAAACTATGCACGCTTGCGTATGTACACTTTTTTGCGTTACAAAAAAGCGCATATCTCCGAGGTTTTTCGTGCAATCTTGATGAAACTTTCAGGATATTTCGGGCAACATCTGACCAATATGACCCTGGAGTTGCTAACATTTTTGAGTCCCGGAAACAGAGATATGGGCAAGGAAACAGAGATAGGGGCAAAAAACCCGCTTTTTGTTGATAACTGAAACATTTTTTGAGCTAAAGACTTCAAATTTATGTTGCAAACACTTATAGCCTATACCTACGACCTCCTAAAATTTGGTCAAGAAACTCCAAACACAAGCCGAGTTATTGACTCTCGAATATTGAAATATAGCCGAAAAACCGGTTTTTTGTTGATAACTCGGACATTTTTTGTGCTAGACACTCCAAATTTTTGGTGCAAAAACTTACAGCCTATACCTATGACATCCTAAAATTTCATCAAGAAACTCAAAACACAACCAAAGTTACAGCGCGTTACTTTTGCAACGTTCTTTTTGGCCCACCCGGTAGTATCCTGAAATTATCTGCTTTCCTTGTTCCAGTTGAAAGGTCGGGACATAACAGAAGAGGAAAGGAAAATGCTGGAGGAGGAAGGAGTCAACATTCCATTCAATGTGGTGCTGACGAAGGTGAGTTATTTCAATGATTATGAAGATCTAAGAATCTACTGATTGTACTGCAAATCATTATTGACAGTGCTAGTTATGAGTTTTGTGGGGGCTTAAATTTAATTTAGACTTAACTACGACTTAATAATTCCATATTCTTGTAATAAGTAGTGGTTACGTAGTACGCAGTGATGTTTTGTCTCAATCCAAGGTTTTATCTATAATGGTGCATTGGTAGATGAAAAACATATCAAAATACAGTACATCGGTTTCCTAGTGCCACGATGATTTCCGTACATCCATAAATCCATAATGTGGCGTAAAATAATGCTGCTAATTTGAACGTTAACCACCATGCCGTTTGCCTGCTGCAAGATGCAGCAACAAATTTCTATATTTTGTGCTTCATCAGTTAATGCTTGAATTAATGTCTCCTAAGTAATGGAGAAAGAGAGGTGTAGCAAGCATAGAATTTGACAAAGAAGACTGGAAGCTTGTTGAATCTAATTGTGTCGTCATAACCTGTTACTTACTCTTGAGTAAGATTAATTCTACTAAATACATAATGTTACTTTCAATAATGTTTCTTTGAGCCTCTGAAACCTGAATATTTCTCAAAGCTGGAAATACAAAAATATGATAGTAAAAATTTAAATTGAGATAATACTATGATTTTCCAAAGCAATCAGCATTACTCCACTCTTTGCATCACAATTTACGATCCCTCTTTCATCTTGTCTATTCAAAGAACGCCAATGAACATTTGTTACCTTGTATGTAAACTTGGCCGTGTATGTTGTGTACTTTGTGTGTAGCATTAGTATACAAGGGGCAGTGACCGATCTATTCACTACACCGACACATCTCTGTGAGGTCACGCGTCCTCTCCACCACTCCCTCCACAGCACCTGTAATACACCAATCACGAGACAGTGGGGGTCACGAGGTTCCTTTACCGGGCGCTGATTGGTCGCCTACTGTGTTGTGATTGGTCAGGATAGGTCAGGCGATGGGTTGTCAGTTGCTGGTGCTCATGGAACTCTAGAGGAAGAAATAAACACCTCACCCAATGAAGTAGTGCATTAGTAATGCTATAGACTCCATGAAGGAAAACTTTATTGAATTTGATATGAATACGAGAGATTTGCATTCTTGAGTGAGTTTTGAATTATGAAAAACAGCATTGAAAATGTACATATTATCTTGGATCATAGCTGTTAGTACCTACATGAAATAGTTGGCCTCTTGCGACATAAAGTCATAAATAACTAAATTCAATAAATTAAATTATAATTTTCTTAATTAGAAAATGAGTTATTGAATGTTTAGACATACCTACTAATATATTATTACTACATGGAATTTCCACCAGGTAATATTAATTTAAATTAGTGAGTGTGCAGTGTCGTTCGAGTTATTAGATTATGAACTGATAAGACATTCGAACATTTATGCAGTAATTCTGCAGCAGTGCCCAATAATTAATTAACTTTAATTACACCATATGGCGGCTACAATTTGTCATCGAAGGTCATGGAATATAAGTGAAACTTGAATCATTATTTCGTATAAAAATATGCACTGAAATTCTACGACTCAGAGTATTGCGGTGGTTCAGTCTTATACTTCAGCACTTCTGTACTGTATTTTTTAGAAATACACTGTGTACATAATGCACCACACTGTTTTATAGCGGTAGTAGTCAGTAGACAAATTAAAGTGTGTATGATTTACTCAATTTTCCGGGAATCCTTCTGAAATTTTGTCTCATGTTTCAAATCCTACTAATCCAAACTGTAGCGTTCAGGCGACAGAGAGCATGGCATGATTGTTGCATAATTTGCAGCTTTATGTTTTCCAAATTGAATAAAAAGAATATTATTCCTGATTTCTTAATCATGGAAATTCTATGCACAATGAAATCATAACTGAAGGTCTGCATTTGGTGTGTGGTGATGAAGTGATGAACTGTGCTTTGTCTGGATTTCTTACAAATAACTTCACGAGAATTCAGCTGCACAATTCTTACATTCCTTAAAAAGTCCTAGGATCTGTAACTCTTATACGCACGATACCATGATAACGAGTGAAGTGAGAGTGTCATGCTGTCTGCAGACTATTTCACGTAACCTATCTGTGAAATCAGTGCACGAATTAACTGACATTCGATACACGGTGAGATGGTTTCTTTTGACCCGCGTATATTTTGGGTTATGATTTCACATGCCTCAGCTCGCTTCTGAACAGTGTGTCACTGGAGGAATGAGCTCTGCAAAATGTACAACTTCTCTACTTCCATGACACCGTTGAAGACTTGATGAAGCAGATGTAACCACGTTATATTGGTTTATCAGTATTTTTAACCTTTGTGCTGACGGCACTTAACTTCCCCCTGCTTCAGAACGAGGAACGAGCTCTGAAGAGAGTGAGACGGAAGATAAAGAACAAGATATCCGCTGCAGAGAGCAGGAAGCGGAGGAAGGAGTACATCGGGGGGCTCGAGAGAAGGTAGTACCCCTTCCCCCCTCCTTAGAGTGGGATAAGTATTGATATCACACCCCTTCAAACTTGTCAGTGGCGCGAACAAAAACGTTATGAATGATCAATGACCGATGAGAACTGAAATGTCGAGTGATAATGAAAACAACAAACTGATGGATCGTGTTTTATTCAAAATTATCACACTCGGCTAACCCTCGTGTGATGTTTTTTCATAACACGCTAGTCGCTACCATGATGCTAAATATCAAGCTTATGAAATCACCTCTTTAATTTTGTCATTATTAACTGTAATGAAACTTATCTTCGGAAAGGATTTATGAAAACATTCTGTGTATCGCGTGTAATGAAATATGCCACAATCAAGAATACATTTCAAGAAAGCACCTCAGAATGTGATCACTGTCCCCTGCTGCATTCTAAAGTTCTAAAGAGCATATTATTACAAATTGATCTGATAATTTCATTAAAGGGATACTGAAGTTTTCTGACAAAATTTTTATTTTTTCTTAAATTCACTTTATTTGAATATTTATATCATAAGAAATCGATTGGTGAAATTCCGACACTTCTATCTCCGCCCTATGTGCTATAATAAGCGTGTGAAATAATTCTGTGGTTAGGCGTGCTACGTCATCACGGGGGTCGGGGGACTGATCATAGGAGAGAGCGCACAGTATAGTGTGAAATTATAGTGTAAAGTATCAATAAGATGATAAAGTACCGTAAAGTACGAGTTTTTGTTGCATGTTTTTAAATACCTATATTGAATTATTTATGAATAGTCCATTAATTATGTTATGTAGACTGCTTGAAAATTTGCTCCCAATAATATCATTCTGATTGGCAATCATTGATTGTTTAGCATTTAATAATATAATTGTAACATCGCATTCATTTAGGAAAGGCAATTCTCCATCTGCTATTCTTCTTTCGAACTATAGTATCTAAGTGTGCACCTAGTTATCTGTAAAGTCGATTACCTATTTTACTATACGATCTATCTTATGATTTATCCTTAATTATTAGTGAATGGGAGCAGTATGTTTGAATATTTGGTCATTCTAATTAATACACATAGGTATATAGTTCATGTTTTCCTTCTATAACTTCAAAGTTCACGTTAATTTCAAGGAGTTACTTGTTTGGATCTCGATATACCAATATAATATGGTATGGCACTCCTTCAGGGTTAGGAACATAGGAAACTTTTCTCTGGCAGCTTTTACAACACAAGATGGTATATATCGTATTTTCTGTCAATTTCACTCGATGAAATAATGTTTATGAATGATTTATGTGCCAAAAATTGCAGATTTGCAAGTTTGCAGCGCCTACCCCTTTTTTATTTTTCACCTAATTTCAGTGTTTTTCGTCATCGACAATAAGTGAGTTCAAATACCGACTGCAATTGAGACCTTCGAGTCGATAAATTTAGCATCACATATGTGTTAAGCAATAACATAATATTCGCAGCAACGCAAACATTCTAGATCTCCGTATTCATTGCTTTACTCACACAAACACCACTATTCCACAGGGTTTTGAAGTCTATTTCTACCCATGTGACCCAGAAGCTTCATAAGTGTGTTTTAGAACTAAATCGACATGCATAATAACTAATTCATACTTTATCTAAGTATCATGAGACTATCAACGTTTTAACAGGCTTGATATTGTAAAATTTACTGTTTATTAACTACAAGCTCGATCGGGGAAATCATGCAGGAAGCAAAAGAAACACTACACTATGGTCTATTAGCACAATATGATACCTATAAATACACTGGGTTACTGCGGTCTAGGTGAACTCTACCCCCGTGATGACGTCGCAACTTGTTTCGCACCTTGGTGAAAATCCGCTACACTCCCTATATTTAGCATTTTGGGGCATTTTTAATGATCGGAAGGCGTTTGTATGGTGAATAGTGATAGTTTTATGATAATATTTTGGAAAATAAAATTTTAAGATTTAAAACTTCAGTATCCCTTTAAGTATGCGACTAGACTGTTGTTCACAATCCATTCTGCGGTGTCCTTTACACAGAAATTCTTTGTTTGTATAAGCTTATAGCCTTATAACAGTACGTAGGGTAAAACGGGGTGGAGTGGGACAGGAGGTAAAGAGGGACAAATTGGGGTGAAATGGAACACCTGGGGGGAAAGTGGGACACTTAAAGAAATTTCAAAAAACCTTCACCTATGCAAAGCTTTGGTGAAGACTACACTTTGGGTAAAGAGGAACACTGTCAAAATGATGCATAAGACCGATGTGGGGTAAAGTGGGACAAATTTTCGAATTTTTTTCAAAGCAACACCCCAACAGTATTTCATGCAATAAAAGCCACTGGGTAAAGTGGGACAGTCATATTTTATATATTTTACCCATTGTGGGGTAAAGTGGTACAGCAATAACGATTGATTTTTATAATGATCTAGACATTTATTTGTTATAATTCAGATGGAATTCTATTGCCAACAAGACTTTACAGGTGAGTGGGGAAAGTGGAACAGGAATATAATCTTGATTATTGGATTGGTGGGGTAATGTGGGACAATTGATAAAAAGTATGTAACTAATCGAAAATCGCCCTGTTTTTGTGACTTATGTATGTGAGAATATCAATAATGCCTATTAAAACTTTTAATACAGCATCACGAATTAAAATTATAGATTTTATTGCATTTTGACAATTTTTGCGCAACTGTCCCACTTTCCCCCCAAAATTATTATACCATATCATTTAGTGCTATTTTCAAGAAAAATAAAGTATACTACAACCAAAGTGAAAAATCTTGATGAAAAACAACCTCCACAGCATAATTGTTTCCTTAGGAATACATGATTTCATTTGATCTGACTTGACTGTCCCACTTTCCCCATTAACATGATTTTCAATGAAAATAAAATTTCATGCCTGAGAAACTTATAAAGGATGTTTTAGTAAACAAATTATGAATTGCAAATGCTTTTATTGCTTATATTGTGATAATTATCCTTGTTAACTATTAGTGTCCCTCTTTCCCCCACAACGTGCTAATTATAGGTAATTACATTTTCTCATTAAATTTCGTCATTTTGGGCTTCACTCAGATGACAACTGAACCGTTGGAATGGAGAAAAATCGATAAATGGTTCCCATACAACAAATTTACGAAGTTTTTAGGTGAGCGCGGGTAAAGTGGGACATTTTTAAAAAGGCTGTAAAATGACCAAAAACCAAAATTCTTGCCAAAGAGGTACTTATTTTCCATGTTTGGCCATATATGAACCTCTTTATGAAATTTGAAAGTTTAAATCTAAAAGAATAATTTTTGGGGTAAAGTGGACCAATTCATTCAATTCTCCAATTTGCCCAATTAGACTCAATCTGTCTCTGTTCCAAGGTGGTTTATTCGACTTATTCTAAAGAACTGTACATGTCCAATGAAGAATAAACTTCTCAAATGGTTATCTCAGGGCTGCAGAGACTGTCCCTCTTTACCTCCACATGAGGGGTGAAGTGGGACATGCTGCGGGAAAGATGGACAGCTTTTTCTATATGAAAACCATTGGTTGAGATTTTTTCGACCAATTCTATGGAAAGAGGATGGGTTCATTGCTAAAATCATCAACCAAAAATCAATTTTTCGTTAAAAGTGTGACTGTGGCACCTGAATATGTCTCAAATTGTCCCACTTCACCCCGCTTTACCCTAGAGCCTTTCTCAAAACCTTTCTTTCTGAATAAAATGTACATTTTTTGATGAGTTAATGTTCCTTTCTTAAGGCCCTTTTCTCTGAATAAAATGTTTATTTTCAAATATTACGCACTCAAAACCTTTTTTCTCTGAATGAAATGTATATTTTCTAATCTAATGTTCCTCACAAGTTCGATACAGAGCGAGTTCTAGCATTCTTTGCAGATCCATGAATACCCGCGCATAGAAAAATAGACGTTTCAACGCCAGCATCTCACCACTACATGTCCTGATGATGACATCATAACATTCACTGTCAACCTCGGGCACGGTTTTAACTGTGATCTCTTTTCAGAGTTGAAGAGCACACAGTAGTCAATGTCAAGCTGCAGAACACAATTGATGAACTGCAGAAGCGAAACAGGTGCGATGTGCTAAGGATTGGGGTTTTGTTGAAGAGCTGCTCAATTTGGGGCGTTGTTCCTGTATTATTGTACTCTGAGAGGAAGCTATTCATTAATCTGAAAATTAAAATAAATCCACAGTTTACTTGTCACTAAGAGAGAAAAGCCCAATTCCTATGTTTCATGTCCAAGAAATTATTATTGTCATGTCCAAGAAATTATCCCTATACTAGAACTAAAGATCGAATGTACAAAACTGATATAGTATTATGCCCACCTATTGATCTGTTAATCATTATTTTCGGCTTGCTCTGAACCTTCCAACTTTGCAGGTCTCTAATGGAGCAGCTGAAGAAAGCTGTCTGTTCGACAAAGAAGTGTACGATCGGCTCCCAGACTACCACTTGCCTCATGGTAATGACATTTTCCTTCTCAATTTATCAAAATGAGATTATTTGTCATGCAAATTATTCTCGTGCAATTAGAAGCCGAAGACAACTGGTGGTGGTACAATTTTCAGTATTCACTTGATGTATCACGCCACAAAAGTGATACTGTTGCACTTATTTCACTCGGCTGACTCCTCGTGCCAACTAGTGTAGGAATTAGTAATTTGGTGAAGTGATCAGCATTTGACTTCTTCTAGAGTGATGAAGGCACCAATTTACACTCCTCGTTCAGCAGAACCACTATAGATTAGCGAATGAAATATGCTGCTAAAATTTAATTATGTTGAATATTTTTCACATGATCCACATAAAATCCCCCATAATTTCATTGCTCCCTCGAATTTTGCATATCATAATTTTCTGAAACTTGAACTTATTTTCAGGGTATTTTCCTGTCATTCACCATCTTCCTCTTCCCCTTATTCGCATCACCCTTCCAAGGTGTCAGCAATACTGCTACCTCCAACATCAGTGAGTTTTGCTACAGTTGTATCTACTGATTACCTTATTACACGAAATTAATCTACTGATGATCAGTGAATGTATATTGATTCATCATACAAATTACTCCTGATTAGCATCCTCAAATCGAATTATAGTCCATTTCAAATGGAATGATTTAGTACACGGGATCATAGACATCTCCTTGCCCAAGAGAAATTCTTCTGGAGCGCCACGCTTCGTGGCCTAAAACCAATGATTTGATACATGGTGTAAACATTGTACAGGGTTCGCACACAGTTTTGAGAGTTCACCGCTTCGTCACCCTACATAGCATACCACTACATGCCTTTGACACCACTACGTCACTTGATAGCATGCCACTTCGTGCCACTACCTGCCTTTGACACCACTACGTCACTTGATAGCATGCCACTACCTGCCTTTGACACCACTACGTCACACTACATAGCACGCCACTTCGTGCCTTTGACACCACTACGTCACACTACATAGCGTGCCACTACCTGCCTTTGACACCACTACGTCACACTACATAGCATGCCACTACCTGCCTTTGACACCACTACGTCACACTACATAGCATACCACTACCTGCCTTTGACACCACTACGTCACACTACATAGCATGCCACTACCTGCCTTTGACACCACTACGTCACACTACATAGCATACCACTACCTGCCTTTGACACCACTACGTCACACTACATAGCATGCCACTTCGTGCCTTTGACACCACTACGTCACACTACATAGCATGCCACTACCTGCCTTTGACACCACTACGTCACACTACATAGCATACCACTACCTGCCTTTGACACCACTACGTCAAACTACATAGCATGCCACTACCTGCCTTTGACACCACTACGTCACACTACATAGCATGCCACTACCTGCCTTTGACACCACTACGTCACACAAAATAGCATTCCACTACCTGCCTTTGACACCACTACGTCACACTACATAGCATGCCACTACCTGCCTTTGGCACCACTACGTCACACTACATAGCATGCCACTACCTGGCTTTGACACCACTACGTCACACTACATAGCATACCACTACCTGCCTTTGACACCACTACGTCACACAAAATAGCATGCCACTACCTGCCTTTGACACCACTACGTCACGTCGTCACTTGGTAGCACGCCACTTCGTGCCTTTGACACCACTACGTCACACTACATAGCATGCCACTACCTGCCTTTGACACCACTACGTCACACTACATAGCATACCACTACATGCCTTTGACACCACTACGTCACACTACATAGCATGCCACTACCTGCCTTTGACACCACTACGTCACTTGATAGCATGCCACTACCTGCCTTTGACACCACTACGTCACACTACATAGCATGCCACTTCGTGCCTTTGACACCACTACGTCACACTACATAGCATACCACTACCTGCCTTTGGCACCACTACGTCACACAAAATAGCATGCCACTAAGTGCCTTTGACACTTCTACGTCACAATACGCAAGGTAAGCGCATACATTCAGTGTCGAAAACGAAAGTGGACCCCTGGATTTTCGTCGTTTTATGTTCTTAGGGCTTGAGCCTTGAGTGCTATGCTTGATCGAAATATTCTTCAATATTCACAGTTTTCAAGCGCTAACTTTTTTAACTATTGGATTTTTATACCTCACCTATAATTTTGCTGCATTGAATCTTGGTCGGTACACCTTGGTGGTTATGTTTCCTATACTAGTGACTTCGGCCGAGTAGACCTTACGAGCAGTGTGGCAGCCACACTGCCACACTCGTTTGCCACACTGCCACACTCATTTGCCACACTGCCGCATTGCCACACTGTGTGGCAACCTTTTAATACCACACTGCCACACTCGCTGTAAGGTCAGCACGCCTAATGAGATAGTGTGGCAATGTTGACCTTACGAGTCATGACTGCCACATAATATGATTCGATTTATTACCGTACATGTTACTTTTGATGAAATTACGTAGCGTAATTGTAATGACTTATTAGATTTGAAAAGAGAGGTGAAACAAATTATATCAATGATTAATGATAATTAATGATTGAATAGCAATATTGAAGTATTGCTTAATCTGTTTTAATCAATACCGCGTCTCGGTATTTATGTTTCCCTGGCTATTCAAGTATGTTGACGTATAGTGCCTACGAAGTTTCATCTTTTAGCCCACCAAGTGCCAACCTTGAATAATTATCATCATCCTTAAACAAGAAACAATATATTATGTACTCGGAAGTTAATCGTACACGGTACAGACAAACGTGGTGCTTGCTAGTTGCATGTAATTCAGCTATCCTGTAATCTGAAGAGTAGTAACTAAATTTATATTGCAATAGGCGGGTTTATTGAATTAGGATTTGACAACGTGAATATGCACTTCAGCTTCTACTTAATTTGTTGTTGTTGTCATACCGCAATAATGATATGAACTATGTAAGATTCTATCGGATCAATCATTTGATATTTGGTAAGCTGTGCCATCATGGAACGTGAATGAACTCTACTCTGTAGTGTTGGTTTAGGATCACAATTCACACGTGATTGTCAGGTGTTGTAAATGCAATTGTAAATTGTTATGTAATTTGTATGAAACTTAAATTTATTACAAATTGACTCTATAATTATCTTGCATTCTCAATCAAAGGTTGGTTACCACTTACCAAAGTCGGCAGGAACCAACTGATTACTGAAGCACATGCTCTGTTAACATCAGGCAAGGGGTAGTTAGCCCGCCATAGGATGATAAGTTCAGCCACTAGTTCATCTCAACAGATGACTCTTAACCGTAGTTATGAAATGAAATAATCAATCAGATAATTTTCTTCTTTTTGGAGTAGTGTGGCTGCCACACTCTTCGTAAGGTCGGATAACGGAGTGTGGCAGTGTGGCTGCCACACTGATTTCGAGTGTGGCAATGCGGCAGTGTGGCAAAAAGCGTAAAATAGTGTGGCAGAACTCGAAAATCTGCCACACTGCCACAGTGCCACACTATATTTGCCACACTCTCGAGTGTGGCAGTGTGGCAATGTGGCAGTGTGGCAAGGGTCGTAAGGTCTACTGCTTCGGCCTGGTTAGCCGACTTTGCGTAACGCGCGAGCAATTTCTTCTGATCCGATTCGCGGAATCGCTATTTTTGGAAAATTTCCTGCGCACAAAAACAAAGACGTGGCGATTCCAAGTGACATTAGATCATCGATAATTGCATGGAATTACAATAGAAATGCTTGTACAATACAAATATGAACATGTAATTTGAAAATTTATACAATTAAAAACACGTCCGATTCACAAGGCACTCCATTTTTGGTGCGCCGAATTTATAAGGGATTTGAATTTTGACCTCGGGGGTATCCGTGATTAATACCAATGACCTTTCCTTGTATTCAAAAATCTTTATTTAAAATTGATCGATCATTTTATTTCAGTTCCTGGACGAAGTCTACTGTCAATGTCTGACACCCCAAAAGCGTCGTTCGTTGACACCATGGTCGAATACATTGTCGAGAAACTTGACAACATTGAGATCTCTCAGATTTACAAAGGTCCTCCAGAGACTGTTTTCATCAACAATGAAACCCTATTCAGATGAGCAGTGTATCATCTCATCTGAGATGAACATTTGGACAATATTTTCAATTTCGAGATTTCGCCATTTTTAATCATTTTGCCCATTGACATGATAATCCAACATAGTGCAAAAACCGTTCAAGAATACACATTTGAAGTTGTTTCAGCTTATTTCATGATTTCGAAAGATTATTTTAAGTTATTCTGTAAAGCATGTAAAAACTAGATTATCTTTGCACTATTTTAATCCGCCTCATTGAATTGTACTTTCCATGATAATTAGTTGCTCAACATCTATTTGTAAGGAAGTGGTGTAGCCTGAATTTACATTAAGATAGGTTGGGTGATGAAATCAAACAACATTGTCTACAAATTTTCATAACTAAATACTATAGAAACACCAGTATACAAATTTTACAATGAGAAATAACAAATACATTTAAAAAAAGTGCGAAATCTATGTCTGTCAGTCTGACTCTCGCTGGAGAATCAGTGAATTGTCTCTGATATAAGATTGTGTCGATAAGTCTCTATCTTATGAGTTCTTCTTCTTCATTCAGCTGTAGGTCCTTGAAGAACTTCTTCATGGCTGCCTCAGTGGACAGCAGTGAGCCCTCCACCCAACTCTGATACTCACTCCACGCCTCATTGCACATGTACAGGTGCCTGTTCTGCAGGGGTTTAGCCACTTTCTTCCGGATCTCATAGTCGTTCACCCCAATCCGCCACATGTGGACACCGTATCCGAAGTTGGCGTTGGGTTGTGGGTCAGCAGTAGATCGGTCCATGCCTCCCCAGCACCTGTAACTCGTGAGGATTGGTTGGGGAATGTCATCAATGTTAAACACTTCCCTGAACTGTTTCAGTGCTTCGTGGACCACAGCTTCAGATGCAGGGAGGAAGTCTTTGTGGCGTTTCTGTAGCGGTGAATGGAACTTGGAGCCTAGAATCTGCAGTCCACTCCAAAATTGGGAATTCTTGATGTCTGCGTAGATCGTTAGGGCTGCAGGGCACTCATCGTTCTGACACTTCTCACATCCTTCACACCCATTCTTCTTGCATTCAGCGTAGAAGGGGTATATGAATGCACATGGGAGGCTGGTAATATTAGGCCCGAACATCTTTACTCCCTCCACTCTGTTCCACCAGTCGTCTTTGAAGTAGAGGTTGATCTTCGTCATTTCAAAACCAATGACAGAGCGACAGATTTCCAGTAGATCTTCTTGGTCGTCTGTGTCCTCCATGTCGATGATCTTTTCCATTGCAGCTGGGGGTAGTGTCATGATCAGCCACTTTACAGCTACTGTGTGATCGTCAAATTCCAGGCGGAAACCACCGTCAGTAGTGGTTATTCTTTGTACTTCGCATTGCTTAACCATCTCTACCTCGACACCATTTGTTCCACTCCGTTTCTTGATGGATGATACCATTTTCTTGATCATTTGGCCCCAGCCCTTTTTAAACTGGTACAGACGGTCCCAGATTATGTTGAAGGTCATGAGATCCTGCAGGATAGAGCCTGCGTTCCCTCCAGACAGAATGTCCTGGAGGAATCCCAAGGTCCTCTTCATCATCATGATGCACCCATGTGAGTACCCCATGATGATCAGCAAGGCTTCCATTGAGAATCTCTTGAGAGGGACATCCTCTGCTCCCACCCTCCATGTGAACTTGTTCCTGAAGAAGGACCAGTACTTGGGATCCAGGTGCTTCTGCAGGAGGTCCTTGTCTTCGTGGGCCAGGATCACATCGGCTTCATCCGGGAATTTCTCCTGGATTTTGGACTTGTTTTCGACCAGGAGACGTTTGTAGATCTCCTCCATGATGTCGTCTGCAGACTTAGCCGTCTCCTCTCCCTTCAGGTTGAACAGGTCAGCCCACATTCCAGGGTTCTGGGTCGCATACCAGTCTGTGAAGTAGCGCCCGTTCACATTCCGAGCATTGCAGTTAGGTACTTTCCTGGTTTTACTGTCACTCTCGCACGGCAACGGGTCTGGCTGGGGCTCCATGTAGAAAGGCTCCACGTCATCCTTCAAGTCCAAGCCATCAATGAGCCTGGCCAGTAACGGCATGTTCGACTTGACACCTCCCTCTGAATCCTGGTGGTAGGTGAACCTCATGCCGCCCTGTTCCTCCTTGATGTGGCCTAGCGACTCCCCCTCCATCTCGACATTCACCAGGTCTGTGTCGAGTCTTCCTCCCCAGTAGTTCGATCTCTCCACTAACAGGACCTTCCTTATCCGGCGTCTGGCGAGCTCCTCCGAGTTCTCCAGTAACTGCATGGCACTGTACAGCCCCGACACCCCTCCTCCAATGATAGCTACGTCGTAGTGATTCGAATTCGGGACCTGAAAACGTTGGTATTATGGGCTGTTTTGAAATATAAATTAAAATGTGATTCATTCCAATCGTATTCGTTGAAAATAATCTAATGTTAGTTTATCCTGAGAAGATGGGGGGGGGAATTGTTACTCCATTCTAAATAATAACTGAAGTAAACAAAGAATAAAACCTTTGATTTCCGGGCATTATTCATGGTAATAATGTAATCTCCTGGACGTTCAGTGTCTCCGTAGTAACGATCAGCATCGCTGAATTCAGTGTTCCCAGACATATTTCAGGCTTCAGTAAATGTACTGGAGGTGTATAAGTTACTTCCTAATTCTGTGTCATAACTTATGATATATGGTGCCACTATGCGCCAACATAAGCCATACCGCATAACTGGCGCATCAAATGACAAAATGTTCAATATTCAATTGAAAGAACTAAAGAAAAGAATCTGATCTTGGAACAAAAAGGCCAC
This sequence comes from Beroe forskalii, assembly GCA_011033025.1. Taxonomy (NCBI): domain Eukaryota; kingdom Metazoa; phylum Ctenophora; class Nuda; order Beroida; family Beroidae; genus Beroe; species Beroe forskalii. The sequence continues at coordinate 113,298 of WFMF01000415.1, read as the reverse complement.
TTGAAAACAAAATGAGAAAGGACAAATTCATTCGATAAGAAAATAATGGTTTATCTCTAAAATGACCGAGTATTTATACTGTCCTTGACAGCTGTGTCCCCACGCAATGCAAAATTCGAAATCACACGAAATTAGAACATTTCTCTTTCCTATCTTTGATATTGATGCAAAAACGTGCGTTGAGTTTTGCTTCCTGCATTTTCGATTTTTGTATTCTTTCCTTATCACAGTCACGAGCAGAACTTGCGTCATTTCATGCCTTCCAATTCCATACCTGCACAATGTGTGCAGACCGCATATGTCAATGTGTGGTGACCGCTCCTACTTAATATCGAATTTAATATCGGTGCTCGGTTACATGGTTAATTTTCACTGATTCCCATACCCTGAACACCCTATCAGTATCACTTGTCATGGCTGCACTGACCTCATTCTCAACGAGAACTTTACTAATACTACTCAACCCTTGATTTCATTCCACTTCAGGATTCTGGTTCGTTATAATGTGGGGCCTCGAGTGTTGGAGACTACAAATTCTCTAAATGATTCGACATTTTAGGAATGTCTCGTTGAAAAGAAACGTTAAATATTACTTAGATATTACTTTTTGGTCATTTACACGCAAATGAACATTTAATTTGCAGCGCACGCAAATAAAAATTTACACGCAAACAAACATTTGCAGTTTGCACGAACATATTAACATTTGCACGAAAATAAACATTTGCACGCAAATAAACATTTGCACGCAAATAAACATTTGCACGCAAATAAACATATGCACGCAAATAAACATTTGCACGCAAATAAACATTTGCCGTACGTTGTATGGCCCGCTGACGCCAGCACGTCAAAATAAAGCCGCGCGCGCAAATAAACATTCTCGAGAGGGTCTGTCAACGTCAGACAAATAAACATTTGCACGCAAATAAACATTCGCACGCAAATAAACATTTGCACGCAAATAAACATTTGCACGCAAATAAACATTTGCACGCAAATGAACATTTGCACGCAAATAAACATTTGCACGCAAATAAACATTTGCACGCAAATAAACATTTGCACGCAAATAAACATTTGCACGCAAATAATCATTTGCACGCAAATAAACATTTGCACGCAAATAATCATTTGCACGCAAATAATCATTTGCACGCAAATAAACATTTGCACGCAAATAATCATTTGCACGCAAATAATCATTTGCACGCAAATAATCATTTGCACGCAAATAATCATTTGCACGCAAATAATCATTTGCACGCAAATAATCATTTGCACGCAAATAATAATTTGGCAAGGGGCCATCCATAAAGGACGTCCGCAAAATTTCGGCCATTTCAGACCCCTCCCTCCCCCCTTGTCCGCAAACGTCCGCAATCCAGAAACCCCTCCCTCCCCCGGACGTCCGCATTTTTCTTCAAAATCTTTTGGGTCATCATTTTTGGCCCCAAAATTTCATGATTTTCTAGTGAAATAGCCGTCAAATCGCCCAAAATTTCCGTGAATTGCGGACGTCCGCATTTGGCTAAACACTCCCCTCCCCCCTACGTCCGCAAACGTCCGCATTGGCCAGACTCCCCCCTCCCCCCTCATTGCGGATGTCCTTTATGGATGGCCCCCAATTTGCACGCAAATAATCATTTGCACGCAAATAATCATTTGCACGCAAATAATTTATTTTCACGCAAATAATCATTTGCACGCAAATAATCATTTGCACGCAAATTATCATTTGCACGCAAATAATCATTTGCACGCAAATAAACATTTGAACGCAAATAAACATTTGGACGCAAATAAACATTTGCACGCAAATAAACATTTGCACGCAAATGAACATTTGCACGCAAATAAACATTTGCACGCAAATAAACATTTGCACGCAAATAAACATTTGCACGCAAATAAACATTTGCACGCAAATAAACATTTGCACGCGAATAAACATTTGCACGCAAATAAACATTAGCACGCAATTAAACATTTGCACGCAAATAAACATTTGTACGCAAATAAACATTTGCACGCAAATAATCATTTGCACGCAAATAAACATTTGCACGCAAATAATCATTTGCACGCAAATAATCATTTGCACGCAAATAATCATTTGCACGCAAATAATCATTTGCACGCAAATAATCATTTGCACGCAAATAATCATTTGCACGCAAATAATAATTTGGCAAGGGGCCATCCATAAAGGACGTCCGCAAAATTTCGGCCATTTCAGACCCCTCCCTCCCCCCTTGTCCGCAAACGTCCGCAATCCAGAAACCCCTCCCTCCCCCCGGACGTCCGCATTTTTCTTCAAAATCTTTTGGGTCATCATTTTTAGCCCCAAAATTTCATGATTTTCTAGTGAAATAGCCGTCAAATCGCCCAAAATTTCCGTGAATTGCGGACGTCCGCATTTGGCTAAACACTCCCCTCCCCCCTACGTCCGCAAACGTCCGCATTGGCCAGACTCCCCCCTCCTCCCTCATTGCGGATGTCCTTTATGGATGGCCCCCAATTTGCACGCAAATAATCATTTGCACGCAAATAATCATTTGCACGCAAATAATCATTTGCACGCAAATAATCATTTGCACGCAAATAATTTATTTTCACGCAAATAATCATTTGCACGCAAATAATCATTTGCACGCAAATTATCATTTGCACGCAAATAATCATTTGCACGCAAATAATCATTTGCACGCAAATAAACATTTGAACGCAAATAAACATTTGGACGCAAATAAACATTTGGACGCAAATAAGCATTTGAACGCAAATGTTCATTTACACAGCGTGCAAATGTTCATTTGCACGCAAATGTTCATTTGCACGCTAATGTTCATTTGCACGCTAATGTTCATTTGCACGCAAATGTTCATTTGCACGCTAATGTTCATTTGCACGCTAATGTTCATTTGCACGCAAATGTTCATTTGCACGCTAATGTTCATTTGCACGCAAATGTTCATTTGCACGCAAATGTTCATTTGCACACAAATGTTCATTTGCACACAAATGTTCATTTGCACGCAAATGTTCATTTGCACGCAAATTTTCATTTGCACGCAAATTTTCATTTGCACGCAAATGTTCATTTGCACGCAAATGTTTATTTGCACGCAAATGTTCATTTGCACGCAAATGTTTATTTGCACGCAAATGTTCATTTGCACGCGAATATTTGCGAGTTGTGGTGCGCGCGAGGGAGTCAGGCAACACCTGAGACAGAGAAGGTCAGACGTCTGGCGAGTTGTCAAATATTTCAAATTAATGCGCGCGCCCAGCGAACACTGTGCACTCGTTGGGGCGATTTTTGCGCTACTCGGCGCCAAACCAACATATGACAAATTATATACCGTTGGAAAGGTCTTGTTCTCCCTGACACAGCGCAACTATTTTCAAGTGAATCCGATGTTTCTATCAGAAGTGGCGCAGCACAATTTAAGCGCGGCAGTACGGGTGCCATTCTGCAGTTTAACTGTATTTGTAAATGTAATCGGACAAACTTCAACAGAATATGCACATTGCACATTGTCATGCTCATTGCTCATATTATGCCGCACGCTTCAATTTAAAATATGCCATAAACTACTAGATTTTTAGGTACACATTTGAATATCAATTCAATAAACAGCTGTTGTCGGTTATAAAAGTTTATGAGAGTTAGCCATCATAATTGATAATTATTACAGCACCAAACAAATATTCAAATAATAAACGTTGATATCCTTGTTTATTATATTGATAAATGATATGTTTTGCAAGAGAATTTATCTCATTTCAACATTCAAATTCTTCCACAAAATTTAAGTTCAAAACCAAAAGTATTGACAATCAAAGTTACATTAGCAATGACGTAATGCAAAAATGGTTCCTTACAAAGGAAATTATACCTATACATTTTAAAATATTATGACAATTTTGATCGAACGTAAGAAATGCTGAATTTTACAAATCTAATTTGAAATGCTCAATAATTGAATTTGAACACTGGGATTTTAAACAGTTCCCAGAACAACGCCCACAAGAAAAAGGCTATTTCGACTAATATCGCAAGCAATTTGCAAAAAATATTAAAAATTGGTGTAAAAATAAGGAATATCTTCATATTTCTAAACATATCACATAGAAGTTGAACGTGTTCATTTTATTTATAATTATATATCATTCCCCGCCATATATAAATTGTAATAGTAATATACTGAAAAATGCAACCGTTTCCTTGTGTTCAATTCAGCGAAATTTGTAAAATCTTAAAAATATCATTCAACATGTTAATCATTTTCATTTTGAAAAACAGATCTGAAACCGATCCGAACCAATGACAGGAAAAACAACGCTGACTTTCAAGGAAACGCCTGCGGACGGGATGTGAAGTTCTACAGATTATTTTCTCGTGAAAGATATACGTGTTTCTGGCTAACTAAATACTATGTGCGAGACATACACATCATGATATATATTATGGAGACTCTTCTTGCCTAGATAGTCCCTCGGGAGCCACGGCTAGCGGGTGTTATATCGGCGGCGTGTTAGCTTTCCCATCGGATCCAGAAATCGGATTGACATCGAACAATCTGAATCAATGCGTGAGTTAACTCACGCATTGATTGGTCAATGTCATGGTGATTGTGGGATTCTATGAGCAAGCTAACATACCCCCATATCAGCAGCACCAGGCAAGACTATTGAGGTGGTCAGCAGACGCCCCACTGGATGATGGACTGGTCTCTGCCTCCCAGCGAGAAGAGCTCCTGGTCTCCGTTCAGGAAGCGGACCTTGGTCACGTGGGCGCTGTGACCCCGGAAACTGGACCACGCCGCCTGGGGACACAGCCACGGGGTTAGGAATGTTGTGGGAATTTAGGGAGCTATCGTGAATGTAGTGAGCTATTGTAAATTTCAAGTAAGATTTTGCAGTATACAGCTAATCTGATGAGGATGAAAAGCAGTATACTTAAAAAGTGTTTTAGTTTATATAATCCTGGGACGTATTACGTAATCACCCAAAGGTGGGGGGGGGTTCCGAAAGATTAACTGACATGTTATTGTAACAAATACAACTTTAACTACAGTAAACTTGATAAAGGGGGGGAGGGGGTGAAGTCGGCCAAAAATTGATTACATAATACGTGAATGATCCCTAATTCCCTATTTCTAACAGAACTTGGTCGCCATAGCGAGATAAATCAGAGAATACAGGTACTATAAAGTTCAGACCCACCACAGTACAAACAGACCGCTTACCGTAGGGTCGCAGCAGGGATATCTGAAGAGGTTGACAAGACCAAAGTCATCAGCAGTAGCCACCAAAGATGCGTTGTGAGACCTGGACAGCGAGTTAATGTCGGTACCGTCGTATCCTACAGGCCAGATGCCACACACAGGGAAGCCTAGGATACAGGTGTACGTTGCCATGGTAATGTCCCGCAGGTCCTTGGAGTTGGTGATCTGTTCCCCGGTCTCAGTCTCCCAGAAGAGATGCTCGTAGTCTCCGGAGGTAGTCTGCAGGGTCTGGGCGGGGGGGGCAAATTAGCAAGGTAATCAGAGATTATCATTCATAAATTCATAGGAAGGGTCTTAGTACAGAAGCTTGATTCTGTTCGATACCGTAAACCCAGTATAATCGACATTCGACAGTGCAGGATCATATAGATTTGCGTACATTCACTTCATGTTAATAACTCACTTTCCCGTCCTCTGAGAAGTCCAGATGAGTGATAAATGAGGAGTGGCCGGAGCACTTGCCCACCGGCTTGTACTCTGATCTCAGGTCATCGCAGGAATACAGGTACGTTATGTTGTCATGTGACCCCACTGCGATCACTTTACCATCTGAAAAGTGGGCAATGAGTAGGATTGAAATATTACACTACAGAGAGTTAACTCAGAGGGTGGGTGTCACGTGAGGACGTTCTAGAATTATAGAGAAGGTCTGTAACACGACTCTGACGATATAACGTTCTAGCACAGTCGGGAAGTCCCTATTTGAATTTCATATCAAGGCGAACTTTAAATAATCAAGGGCAAGGTATAAGGGTGGTTTTCTGACCTGGGCTGTAGCTGATAGCGTCAATCTGTTCAGGACCGGACTTGTAAGAGGACAGGACATCCCCAGAACTACTGTCCAGGACCCACCACTCACCAGTAGTACTGGCGACTGCCAGCACAGAACCATCAGGAAAAGGGGAGTGATGTGGGGCTGTAGAGAAAGAGGGGAGTGATGTGGGGCCGTAGAGAAAGAGGGAGGTGATGTGGGGCTGTAGAGAAAGAGGGGAGTGATATGGTGTCGTAGAGAAAGAGGGGAGTGATGTGGGCCGTAGAGAAAGAGGGGAGTGATGTGGGGCCGTAGAGAAAGAGGGAGGTGATGTGGGGCTGTAGAGAAAGAGGGGAGTGAAGTGGGGCCGTAGAGAATGAGGGGAGTGATGTGGGGCCGTAGAGAAAGAGGGGAGTGATGTGGGGCCGTAGAGAAAGAGGGGAGTGATGTGGGGCCGTAGAGAAAGAGGGGAGTGATGTGGGGCCGTAGAGAAAGAGGGGAGTGATGTGGGGCTGTAGAAAGAGGGAGGTAGAGTGATGAGCCGTAGAGAAAGAGGGGAGTGATGTGGGCCGTGAAGAAAGAGGGGAGTGATGTGGGGCCGTAGAGAAAGAGGGGAGCGATGTGAGCCGTAGAGAAAGTGGGGAGTGATGTGGGACCGCAGAGAAAGAGGGAGTGATGTGGGACCGTAGAGAAAGAGGGGAGTGATGTGGGGCTGTAGAGAAAGAGGGGAGGGCTGATAAAGATAAAAAGAGGGATATGGTGTCGTAGAGTCAGAGAGAAAGAAGGTGGGGCCGCAGAGGGATGTGGGGCCGTAGAGAAAGATATCCTAGTGCAGGTTCTGCCCCTAACTACCAGGGGCCGTGAAAGGGGGATTGATGGGGGCGAAAAGGTTCTAATGTAACCAAGGAGTGATGTGGGGCCGTACGTGAAAGAGGGGAGTGATTTTCAATAAAGTCACATGGCATTCCCCATCGACAGACTACGTACCATCAGATGGGTACTGGGCAACATTATAGTTCTAAAGCATCAGTACACACGTACATTAGCTTTTCAATAGTCATATGGCATTCCCCATCGACAGACTACGTACCATCAGGAGAGAAGGCACAGGATTGAGCTGGTTTCTCCACTTTGAAGACGTGCTTTGGTACGTGGTTCTCTGCGTCCCAGATGTACACGACTTTGTCCTGACCCACGGTAGCGAAGGTGTTGTCCACAGGGTGAACTGCCCCGCCCCAAAGATCACCAGCACCGTGACCCTGTGAGATAATGTGAGGTGGCGAGATAATGTGAGGTTATGCAAAAGTAGGAAAAGAATTGTTGGTTTATAAGTTCCACATGTCGTTACTAAGTTTGGAGAACTGTAGTGGAGTATTATAGACTGAACCTAAGCTTGAATTTAGCATGAATTGGTAATACAGCCCCAAAGTATATGGAGTTGATCGATTGACCAACTCCATTTGAACGAATGATGTGTTTTACTGGTCCCTAATGACTTGAATCGTGTTTGAATTAACAATATTTTGTTAATTCCCTACTAGCTCGAAGATTTTCTATCTAAAACACATCAGTCGATCAAATGAAGTTGATCGATCGACCAATTCCATTCGATCGACCGATGAACGTTACGGGCGCCTAACTTTTTACAAATAAAAGGCTCAAGGAAAACCCTTCAAACTCACATGGATGATTTGTTGAGGATCCTCTCCGAATTTACCGAACAACATGCCGTTATTGTACGTTCCCACCGCAATGTTTTCTCCCACGAAAGCAATAGCCCTGACTCGACCGTGAGCATCCTCGTTGAGTTGCCACGAGTCAGTCTCAGACAGATCGTCAGCATTACACCTCTTGATCCTGCAGTCCTGGCCTCCAGTGAACACTTCATCCCCGTTCACGGCGATAGAGTACACGGAGCCCTGGGAAGCATGGGGATTAAGGTGGAACCGGGTATCTGCAGAAGTGAAAGGAATTCCAATAATCAAATCCCAATCACATTGAGTGTTCTGTGAGTGTCCATTCCATGTTTATTCTACACACTCAGGCTCACACACTAGAACTAATACAATAACAGTACATAGGTATTATACATTCCATAATCACGTAAATAAAGGTTAATAATTCCAGTGAATGTACATTCCAAAGAAAGAGAGCGATTCACAGTACATCATTATCACCTCAGTGCGTCGTACGCGACCATTGAAGGCGGTAAAATGGCAGCGATTCATGAAATTGCGCGCGAACTCCGCGCTTTGAATGGTAATACGAAATGGCCGCCTATTCCATACACCATGTGCGAAAATGAGACATTTTTTAGAATTTGGTCCAAGTTTTTCTCGATTTAGGCCGGTAATTTACTAAATTAATTCTACAGTTCTTAAAACTTTTCATGAAGATTCGGTTACAGAAATTGATTATCAAAATTTTCAGAGAGAAACTCGAAGCATCTTGACATATTTATAGTCGACAGCTTACAATTTAATGGACCTTTCGATAATATTGTGCAATAAATCAACGATAACTGTATAAAGTCCTATCATGAATGATCTTACTACTCCAAATGGTATAATTATTATTTACCTCGTGAAGTCCCATCTTAGCTTTAGATATCTTTCTTTCGTCTGAAATCGCCAATATGTCAAAATCTTTCGATTGATGATTAAATAAATGCATGAGAAATAGAGTCCTTAACCTCATACCCATAGATCAGCAAAAGCCATCGAAAGTTCAAAATATCAAATTCAATGGTAGAGTATGAATATTTTATTCATTTTCAGACATGGTATTTCATACATAGTCATTAGCACAATCAATGGCGTAGTAAGTTGGATTGTGAGTTGGATGGGGTCATCAAAAGTAAGTGCTATGAAGGGTTCTAGGTCATTTGGCCTAACTGGACATTTGGCCTAACACCTTAAACTCAAGAAATACTCAAGAAATTTTGAATTTATCTCTCCCCCTGACCCTAACCAGTGTTAGGCCAGATGTCCAGTTAGGCCAAATGACCGAATACCCTATGAAGCTCAACCAGTCCGGCTACTGGCTGCAATGAGGCAATGAAGGCTATGATGATTTACCACCTGATTGGAGGTGACTTACTGGGGTTCCACAGGTACAGGTTGCCATTGCTGTCTCCAGAAATAGGCTCTCCTTTGGCGTTGAAGGCGAGCGAGGTGATGAATCGAGGCTTGGCGTGTTTCTGAAACAAGTTCACAGTTTAGGGCTGTATTACCAAACATTGCAGGTGTGATTTTAGAGTTTAGAATTACTTGGCAATCGATTTTTAAGATAAATCCAATACGAAACATGTCTATTTAACATGCTATTGATGGGATTACTCTCCCTACATCGCCTTATACTGCGTAAGGAAATATGGATAATTAAGGCATGAGCCGCTATGTATTGCAGGGAAATAAATTAGATTACGTTGTGACTTGGACTGCTAAATTTAGAACCCGTTTAATTAGTTCCTTCATATAATTAAGGCACAAAGCTGGTTCCTTCACTCGAATGTGTATTTCAGCTATAGAACGCAGGCATAATGCATTTACCGGAAAATTTATTCGAATGCGGTAAAAATATGCTAAACGGTTATAAACCAAAATTTATTCGCTGAGTGCACCACTCTACACCAACTAGGAATTATTGCACGTTTACTCTCGACTCTTCTTAGAACAATGATAACTTGTCTTATTATTTAACTCTCACTACATTATGCAGTAGTCGGTATAATATGCGATTCTCTGACACACATTTTGCACGGTTGTGACGAGTAGTAGTCATGTCATGCACACAATGCGCAGTGCTCTGCTATGTCAAGGAGAGAGTGAGCAGTTAGTCATGCTTAACTGGGGAACTGTAGCCCATCTTAGGCAGTAAGAATGAGACATTTTCATTTAAGTACCTAATATAACAAAAGTAAATATTAATGATCCATTGGGCTTCTTAAGTTCTTAATCACAAATTTGAATGTTTGAGAACGGATCTAGTAGCTAGTCTACTGATAGATTCCTACACTCCTGAATCACCATTGTGTTTGACATTTTGCACCAAGATCATCTCTCTAGCTCAAACGGTTCAAAAGAGCAAAAGTTATGGCACTTTAAAGTTTCAGGTCACGTGATCCCACGTGATTGAGTACTGGAACCGATTTGCTTAATGTGGGACTTCATAATCATACTATCCTAAATCGATTACTGGTGTATCACTTCTGCATCATATTTCTTTGTCTGATTATTTCATGACATGGTTGAATATGCGCGGTACACGACGGATTCTGAAATAAAGCAGACGCATTTAATGTCGGACCATTTAATTAAGAAAGCACATTACACGTTACAGAGGGGAGTATTTTGCACCTGGGACAAGCAAATTTTCACTGACAGAGGACATACAAGGTAATATACAAGCTCTGACACATTTTGCACGGGGACATGACCAGTAGTAGTCATGTCATGCACACAATGCACAGTACGAGAGAGCTCTGGTATGTCAAGGAGAGAGTGAGCAGTTAGTCATGCTTAACTGGGGAACTGTAGCCCATCTTACTGGAGACATTGGTGTGCATTACTCACCTACCAAGTCAAATATAGACGTGAGACATACAAACACTGATAAGCAGACATACTGACAGAGGGACATACACACCTACAAGTAGACACACTGACAGAGGGACATACACACCTACAAACAGACATACTGACAGAGGGACATACACACCTACAAACAGACATACTGACAGAGGGACATACACACCTACAAGCAGGGATACTGACAGAGGGACATACACACCTACAAGCAGGGATACTGACAGAGGGACATACACACCTACAAGCAGACATACTGACAGAGGGACATACACACCTACAAGCAGACACACTGACAGAGGGACATACACACCTACAAGCAGGGACACTGACAGAGGGACATACACACCTACAAGCAGACACACTGACAGAGGGACATACACACCTACAAGCAGACATACTGACAGAGGGACATACACACCTACAAGCAGACACACTGACAGAGGGACATACACACCTACAAGCAGACATACTGACAGAGGGACATACACACCTACAAGCAGACACACTGACAGAGGGACATACACACCTACAAGCAGACACCCTGACAGGGGGACATACACACCTACAAGCAGACACACTGACAGAGGGACATACACACCTACAAGCAGGGATACTGACAGAGGGACATACACACCTACAAGCAGAGATACTGACAGAGGGACATACACACCTACAAGCAGAGATACTGACAGAGGGACATACACACGTACAAACAGGGAGACTGACAGTGGGACATTCATTCTTTCAATAAGGTTTACCTACAAGCTGACATTCAAATGAAGGACATTCATACACAGTTTCGAAGTACATACACATCACACACAGCACTAGCAAGCTTATAAACTTACACACATACACACATACCCCGTCAAATACAGAGCGGTAAACCGTCCCTTTTTTTCTTCCTAGCTACAACAAGCATTATGTACTCGCCTACTCGAGAATATTGCAAAACTCACGCTCATGAATTCATAATATCCGCAATATGATGTCCTTACATCGCATATTATCATTACTATTACATGTAACTTTGCAACACTGCAATATTAATGCCTGTCACGGAGAGTATTAAAATCCGGAAAATGAGTGCAGAGGTTTTGAATGAGAGCTTTTATAATTCAGACAGGTATTTTGAAATTACAATAATTTGAACCTTGATAGTGGGAGCAAGGAGATGATCATAAAAACTGATATTAAAATTTTCGTGCTCATAGTAGAGCCTTGTCACTGCAGGCAAAAGTCTTGGAGTCGAAGGAAACGGTGATGATAATGTAACAATTTGACGCTTTAATATAACATCAGACAAGGTGATAGACATGGCAAATCGGAGTGCCACAACTCTGCACTGTGTTTTTAGATTAGAATACTACCTGGAGTACTGTCTACAGTGATACATTATCTGATACTATTCAGTGCTGTCTGTAGATGAGTGCGTGATAAGAACAATCACTACAAAGTAATACATATGTAGACACAATGCAAGATTGTGAAGTGTACTATTATCATGCAATAACTATTATATATCCACAATGATAAACTCTACAGTAGACACAATGTAGACACAACTTAGGTCTTAGTGAGAAAGCGTGAATCGTGATCGCTTCGTAATACCCGTCCACGGTCGGCCTTAGAGCATGAAATGGGCAGTTCTACCAGACTAATAAGATCATTTTTAGATTCACAATTGAATAGAAATATTGCTGATTATCATAGCATGATATTTCTTAGACATTTACATCATGCAAACAAATAAATCGGGACTAGTGACGACTGACGATGCAGTAGAAAATTTTTCAGCTTATCGTGATGGACTAACACGTTGTGAAATTATGAACTAGGGCAAATCCATTCAACAGTCTATTCAATAATCTCCCAATCACTTACATACGTGTTACTTATACGTGCTACAGTAAGAACCTCAGACCTTTATCCAGAGCTGCATACCAGGCATACCCGGCATACCCCGCATATCATCCAATTAAAAGTAATAAGTATGTTGATTGCTTAAACAGCCCCATTTGTTTACTTCTTTTAGCAACTTAATTGGACAGAATGTCCTATCTCCACTAGACAATACGCATTCTTTGGAATGATGATTCCCTGACAAAACCTTTACTTGACATACATTCCTTGACAAAGCATTTACTTGACATACAATCCCTGACAAAGCCTCAGGACAGAGGGGGTCAGATCACAGATGTCGGATATATCTTAGAAAAGTCAGATGCTGCAGATCTGATTTCTCAACACTAAAAACCTGGCCCACTCTTCAGAGCCCTCCCTACGTCAATAGTCTGAATACATTGACGTGTTGTGGGCACATGGTGAAAGAACGAGAGGTTATTAGGCGGCACTACTCATTGGTGGCGCCGCCACATTAATATTTGAATTTGAGTGAGTGCTATGTACGTGAATATTATAGATGTATTGTACCTAACTCATGATGTATTATCTGGTATAAGTGTACTGGACAAGCTGTAAATTCAGTCGAAAAACATGCGATTCGATGAGATTCCTTTGGCTGTGGTGCAAAAACACGGTGTTTACAAGTCGCACAGCGGTCGCAGCAGCATCGAATCTGCTGGAGTGGATTGCTGGGCGTATTATTTACAGCATTCCGTATTTGTGAAATCTGAGAATATAGCACAGATGCTTTACACATTACGGCATTGTCATCACATTCAGAAATATACCTCGAATAATGAAAAAAGGAAGTTACATTTATGTTATGTCCGACGCGTGTATTTTATGCTATTATGAGTGAGGTATATAAGCGTTTGAACGCGATGGTTACACGATAATCACACAAACAAACACACAAACAAACACCCACACACGAAAATTGTTTGGAATCACAAACTCTGCGAAAAAAGATCCCCCTCATGTAATCACTAAACAACACTTATCTTACACTGGAATAACAAACTCACAGCACCACTCACCTCGAAAAGGCCGGATTTCTTGACGAGTTTGTGGCCCTCGAGCTCCCAGAAGATAATGTGACCCTTGCCGTACGTGACAAACTTGTTGTTGCAGGTCGGCAGGAACTCAGCCCCCAACACCGGGTCTTGGTGGCCCTGGGTGGGAAGTGTCAGACATTTTACAACGTACAATGTCGGATGAAAGTACATTGTACATTGTACTATCATGTACATTGTACTTTCATAGAATATGGCGATTCACGGCCCAAAATCGAGGTTTAATCAAGAGAACATGAAAGTAATAAATTGATTATTTTTTTCAATGTTCACATATTTTGACGTTCATAATATGTTAAAAGGGTTGAACCATGGGCCATTCAGTACACTGTACGAATTATTTGCATTAAATTTCTTAGTATTGTAATTTAAAATCATGCCCGTAATAACATTGCCAACCTACAAATTTGCAAATAAAACATTCCTTGTTAATGACAAGCTAACTTTGTAAATTTAAAAACAGTGAAGTGTACTTGCTAAGAATTTTGAACGAGTGGAAGTAATCATACCGGATCATACCATTGAATCTAGAAATTAACATGTGCTAATTTTAGCCTTGTATTTAAAATCATACTAAAGATCTATTTCGTTATTTTATAATATTTCATAAGCATTTGTAATTAATTGATTCCGAGCCATCAAGCACAATTGGTTCAATGAAAATTTTACATAATATTGTAGTATTATGCAGCCTTGACTAAGATTTTAGAGAACAAATCCTTAATCTTGTTTTAGAATGAAAATAGTCGTCTAGACTGAGAGAAATATTCGAGATTAGTGAATAAATCTAAGAACTATTACTTAAAGCTGTATTGTTACTTAACTAAACATTTTAAGTTTATGATGCAAGGAGCATTCATGAAAATAAATATAAATCTTCTAGAATATTTGAGATTTATCACGACGTATTTCAAACATACAACCAATTATTGTCAAACATTTTCTTAGAAAAGTCCCAGTATCCCGGAAATAATCTACCTTTTGACAAGCGATCTGGGATTTCTTTTTCCAATCATACACGTAGATAGTATGGTCGTTTCCTTCATCTACAGCAATAACTTTATTTCCGTCCTGAAAAAGAGTACGTTGATTGCATGAGCTGATAACACGAACAGAGATGTTTCATGATTCGAGTGAAACTCCGGAGAACTCCGGTAAGCAGACCGACTGTATTATGGCAAAATTATTACAAACTGCATTACATTAAAATATTCATAACACAGAGACATGAGTTGGTCTAATCGAGTAATCGCTGCAACTTTGTACTGTGTTTTATAGATAACATTATGTAGTAAAGTAATATTATTAATTTGACTGAATTCTATTGACGGAAAAGTTGCCTCTATTGCACAAACAGAAGACGCACCAGCACCTATCTGGTGATAAAACACTGCGGTAATCACACAGATTGCATTTACTTTCGAGCTTTCGACTCGGACTATGTTCGAAAAGCTAACGTAATTCAAGATAATAATGTCACCATATGGACGATCAATACACAGGAGAATTATAATTTGACCAGGTGAAGTGGACTCTGGGCACACACAGCATTAAATGAGGCAAATGATCTTAAATTATGCAGAGCTTATGATGTTGAAATATTTCAATTTACAGTGCCATATGAGACATTATTGAACCAGAGTGGACGGTCTATGGTACGCTTTTGACATTCAGAGCATCTATATACCTTCTGTGTACTAAGATAGAAGTACTTATCTTAGTACTTATCTTAGTAGCTATCTAATATCAATAGTTCGCCGTATCTTGCTGCAAAAAATTGAGGCAGGGATAATAAATGTTAAATAATATACCATTTCGAAAGAAAATCGAATTTTCCGACCGAAAAACGGCTATTTTTATCAGGTTAGCCTTCTTAAACCCCACGAACCCCGAAAATTAAACCCCCATTCGTTAATTTCTATATCCATAGAATTAATTACTACTATCTGAAGTTCTTACCGGGCTGAATGAGACTGATCCGACAGCTCTTTGCAGCACTCCAAGTCCTAAGACAGCCAGGGTCTCCAGAGTCTCGCAGTTCCAAACCCGCACATGGGGCTGAAATATTAGGGTGTATATAATTTATGCAGTGAAATTTGAGGCACATTCATGATAGTATGCACTGTTGCACTATGCTACTTTGTAGAATGTAAAGGTCGTCTTATGGCTATGTGAGGTAACGCTAAGTTACAAAGTTATCAATTATTAATAAGAAAGCTCGGGCTCCATCACATCGAATATTAAACAACCATCAGTGACGTTTAAGCAATTAACGTTAATGAGCCATGTTACAGGGCACAGTTGTAACTTCCAAAATTAGCCGGAAGTTTATGTAAAAACTGCACGAACCGGCATTAACGCAAACATTTTACATTCGTCGACTATTCGACTGTAAGTAAAATCTATAACAAAGTTAATTTATCTCATCTCATCTAACGTTTGACGGGAGCGGCTTATGAAAATTTATTAAATTCCAACAAAGTTTCTGTATTTCAATGAATTCAATAATTCCAGTTTTTCAATACAATAAATTCAACAAATGTTTTGCAGCCCCTAGATAAGAGGCGCCTTTCGGTGTTTTCAATCAAATAAATTTCGAGAACCCCCTACTCACATCTCCCTCCTTCTCATCATGTCCAGCTGCTTGCCCTGTAGCTACAATGTTAGGGGTGGCTGGGTTCAGGGCGATGCACTTAATGTCGTCGTTGTGGCCCTGGTAGAAGCGCTGACTCCGGGTCTCAGGGTTGTAGATAACTCCCACAGCAGCTTGGAAGTAGAGCAGCTCGTCTGACGGGGGAGAGCAGGGTATTAGTTTACCCACTGGGATGAGAGGCAGTGTAGTGTGTATTAGTTCCCCATTAGTTACTCACAGGGATGAACGCAGTGAGAGGCAATTTTTATCTCCATCAGAAATGAGGGGGAGGGCCCCCTCCCCCCAATTAGCTACCCGAAGGGGGAGGGGTAAGCAGAAATTCATGGGTCGATCAATCAGCTCGAGTATCATCTCAATCTTCACATCATCAATTGGTCATAATATCCCAACGTCCTTTGATACGCTTATGTTCAACCGATTGTAGGATAATTATCAACGTCACCAGTAATCCTACAGATTTAATGTGCAAACTGTAACCACACGCTTCCGACTGCCTAGAATTGAGTTACAGGATGCAAAACGGACTAAGGAATGGAGAATGAAGGTGGCGATAATTGCTGGAGGAAGGGCGAAAATTGTAAGTGTGCGTGAGAATCTTGGAAATAATATGCGATGCCGCTGATAAATCGACTCATTTCACGTTGAGAAGTTGAGAGATTACAGATACTAGTTTTAAATTTCCTGGTAAGAAAATTAAAATTGCTAGAGTTTAATAATCCACCATGAGACAAAATTTTAAATAGTGTATCTTTCAGTCACTAATATTATTCAATTTAATTGCCGATTTTAGCGAATATTACACAAGAGAGAAGGCTTATTATCATTCACTTTAAAATTATTGAATTGCCTCATTCACAATCTGCGGCGTGACGATGATTTTCAATATTTTTTCAAAGTCTCAAAGTCTTGTCAAAGGTTATTAAGTTATCCCTGACTTCTTCTGTTGTACATGATGCCTATCAAGCTACAAGACAGGAAACATTGCGCGTAGGCATCAGTCAGTCATTGGGTACAAGAGTAGTTTAGTAGGTGTAAGTTGTTACCATACAATAATTGTACACACCCATGTCTTCAGCAACACTGTGTACATCAACAGAGTTTTACAACATGTCTAATTAGGGGGTTTAACTAATGATTTATTTGTGGGTAATGATTTACTGGGCTCTCAGAGGGTATATGTATTATTAACACGCAATAACCTGTGTGACGTGTGTATGTGTGTATGTGACTAAGCGTTAGATTCTTACACCCCGACACCGGCCCTCGAATTTGGTGAATCGCCAAGTAGGTGAATTGGTGATTAGCCAAGTTGAAAATTGTGAAACCAATCTAGATCGCAAGAGTTAAACGCCGCATAAATCTTACACCTCCTTATTTCACCACTCGTTTTTACTTTTTAGCATCTGCTATCTAATTCTCTAGGAAGTAGGTGTCTATTACTTGATATCCATATCAAAAGATACTCACTGGAAGGCAGACAGAAGATGTTGTCCTGACTGTCTCTCCCCCTGTAACCGTACACCCATCGGATGGTGAGGTTCTCATCAGGCTTCTCTGAGTTGATGTCCTCCATCTTGAAGTCGGTGGGTGGGTAGCACACGATACCTCGACCTCGGAGTGTCAGCTTTACAGCGTGCTCCTCTGAGGGAAAGTGGAGTGTTAGTGTTATAGGGGAATGGGAAGGGGTCTTACAGGGGGGAAGAGAGGGGTGTTACAGGGGAAGGAGTATTAGAGGGGAAGGAAAGGGTTGTTAGAGGGGAAGGAGAGGGGTGTTACACTGTTACAGGGGAAGGAGAGGGGTGTTATAGGGGTAGAGGGGGTGTTAGAGGGGAAGGAGAGGGGTGTTACAGGGGAAGAGGGGTGTTACAGGGGAATGAGAGGGGTGTTAGAGGGAAGGGGGTGTTAGAGGTGAAGACTATAGAGGGTTGTTTCAGGGGAAGAGGGGATGTTAGAGAGGAAGGGGTGTTAGAGGGGAAGAGGGAGAGGGGTGTTAGAGGGGAAGGAGAGGGGTGTTAGAGGGGAAGAGGGGTGTTAGTGGGGAATGGGAGGGGTGTTACAGGGGAAGGAGGGGTGTTACAGGGGAAGGAGGGGTGTAACAGTGGAAGAGGGGAGTTTTAGGGAAGAGGGAGAGGGGTGCTAGGAAAGGTTGAGAGATGGAGATATGTTCGAGAAGAGAGCAGTGTGCTATAAAGTTGTAACTCAAAAGTGCAGGAGAAAGAGGGTGTAACCGTGTAAGAGCTATAGTAAGGGTAGTAGAATGATTCGTGGAAGGAAGGATGGTAAAGATTTTTTAGCTGGTCTGTTGTAGGAAGAAAAGCAATTTGAGTTTGCAACTTACAGGGGTAAAGGAACTTAAAGTTTAGCAGGTAATATATTGACCCCATTTGTAATCTAAGTCTTGTCTATCATCGAATTGCTTTGTCTTGAACAAACTATTCCCATGAAACTGCTGTCCCCATAAGAGTATATAAAGACTTTAACTTATCTCCTTTATAAAAACAAATGCTTAAAATTTTTGCCTTAATTCCAATTTTATCTAAATTCAGCAACCCTTTAACATCCCAAAATAAAAATATTATTTTGGAAAATTCTACATGGAAATATGTGGATAATATTTTCAGCCATGTCTAGGACTCTAGAACGTGCTCTTAATGGCAAATAACGGTTAAAAAGATTGAGCTTAAGCCGAGCAGTCTGCTGAAATACAGAACAATAATTTAGCACCATGTATATAATTTATCTACCATGTCTTTGTAGACAGTCTAAACTCTTGAGTCATGCAAACTATGCCTATATTTGAATACATTTAGCACAAATGCGTTAGCAACTAGGTAGTCACTTAGTAGTCAAAAAGCTTATGTTAACAAACAGCAATTTAATGTTTTAGTGTTTTACGATCCAGCAATTTCCTTACAACTCTTAGCATAAAATAATATGAGCAATTGTAAGACCAATTATGTTACTATGTTATTTACTGAAATTTAATTCTCAGATCTCATGGTGTTAACTTTTCCGATCACCGATGTCTCCTCTTTGATGCGGATTTTTAATTTACTACTATTGATATTATGCTAACAAAGAAACAAGTATTACAAACCTAAGTTGTAAATGTAATTTACTGGTTCTATAAATAGCCGGCCTTACAGCGGAACAATGTAAGATTGTACATTATTAACACAATTACAACACACAGTTATACAGTAAGCTGTGAGAAACAATAACAATCAATATAATTGCCTCTCTCTGGAGTGATCCATTTGTCTGCAACTTTCCGGAGTTTTGATGGGAAATCACATACAATAGTTTGCTGTGTAGCGCGCGTATATATTGGATGTGAATCTTGGAATGAATTTTTAGTCGACTTCGCAAAATGTACTGGGGTATATGATATACACTATACAACCTGTACAACTTCATTTGAACGATATTGGAGATGTACTGACTACTGGCCAAATTACAACACTTCCGTAATTTGGTTTACTGATTAGAAATTAAAATTGCAATGGTGAGTATCAAGAATTAACGTTTCGTCCCGTCAGCCGTCGTTCAATATTCGGAACAAACCTTCCATATGATATCCATCGATCATGATGTGACGTGGAACAAGCCATTTACCGGTCAGGGGGCGATATGATGAATTAATTTAATAACAACTACAGACTCTAACATTCAGAATACCTTTGAGAGGGCCCGGGACACCCTTTGGAATAGGCTACAATCTACACGGAGCAATGATAGAGAAGAATTTGTTATTTTGTTAGGGTAAACTGACTAATGTTCTCATGGTTAGATACTAGCTCTGAAAGAATCTAGAATATCAAGAAAATGATCATCCAATATCCATCCAGCGACGGTACCTTCTTCAACCTTCGTGATTTAAGAGTTTGAAATGTTACAAGGCGCTCAATTCGGCTTAGATAAGAAATCATGTTAAGGTACACCATTTTAGGTGCACAATTCGCGATTAAATTAACCAAATAATATTCGATTAAATCACAAAACACCCCAAATATGACCTAACACACCCCTTTCTCCTCATTTCCTTCCTCAGTTTCTGCACATGAATGTTAAAAGAGCACCAAATTATTCCGCATAGCCAGTAAAATACCTCATCTCAAATGTCATCAGGGCATTATATTATAGCCTTGTCCGGTGAGTGTATTATGTTATCATCATGTCTGCGCATTATGTTTTAAACAACAGTGAAAATACACACATTTCACTCTCACAGACAGACAAACGAGCAGACAAAAGCGAGAGGTGTTCTTTACATTCAAACATTATTCTTTCTCTTGTAGGAAAAAACGATGAAAGGAAGCATAATTCATAAACATACCGAACATACGGACCCTTACACCAGTAGCTTAGTATAGTTTACACTCTCATAAAAGTAATATTCACACTCCGCGTACAAACAGACGTACAAACACACAAGAGAGTGTGTATACTCTTCACACCAATGTGTTAAACAGCAGCTTGCAAAGAAGTGTGACGACTCAGACACCTTCCAACGACATTCAGTACTCTACATCCATCTTATGCATTCCTTCCGACTTCAAACATAGAGAATCAAGTTATCAAACGAGTTCATTTGGAAAGCTTGGACGTGACTTTCTAATTATATTTTGTTATCTCTTAAACATCTAATCTAAATACCACTGCGACAGGTAGTCTAGGTGCCATGCTCTCAATACATTACACATACTCTTACACTGTATACCTATTGTACTGGGTACTCTCATCATTTAAACCCGACATCATTATAGATTGGTAATATGAGATTACCCAGCCTTCACTAACCACTGTACAGTGTAAATACATCCATACACATACATGAACAATCATGAACTTTTAATAATGCTTAGTAGTCATACCATTTTGAAGGATTTGGAAGTAAGTTTTTGGCGGAATATTCACGAATTGTTGGTCACGTGACAATGTTCAGTACGCACGTTGACTGTAGGTCAGCATAAGGCTGGAACCTGTGGTCCTGTCCTCTTCTGTACAGAGAAATGTCGCCTTGCCTGCTGGGACCTGACCCCATCCTGCCAACAATCAGCTAGCTATTAGTTTGAGAATAAGTGTCAGAATGAGTGAATAATTAGTATGAATTTTGAACCATGATTACCATATTTTGAACTCTATCGCTCAATCAAACAGCATTCTCGCTCGTATATTTGTGTCATACCACAAGAAATAGAGACGTTTGCGGCTTGTATACATTTGTATTGACAGAAGGTGTAACTTGTATACAATTTGTCTTGGCATTCTCCTGGGCGTTAACAGATGGTAGTAGAGTTTCAACTGTTGTTATTATTACATGCAGTGCAGTACACAACGTGTTGTCATGTTGTCAACGTAATGTGTTGCCATGTTGTAGTACAGTGCTTCAGTGGGTTTTAACAGCAAGTTACCAAGAAGTTGGAGCTTATAGGGCTGTGTAAAGGTGTAAGGAATGTTAATATTTCAATGAAACGTCAAAATTATCAGCTGAGAATAGTGCTATATCCTCTCTAGATGTAAAATACCGGATACCTTAGTTTCCCCTTCTAAGGAAATGATGATTGATGCTCTCAGCAGTGCAATTGTTGAGATAGATTTCAGATTCGTTCTAATGCGTTAAGCTTACAAAACCCTTAAGGTAATAAATCGGATATCAAAAGCTTAATACGAATTTAATCTGGCTATAAACCAGTCCAAAATAAACTGAGAAGCCTTCTAAACTCAAATTTCAACCGCATAGAAACCTTCCAACGTATATTATGTTGTTATATTATGGCTTAGGTTTGATAACTACGCCAAAAGTATCTTGTTTGATGAAATTGTATATAAATCCTAATAGATTGGTATAATATTCGTAGTAGATGCAAACATATTATGTGGTTGTACGTTACGCTGTCATACACTTAGTTGCGGTACGTTACGCTGTCATACACATTGTTCCGGTACGTTACGCTGTCTCACTCATATGGCATGGTATATCATGTTTATTAATGATACACTTTACTGCACAGTACATAGTATCAAGGTGTATGGACTTCCAGGAGGCCAAATACTTGCTCTGACACATCTTTCTCATTTCATCATGCTATTTAATTGTGTGCTGTGTAGCTGAATCAGAGGGATGATGCGACTATCAACTGAAACTCAGCTAAACGGAGTTTTAATTTTTCCGACAAAACAAGGATTATTACGTAACCGGAACGTCATTCACAAGTTCAAGTTCAATCAACAACCTAGGCCCCAGCAAATACATCTAGTTATCTAGAGTTATCTTAGAATTTTCGAAGCAGAACTAACTTAAAATCACTTAAGACTGCGAAAAAGGAAAAAACGGTCCTCTTACAATCTAAAAACAAGTTTACAAGACACAGCTCGAAATTACTTGTTTCGAGACAGTTACGGAGACGGATAAAGAAGAGCATATCAAAGTCTGGAGCATAGATGAACACGTATCACAAGCATGGCAATCAAACGGAGTGCTGCGCTTCTGTGGACACCACACAATGGACTGATTGCAAAGTGAGTGTAGAAGCATGATTAGTCCTGCAGCCATGATTCAGAGTTTAAAATGTTCGCAGGAAAAAATAATCCTGCAGCCATGATTAGAGTTTAAAATGTTCACAGAAAAACTAGTGGTTTTAAAGAGAATCAATAGTATGTAGTGCCTATTATAATCGGTGTTTATCATCAGTGGTGGTAAAACGGTCAGCGTAACTGTTGGGCACTGTGGATATTGTCTTTTTGCGTTATTTGGTCGTTTTTGCTATGAAGGCTGTAATGTAGTCTAATATCACAGCATTCATTAGTTCATTAGTTTATATTTGTACCGCTGTAGGGCCGAGCAACTGCTATAATGTAATTTTGGTGCAAGCATTATTCGTTTTAGGCTGGAAAGTGAAAAACCATTTAACAATCCATACCATAGCATTTGAAACTGTGTCACACATTTCTACCCTCAACAGCGCCCATTTCCGTCAGATATTCAGTGCATAGCCTAATATTACTAAATCTTAGAACGTATAAACCCACATAGACAGCTGGTTTTAAAGCGCAGAATTCTGGCTAATGATAATTAGAATTTCACATTAGTACCGAGTTACGTTAGCCAATGGAATTATACCCTAAACAAATTATTAGTTCAATATAATATGCAGTTATATAGATTAAAGCTGCATAAAGTAGTACGTGTAAGCAATATCCACTCATCGGTGCCTCTTGGTGTGTGTGTGTGTGTGTGTGTGTGTGTGTAAGTTCACAGCCTCTCCCATAATAATAAACATACCATTCTACGAGCCCTGATTCCGTGTAGGCTGCACAGAATATGCTTATAGCTGGTGTAAAGAAACACACAGATGGAACACATTATCCTAGCATGGACTCTGGATAGAGGGTGAGGAGGATGGTGTAGAACACATGGTACTCTAACGAACACAAGTCATTGTCCACAACCGACGAAGGAGACGAGGAGAGAATATTATTATTGCGTGCAGGTGTGCATCCGAGAAGAGAGGAACGAGCCATGTTACTGATTTTACAGGTTTTATAGAAGACGTTAGGCACTTTGGGGTGGATCATGATCTGTTAAAATGCACATAAATGTAATATCTATGTTATATGTATGCACTGATGTGATCGATTAGATGTGTCGCAGATGTGCTAGATGTTATTGAGGAGCACATTAGGTACATCAATTCAAGGTTATTATTCTTCTCCGCGACAAAATCCAGGCCAATGTCCCGGAGGAGCCAGTTTAAGTTGGTCAAATGTTATCAAGTGCACTAAGAGCTGGCAGAGTGGCAGCTGATGTCGCTCTATGTCATTCTGTACATCATCAAGATGAAGTTTTTACTTCTTCTGCTATTGCAAAGTTACAAAAGCTCTAAAGAGTCAATTCCACAGATTCATGGAGGATCAAGTCATAATTATACAATATACATCTCTGCGAACAATAGCGAACGGCCGGCGAGGACGAATTACATTGAAATATATTCGCAATTTCAGACCATTCAAGACAGAATGGCTAATTGAAAGCTTCAAATGACCAGGATGTCATTTGAACTAAAATGAATATTGAAAGCATAAAATGGTGATATATTTAAAATCAGCAACTACATAATATATAAGGATCAGCTATCTTAAAGAATAATTTGTCGTATCTCAGCTTCTAATCCCGACCAACTTTCAGCTTTTCAGCAGCTCTGTGCCCATTTCGCGATCCCAACAATAAATCATGACAACCATGATAAATTTACATACATTATAACCATTGGCCAATGAAGTGTAAAGTGCCCTTAAACCCCTGGCCAAGTTATCCCGTTTCAGTAAGTTTTATGATAAGGTCCATCCAGCGATGAAACTGACACTACCATAGTATGACCCTACCAAGGACCCAAGGTAGTATGAGTGTATGACACTACCATAGTATGACACTGCAATAGTATGACACTACCATAGTATGACACTACCATAGTATGACACTGCCATAGCATGACACTACCATAGTATGACACTACCATAGTATGACACTACCATAGTATGACACTGCCATAGCATGACACTACCATAGTATGACACTACCATAGTATGACACTGCCATAGCATGACACTACCATAGTATGACACTACCAGAGTATGACACTGCAACATGAATACCTTTGTATGTTAGTATAGTAGAACACCTTAAAGTATTTATCTTATGACAGGCCCCTTGGTAGTAACTAGACACCCTTGTGTGACCAGACACCCGATTGCCCCTGGGTGAGACCAGGACCTGGGTGTGGACCCATTAATTGTGGTGAGCATCGCTGACCCGGGGAGCCCGGACCCTGGTGTGGACCTTTGAAACCCGTTGACCTAAATTAACCCGGGTTAGGGCATGACAATAGGGCCCCCTTATTTACTTTCTTTTATCCCTTTTCCTCCTAGCTGGACCTATGGCTTTGGGTCGGAGGTGGGCCTTTGGGGGGTTATGGTAATAAGGTTGACTTTGATCCAATTAAGTCAGCCTTCATTTTTTTCCCTTTTGATTATTTTTTTCATGAGAAAAAAATTTGAAAGGGTTTATTCAACAATTATTAAAACCATTCAGAAAAACAAGTAAGTAAAAGATATCAAATTACTCCAGGGACCTTAATTTCCCCCCCTTTTCGAGTTTTTACCGTCCTGAAATAAAAAAACCCTATGGGTTTTAAATTTTTCTTTGTTATTAAACCATTTTTTTAGGAATAACTCAATTATTTCATTTCATTAAAATTTTAAACCCCTGTTTACCATTTTTGCCTCCCGGTGGAGGTTTAGCAGCGGGGGTTTCAGGCAGTTTGGGTTTGGAGGGGGCGGTTTTCCCGCCCGGGTTTAGAAGGGTTTCCCCGGCACTATGGGGGTTTTTGAGGCCTACCCTTTTTCCCTTTCGTCACTGCCTGGGGGGAAAGAGATTTAGGACTGTTGGGTAGGGGCGTTAGCGAAATTCAAAAGGTTTTTAAATTTTTTTCCCGAAATCATTTGAGGATGGGGGATTAAAAGAGAAACGGAGATGCCCATCCACTATCCAGGTTTATTTTTCCAAATTTGTATTTTGATAGTAACTCAAGAGCATAGCGCAGGGAAAAAGTTTCAAATTTTCCCTTGAAATTGTAGAATCGTGGGGGAGAAAAACTTTTAAATTTAAAAGTCAGCTTCCTCAAATATTCAAAAATTTTGGAAAGAAAAAAAAATTTACTGGGACTGTTTATCCTGATCAAATTTGACCTATTAAGGGAAACTACAGCGATTGAAGGGGTCGTATTTTTTAAAGGCGAAAAAAATTTTGAATAATTACACATGTGATAAATGGGGCTTTGGGGCCCGAAAGTTTAAGTTTTTGGTTAGCGTTTTTAAAAAAGTTTACAGGCAAGTTTAGTTGCCAACACAGCTGTGGGAATACAAATAACAGATGATTATTTATATATGAAACAAAAAAGAGAAGGGGAACTGTCAAAACCACCGGTTCAGGGAAGATCAGAGTTATCACTGCTCAATGGCAATGTCCCAATCAAAGAAAGGGGGCTAATTGGGAGAAAAACCATTAGAAGGATGAGAGGGGGGGTGGGAAAATAAAATTATGGAGGGAGTTAATATTTAAAAGAGGGTTTTTAAAAAAATTTTATTGACCATGGGGAGAAAAGAATATCCAGAATTAAAGTAAAATTTCATGATTTGTTTTTTTAAAAAAATTGAAAAAACCCTTTTACCCAATGATTTGATTTTTATCAAATTCCTAATTTAAAACCTTTTGAATGGTTTAAAGTTCCTTCCTCAAGTGGTAGTAATCGGCTTTAAACCCATAAAATTTACTGGCTAATGAAAAAAAAGGTTAAACAGCTTTTGCCTTTGTTAATTTTCCAGATATTGTTTAACAAAAACCCATCAAAATAACATCAACCCGGAAAAACATCACAATCAAAAAATCAAACAGTTTTTCACAAAACCCAAAACAATTTAAAATTCACTTTCCACAGTGAAAGTGGAAAAAAAGAAGGGAAAAATTTGGGTTAAAAAACCCCAAAAAGTCAGAAATGAAATTTTTTTCCCCAAAAATTATTTTAATGTTTTTTGAAATAAATGGTTGAATGGAATTATTAAACAAATATCCCCCAAATTTACATTTCCCAACAAATCGAAAAAACCTGAAAACAGACCCGTAAAAAATGTAAAAAAACAAAAATTAAAGGGAAACAACACAGGGAATCAATGATTCCAGGACCGGGCCTTCCCGTGGGGGGTTTGATGGTTCTTCTATTAAAAAAGGGAAAAAAAGGGAGAAATTAGTTGAATAGGGAAAGTTTGAAATTGTGCAGATAAAATAAAATTTTGAGTTTTAAATACCATTCCCCAAAGGTCCCCGAAAGGGCAGTTTTTTGGGCCCCGTTTTACCCTTGTTTTTTGGGGTAGAAATTTGCAGGTTTTTAAGAGCGGGAAACGAAACAAAAATGATACCGATGGGGATACCTGATATAGATGGTTTTAAACGAACCAATTCAATAATGGTCATTTTTAAAAGAAATTTGTCACAAATATTTTAACAAAAGGTTTATTTCAAGCTAAACCATTTTTGGGGGTTTGGGGCCACCTATTTCTGCTTTTGTTCAAAATTGAGTTTTGTTTCCCCCTTAAAGACTTGGTAATAGTGGCATATCTTTTTCCTTACAGCTTTATCTTCCAATTTACAACTTATCCTCTCTAAGTTCATCTTCTGAACATTCTGAGGAAATGGCAATTGTTAATATGGAAGAGTTTCAACAGTATCTATTGAATAAAGAATATGCAAACATCGTTCAAGTGCCTCCACATGGATCACAAGTTCAAACAAAGAAACATATCCACAGCAATCAACAGATTTTACAGTCGATCATTAAATCATGAGTTTGTCACAGGTACAGAGTCGTGTCAATTACTTCCAAGTGTGTTAACCAGTAGTACATAAAATGATGAAATCGCAGATGTGCAGGGACTTTATTCCTTCCTCATAATTCAATCTCATGTTATAAGATCAGACTATTGCTCTATCAAGTTTACTGAGTTTCAATCTAGGTTCTTATAGAACTAGATTACAATACAGAATTAAAAGGCGAATCTGATTTAAGTTTTGAACTGCATGCAATTGCATTCAGCTTTCATTCCTTGTGATCACTATTCACTGTGTAGTGTGATGGATTACTATTAACACCTAGTACCCACCTAGTACCTACCTAGTTCCAACTAAAAAGTTTGAGAAAAGTACTGCAAAGTGCAAACGATATTTGCTTTATATTTTAGTCTATTCTTGAGTTACTTTAAGCGTACCTATTACTAACAAGGTAATCCCTTACTTTCTTCACGACGACTACAGTTTTTTTCTTGTATGTCAGCGACAGATGAAGGTTTGTCATCTTTGATAAAAACTCCCGAATCACTATCCTCCAAATTAGGTTCCTCATTGACCGACAAACTTTCAATGTCTCCCGAGGAGACGTCATCTTTTGTGTCAGGGATTTCATCTTTTTCTTCTTCATTTGGCTTTTCATCAGAGAAAACATTTTCATCAGCCTCCTCTGTCTCAGCTTCTGTTGTTTTAGATTCTCCATCAGCTGAGTTCTCATTTTCATCATTATTTTTCTCGTCTTCCTCTTGCTGAGTTTCATCTGAAAGTTTTTCGCACTCTTTTGTCTCATCTTTCTCTTCCGTCACAGCAGTCTTGACTGGAGTAGCCTTATCAGCTGATTTATCAGTTTCAACTGACCTTCTAAATTTTGATGCAACCATTTTGGCATATGTTAAATGGGCCATACTGAAAAATGCTCGTTTAACGTTGAATAACTCTGGCTTTATTTCTGGGTCAACTTCACCCGATTTCTCGCTGTTTTCACCATCTTTAGTGCTTTCATCTTTATTGGTTTCTACTTTTATATTTTCTTTCTCGTCATCTGCTTCTTCAGACTCTTTTTCATTGTCATCTTGGCTTTCTTCTTTATTTTCCTTGTCATCTGCTTCTTTGTCGTTATTATCTTCTTCAACATCACCTTCTTCATCTCCCACTCTATCACCTCCTACCTCAATATCTAGATCTTGTTCATTACCAGTTTCAGTATCATCCGAAGGGTCAGGCTCGGCTGTCGGAGATTCGTTCTCAATCTCATCAGTATTTTGAGGCTCACTTTCCGAATTGTCAACCATAGTATGCTTTGGGATAACAGAGATGGTATAACAATTGAACCTTTGAAATCCTGACCTCTGACTATTTCATATTATTTGAGCAATAAATGATGACTTATTATAGAAAGCCCCTGCAATCAGTGGATTCATGGACAAAAATTAAATGCTCTGTGTTCTGAGTTCACTTATCCGAAATAAACAAAATGAACGTGTCATAAACGAAATGAATGTTAGATACAATTTCAAAAACAATAAACACAAACGAAAGAAGTCAGTGACACTGCTATGCTGTTTTGTTCAACAAAATTCCTCTAGAAATCATAAATGTGGGGGCTCTTAAATCATGACAAGACAAAGAATCAGCAGCAAAACAACAACACATTATCGTGTCAGCAGAACAACGAGAGGCGCTATAGAGTACGAAACTCACAAAAACTCTCAAAGTTAAATCTTTAGCATTGTACACTACATTGTAGTGCTGTGAGCTCGTTAGTACGGGTGATTAGCAGAATACGAAGCTGGTTACAGGAGCACAAAATATTATAATTTACGGCTTTCCAGGTTAGGTTAAGTCCTGCCCAGATTTAAACTTATAATTAAATTTGAAATCCAGAGAAATCATGGTTCTTGGAACATCCAGCTAAATGAGCTCCATTCCACTTTACTGCATTTAGGTCATAATACTGTATTAAGGTCACGATGGAAATGATTTTTTCGTGTGAATGAAAGGAATTACATTGGTATCAGTTTTAAAATCCAAGGATCACTGTTTAAAAACTCAGATTAAAAACACAAGTCAAAATTTAGCAAGTGCAAACTCTTCTCAAGCCGGTCCAGGTCCTTATTGATATAATATAGCAAACCCACGTGAGTTTGTTAAAAACTCCCATGAGGCCACCGCCAAAAGATTTCACAGTCAAGTTATACCTTGTGTATATGTGACGCCTCCATAAACAGTCCTATTCCTAAAATTGGGATCTATCTTGTCGGCCTGCCAGCAAACTAAGGCAATGATCCTTGGTGAATATATTTTCCTAGGTTAGAATCCACCGACCAATATGGTTTGCTCTATTATGATTTCACTGAAAGTGAAACACTTGAAAACTCATTAGGTACCTACCTAATGAGACACATTTATGTGCGGCAGTTATTCTGTGGATTGAAATTTTGAAGAATTAACGTATGATGATGGCGTCATATTGAAATCTTGTGGGGTGTGACAATATGGAGATTTTTTCACAAAGTCCTCAAATCCACATTATTAATACTTAGATTTATGTCTCGTAAGCTGCTGTATACTGCCACCATCCACTTAATAATAATAATAATAAACTTATTTCCACAAGATAATAATACATGAGAACAATAGACCGTTTTCAATGACAGTTAAAATTGCTAGCAATAAAGGAGTAGGAACAGAAGACCATTTTATTGTTATTTCAAATGTCAGTTAATTATGTTGAAAGGTTGGCGGATTGCCAATAACAACTTCATGCTAGTGATACTTGGGTATTAAAGGACTAAAATTGAGTTGAATGCCGGAGTTTCTTTCATTCTTTATTATATTTATTTATAACCAGCAGACACAGGGCCGGTGGGTGGGTCTATTTTTCCTCGAATGTTGTTTAGTACTTGGGTACTAAAATACGTGGTCATCAGCTGGAATTTGAAAAATCAGTTGGTACCTGGGTACTAAAATACGTCGATATCTACTGATTTCGTAGTATCAGAGTATGAAATGTTTACTTTTACCCGTAAACTGCGGAAAACTCCTCTCCAAAATGTAATTACTAAAAATTAGTAATTACATTTTGGAGAAAAAAATTTCCGCAGTTTTCTGCCTGATCACACAGTACTACAGTAATCAAATAATGTGATACGTTTTGGAGCTAGCAGCAATCACTGAGTTTGCAGTGTTAGCTCACAGAATAATAAAATAGAAATGAGCGGGAATCGGATTGCTAAATCCGACGCTTAGGTAACTCACTGAGCTATTTGACCACCAAACATTCTGCAAATATTTAGCAATTTTGGAAAATCTATGTTTTAGGTTAACAAAGATCCAAAAGTTTCGATCGGGCTCAATATGAATATATAATTATTCATACTAGCGTTTTTGGGGCAATTTTTAGCTAGTAACTTTAAAGTAACGTGACCATATTATGCATTTTAGTTTTCGTTCCCTGAGGGGAAATTTAACTTCATCAAGTGGCACCTTCTGGTTATTATGTTGCGATATATACCTTCGCCTCTTGTTGTTATATTTTGACTAAAAAAGCTTACAGTTTCTAATTTTGTGTCTTATGAGTTAAGATGTAAATATTAGAAACGCATTTTATTGATTTTCATGGTCATGTGATCTAACGGGTGATGACTAATTATCTGGAATTATTTCAATGTGTTTTTGTGGACAAATCGAGATCATTTTAGAGCTCAGATGTGATTATTCTGGACCTATTAAGTCTGCTGATTCAGAATAAGATCATGGGAAAATTTGAAAACCCTGTTTTCCCATGCTACTGGCCGGTTAGTTTAAGAAAATGCGAAAAAATCTTGCACAAATTTAAAGATTGACTCCCTGACATATGATTGGAATATGGCCTACAGGAGCGTTCCCATCAGTTACCATCTAGGTTGACTTATGGACTTCGTTAGCTAAGACGCTATTGAAGACCTCTACATGCATTTTTCGGTGAAGATTAAGAAAATTCTTAGATTTTAGAGCTAAAATAATGCCAAATTTATGGAAAAATTTATGTGTTTTTTTGCTACACCACCAGGCCTTACGAGAGTCTTAGAACAGGACCTTAGTTGTCTGAACACTCAGATTTAATGGCAGGGACCTCATTCAACATAATCCATGTCTTTGGACCACTTCCATTTAATGGTATGCCGAATTTTGGATTTACAAATCAAAATTTTATGAAAGTGAAATTATCAGAATTGACGATTTTAAACACGTTTTAGGTTCCATAGGGTCACCACTGGATAAGTTAGTGATGCTACTCACTGCAGTCACTCTTGAGACCCTCCTGCTTAGAATCATCCCATAGTAAGGCTTTATTAACACTTTTTGGGGATAATTATCGCCATTGAAATTTTGTGCAAGATTTTTCTGTACCTTCTCAAACTAATTGGTCAATAGCATGAGAAAACAGGGTTTTCAAATTTTCTCATGATGTGATTCTCAATCAGCAGGCTTTTTAGGTCCAGAATAACCTCATCTGAGCCCTAACATGATCTCGATTTGCCCACAAGAATACATTGAAATAATTCCAGATAATTAGTCATCACCCGTTAAGTCACGAGATGAAAATCAGAAATTGATTATCTCAAAAAAACTAGAAAAGATTTAAAACGAACAATCGAATAGGAATGAAATGGGTAAATTGGTTATGAGTAAGATTTCATCGGAAAAAATTCATCCAAATACTGAAGAGCATAAAAATTGCCTATAACTGTGGAAAAAAGATGTTTTCCCACAAGGTTATTGGCCATTGTCCCAAATAATTCGAGAACCTTCATTATCTATGATAATGACGTCATCGGAAAAATATAGTTAAGCGCATCTAGCGCTTTAAGTTTTAGGGTTAGAACCAGGATTAGGGTCAGGATTTGTTAGGTTCAGGGTAAAGATTAAGGTTATGGTTGTGGCTGGGGTTAGGTTTAGGGTTAGGCCACAAAAATATTGAGGTTTTAGTCTGTGACGTCAATCAGCCAGAGTTATATGGGACACATACCAGGTTATTTTGCAGGGTACAAATGTCAACTTTACCTGGCGCAAAACAAATGAAGGGTTTAGTTGTATGATCTTATGATGATTGAAGCTATTCTAATAGTGCCTATTTCAATATCAAATAGCACTTTTCAGATTCCTTTGTACTACGAGAGTCTGAAATTCAATGTTCTATTCTGGAACTGTTCCAAAATCTTGAATTTAGGGTGGGTGTCTTAATTTTTCATGCCAAAACCACTTGGTACCCAGGTACCAAAATTCAGGTGGGTGGTATCAACTCAAAAAAATGCCAAAATGCAGGATCGTCGGCCCTGTGTCTGCAACTTAGTTCTATGGGACAGCATTTTGTATGTTCAAGAGAGAACTGAAGTTTAAGAAAAAGAAATTCCCTTTCCAGTTCATCTTCAGTTCATCTTTACAGTGTTATTCACTACCAAGTACCAACCTGCTGGCCTGCGAAAGCTCAATAAAATTGTGCTTTTAAATTGAAAAATACTTCTTTTCAGATGTAATTTTGGTTGCAATTCCAAACAGATAATCAACCCTGCAACTTCCCATAAATTCTCATACAAGGGTTATTCTATGAGCTATTAATATATAGCACTATGTATAGTAGTATAGTAGCACCTTAACTATATCTAGGGTCATATTTTCCAATATTATAGATTATGTGAACCTACCTTTATTACATCACATTATAGCAAATGGAATGAAGATAACAATACATAATCATAAACATCTGACTAAGTTATAATGAACAAAACATACCTGATTTAGTGGACTCAAACCAATTCAAATCGTCAAACCACACTCATCAATACAAAAAAGTCAACTCATAAGAGAACACAGAAATATACAGCTTTTTATAAGAAGTAAATCCATGTAGTGAGTCACATGAGGAATCAAGGATATGAATAATACATGTCATATTACATCACTACATAAAACATTTCCAGTACAGAGGAATGAATTGGCTAAGGCATACTTTTAGACCATGATTTATATGCTAAAGTTTCAATGAATCATTTCTACAATTTGATTAAGTATCATGGTTAAGTTTCTATCATTCCAAATCCTTATGCTTATTAATCAAGGATCTGATTTCAACCATGCATATTAGCATATTGATCAATGAAACTGTGCTCTGAATCAGTAATATTTAGATAAGTACCTAAAACCTTAATATTCAGATCATACAAAGTTTACAACAAGGTTAGTAAATAGCAAAACAATACAATCAAATGCTTTCCAATGATCACACAGAAATTGCAACAGCAATTAATGACACAATCAAGAACATGTTGCACTTACTTTTATGATTTACTTTTGCAGCTTGTTTATTATCAATGCTAGATTGCACTTCAACATGGTCCTTAGCAGTTTGTTCATCTTGTGATTCTAGTTTCTCAACTACAGGCAATGCTTTGCTTGAGGGTTGATCATCTGATGCCAAATTTTCAGGGCATGAAACATTACTTTCTGGGACATCGTTTAAATCATTATTGGTAGATGGGACATCAGCAGGTTCAACATCCTCAAATATAACATTGACTGGTGAAGCCTCATGGACAGCAGTAACCTTCTCAGATGAATTATCCTTGACTTGAATCTCATCAGATGTAACATCTTCAAATGACTGAACCTCAGGTTGTAAAGCTTCACATAGAATATCATTAGACGGAACATCATTTGAATGAAAATCATTATTAGTAGCATCCTCAGATTCAGCATTTTCAGATGTTACATCACTGCAAGGAACATGGTGAGATGAAAGATCCTTTGGTGGAACATCCTTTGATGGAATATCCTTTGATGGAACATCATCTGATGGAAGATCATCAGAAGGAGCATCAGCACTAGAGGCATCAACTGATGGGAAATCACCATGCAAAGGATCAGCAATTGATGAAACCTCTGTTGGGATATCATGAGATGGATCATCAGTACAATGAACATCATCTGACATAATTTCTTTTGTCTGATTGTCATCATATGTGGCATCACTAATTGGAACATTTTCAGATAGAAAATCATTTTGTGGATCATGCTCAGGTGTTAACTCATGATCATCATCATACTGAACTGAAATTGGCTTATCAATAGATTGTATAGCATTATCTTCATCAAGATGAATATCTGCTTGCAAAGCAGTGCTTTCAGTATTATATTCAGTGTTCATGGGTTCCTCAAGGTGAATATCATCAATATCAGTACATGGACTCTGTTGAAGCTCACTGTGTTGGTAGGTAGTTGGTGATTCATCTTCATTTCTTATAGAGCCTTGATTTAAAATCAAATCATTTTCATTACCAAGTTCAGCATGGTTGTCATCTAGAATATTTTGGGACTTCTGAACATCAGCAAAGTTCATATCCTCAAAGGTGGATGCACTGTAATCTTGATGAGCTTCTGTGACAGTATGGCTGAGGGGCTCACTATTGCTCTTCATAATATCTGAAGAGTTCTAGATGCAACAAATGATTAAAGAATGAATAAAGAATTTAGCCTTTTTTTCTTACATCAAAAGCAATATTTCAAGAAACATTTAAGTAATCATGGGATTTGGCACACATTCATTACAATAACTATACTGCTAATGTGTTATCAATGTTTTTTTCTTCCATGTAAATAGGCCTCAGTAATCAATACTGGTATGTCATGAATTGATTCTTCACTTCCCAACAATAATTGGATTCATATATGTAATTATTAACTGTTATCACCCTGATCTGATTGATAACAGTATTGATTACTTTATCTGTTTTTATGGAATCTCAAAAGTATTGAATATTGTGAGATGGTAGACGATGAAGGTCAACAATCATAAATTGCTCAAATGGCTATAATTCAGTCAAGTTAATGAGATGATTTTAATGTAAACTGAAACCACAGAGATCATAATTTTTCACTTATGCCTTGTGAAAGAACAAAACTTTGACTATTGCAAAGAAGTTTTCTTTGAAATTTATTCTTGGGTCCAAGAAATAACTAAGGAATGTTAAGCTTGATGATAG
Source organism: Beroe forskalii (assembly GCA_011033025.1). Classification (NCBI taxonomy): domain Eukaryota; kingdom Metazoa; phylum Ctenophora; class Nuda; order Beroida; family Beroidae; genus Beroe; species Beroe forskalii. The sequence continues at coordinate 77,614 of WFMF01000415.1, read as the reverse complement.
CACTTGCTTCTGCTTACGCTAACAAGTCATTCTATCATCAAATAATTAAGTAGCAAAATCATTTGAATTGAATGTAACACTGACATACCTGGGTCATTTGCATCACCATTGCTGTTGTCGTAGTCCATAACATCATCCATGATTGATAATCTTAACCTCAGGTAGATATCCTTTAGTGAAACAAAGATTAGTGAAACAAAGATTAATCTTTATAGCTTACAGAATTTCTTTATTGAAAAACACAGTAATAAATAAATCTGGTATAATCTCAAATATCGTTTTCAATGGCACTTTTTAAACAGAAATTTCAAGAACTTCAAGAGTACAGATATAGTACAGATAGAGATATTTTTACTGAAAGGACTCAGCCTTTGCAGATTAACTGAATAGCAAAATGGTTTGCTAAGTTAATATAGGGTTGAGATTAATCTGGGTATTAATCTGAGGATGGTTTGGAGGTTTTGGGAGGATAGTAAAAAAAAGAAAATTGAGTAGTTGTTTCAGGCTTCAGGGTAGGATAATTGATCTGAGATCTTGATTTCATCGACTGATCCCATTTTAGCCTAGGTGTCTATGGTACTTATTCAGTATGCAAGAGATGCCTTGTTGGCTTAAGTAAACCAATAATTCAGGCAACCTGTCAGTATTATATTATTTTGATAGTTTCAACTTTTGGGTGACACACTTCACTGCAGCTAAAGGATGCTCGC
>WFMF01000415.1:46905-68552 GCA_011033025.1 Beroe forskalii | reverse complement strand
GCTGTCTGTCAGACAGCGCGCGCAATCATTTCTGTTTAATGCTGTATGGGTGTTGAGATACACCCAAAGCAGATAAGAAGAAATTTTAAAAAATAGATAAAATTCTAAATTTTTTCCCTCCCCATTGGCCTTTTTGTGAATACAAAAAGGCAAATGAGAGGGTTGGCAGAGATCGTGGTTTGGGAAGGTGAGAAATAGGATATGTGTATACAGGTGTTTGCCTCACAAAAGTCCCACTATTTTTCATCATGCCATAAATCATCCAATTCATTATTATTTTGTTTTTTATTCATCTCTAAGGTTGGAGGAGAAGCTGAATTTTTCTTCCCGGATGATTAAAATGGAGAAAATTGGAGTTTTTATTTTGAAATTTTGTCCTAAAAAACGTATAGGTCTACACCTTGCCTCACAAAAGTCCCATTGACAAATTTTTCTTTTTCTTCTGTTATGAAAATGCTACATAATTGAAACTATGCATGCTCATTATTTGATTCAATTGCCTTAATCCTGAAAGCATTTTTGGTGTTTACAAACGAAATTAATGTCATATTTTGGAGATTTGAAATAAATTATGCCTCACAAAAGTCCCACGATATGAAATAAAGCTACATTTTTTGTTTAAGCAAAATTGAATCTCTTGATATGACTGTTCTTAAGGATGCTAAATAAGTTAAATTTGTGTAATAGATGGTTTCCTTGAACACCTGAATGGCTAAATGGAGTGAAAATTTCATGCAATCAATTGGTACTTTTGTGAGGCAATATTGTATTTGGCTATATTTTTCAAACAAATTTCGTAATTTTCTTATCCTTAAATTTTGCATTGTATTTTTGAAGATGTTTATTGACCTATGAAAAGATTTCGTATTTTCAACCTTTTTCAAAGAAAATTGACGGTAAAAGCCTCAACAAAAATTTCTACCCACAAAATATTGTTTTTTTCAGTCAAATTTGGATAAATGGTAGCTATTTGAGTCACCAGCCATTATGTTACCTTCCTTTTTGTCCCATAGATATGCCTAATAGAAAGGAATTGGCAAATGCAAAATTATTTTCCGTGCAAAACTTTTTTATGGAAAGTTTGGACTTTTGTGAGGCATAAAAGGTGATTTCTCTCATTGCCTCACAAAAGTCCAATCATTTTTTTTTCTTTTTATAGATGCAATGAAGCATTGATGCTGCTGATACTAATCTGACATTCTGAAAATCAAATTGCCTTGCTTAATTTTGCCATTCCAGGCATTATAAAGAAAGTCCTGATATTTTTGTTGGCTTGAAAATGTGTTATGCCTCACAAAAGTCCTTTTTGAAAATATTTTGGGCATTTTTTAATTTTCAAGCATGATTATTTACTATAAATAGGTCAAGAAAGTTCATACTACAAGACCAATATGCTTTTTATCAAACATCTAAAAGCCAATACAACCAAATTCTATTTTATGGTATGGTACTTTTGTGAGGCAATGGTATTTTTTCAACTTTTTTTTCTTGTTCTTGATCACACATTTTCTAAACTTCGTTTATATTTTCTATTTGTATGGGTCCAATTTAATCATACCCCCTTTTCATGACTTATCTCCAACAGATTAATCATGATAGGCACCTAGAACAATTCCATGGCCTAAAAATTTGAATTCATTGAGTCATTGCCTGTGAAATAAAAACCATTCAAGCTTATATGGTCTGAGGAAGTTTTCTTTGTTCTTTCATTAATACAGTTTCAGGATCAAAAACTACTCATATGTAGGATATAATTTGTTGTGCATACATTTAATGCGATAGGACTTTTGTGAGGCATGGAATTTTGTGAGGCATTCACCTGTATCAGGTCCAGATTTGCAATACAACTACTGTAATTTCTGGAAAGTGCCTGGATTGCTCCTTTATAATATCAGTCGCGAAAATGTCCCTCCGTCCCTCTGTCCCTCCGGTGTCCCCTTTTCACACAAATCTTCAAAATCAGGAATTTCTTAATTCATGGAGCTTTCGGTTGTCAAAAATTTTAATCTTATACGTTGACCAGGCCCATCCATGCCACATGCTCGAACTACTCAATTATGATAACTTCTGAAATTAAAGGCTGTTGAAGAATGAGTTGGGTGATGGATTGGAGGAAAAGGCTTCGGTTCTGTACTTAGTTTAGTACTAAACTGCATAACTATTAGACTTTCTTCTGAATTCGACTTAGTTTGAAAAATTCTATGGTCGATGTGAAAGACGAATATTGCTTTTCGGAACAAGAGACAGCATTGAAACAGAAAACAAAAGCACGGAATTTGAAAATCAGATAAAAAGTGATATCAACTTATTATAATTTTATAAACATTCAAGAAAATACATCGCGAGAATGAACGTAAACCAATTCAACAAAATGGCGCGAAATCTACAACGAACTACGTACAACAACGAACGCGCGCGCAAGCATTTTAGAAGAAATGACACGTGCCAATTTGTGTTCTCGGTGGTCGCGCGCAGCACGCGCATCGAAACAATATTTATACTCTTATTACTTTATAACGACTGCGTTTTGTATTATCTTATTATGATGCTAAGGTTACATCAAGAGATCAAGCACCGCGGGGGAGGGAAATTAAGCGCCTGCATACGGCCTACGGGAACAACAATAATAGTGTCGGTGCAGGCGCAATTCTTTAAGAAGAAATTTTAAAAAATAGATAAAAATCTAAATTTTTTCTTTCTTTCAAAGTCACGCGCGCCGCGCATAAGGCACAGCTGCGGAGAACACCAAATCATTAAAAAAAGCCGCGCATTAAATTTTTAAATTCAGATTTATTCTTGCTCGTAAATCGAGCGCTATTATCTGGGTGTACGCGCACACCCAAAATCAGGGATTTCACTTGTAAGTTGCAATGATCTCTTAGCGGCTCGTCAAATCTGGGTGCGTAGTGTAATTTTACAATAGATGGGTACCAGCGTACACCCATGGTTTGGCGGGAAACTTTCGAGGAAAATTCTGGTAGAACTCTGCGATTAGCGTCATTTCTCTTGCGTCTGCTTGAATTACGTCACTCTTTTCTTTGTAGGCATTTAAACTATCGGCTTTTAAACGTTATTTTCTAAAACTTAAATATTGAATTCACCAACAATATTTTCGTACTTACCTTAGTACACTAATGAACGGCGTCACTTAATTAGTGCGGTTTGGAAAAAACCGCACTTATTAAGTGTATAAAATTGAGTGTATTTAGTGAACAATTTTGTGGACTTGGCGTTTTTTCGATTTTGTTTTTTCGGACATGAATTAATGAATATTGAATAACTATACTACCGGATTTAGATGTATTGGTACTTGACAAGTTTATAGTGGCCAAAACAATAAGTACAATTACAAAACGAGCTGTATATCGTGACCATTAGGTAAAACTTTAAAGAAAGAAATTGTAATGGATACGGGGGAGGTTCGGGTACTAAGTTGCAGACACAGGGCCGACGATCCTGCATTTTGGCATTTTTTTGAGTTGATACCACCCACCTGAATTTTGGTACCTGGGTACTAAGTGGTTTTGGCATGAAAAATTAAGACACCCACCCTAAATTCAAGATTTTGGAACAGTTCCAGAATAGAACATTGAATTTCAGACTCTCGTAGTACAAAGGAATCTGAAAAGTGCTATTTGATATTGAAATAGGCACTATTAGAATAGCTTCAATCATCATAAGATCATACAACTAAACCCTTCATTTGTTTTGCGCCAGGTAAAGTTGACATTTGTACCCTGCAAAATAACCTGGTATGTGTCCCATATAACTCTGGCTGATTGACGTCACAGACTAAAACCTCAATATTTTTGTGGCCTAACCCTAAACCTAACCCCAGCCACAACCATAACCTTTAATCTTTACCCTGAACCTAACAAATCCTGACCCTAATCCTGGTTCTAACCCTTAAAACTTAAAGCGCTAGATGCGCTTAACTATATTTTTCCGATGACGTCATTATCATAGATAATGAAGGTTCTCGAATTATTTGGGACAATGGCCAATAACCTTGTGGGAAAACATCTTTTTTCCACAGTTATAGGCAATTTTTATGCTCTTCAGTATTTGGATGAATTTTTTCCGATGAAATCTTACTCATAACCAATTTACCCATTTCATTCCTATTCGATTGTTCGTTTTAAATCTTTTCTAGTTTTTTTGAGATAATCAATTTCTGATTTTCATCTCGTGACTTAACGGGTGATGACTAATTATCTGGAATTGTTTCAATGTGTTCTTGTGGGCAAATCGAGATCATGTTAGGGCTCAGATGAGGTTATTCTGGACCTAAAAAGCCTGCTGATTGAGAATCACATCATGAGAGGGTTTGAAAGCCCTGTTTTCTCATGCTATTGACCGGTTAGTTTGAGAGGGTACAGAAAAATCTTGCACAAAATTTCAATGGCGATAATTATCCCCAAAAGTGTTAATAAAGCCTTACTATGGGATGATTCTAAGCAGGAGGGTCTCAAGAGTGACTGCAGTGAGTAGCATCACTAACTTATCCAGTGGTGACCCTATGGAACCTAAAACGTGTTTAAAATCGTCAATTCTGATAATTTCACTTTCATAAAATTTTGATTTGTAAATCCAAAATTCGGCATACCATTAAATGGAAGTGGTCCAAAGACATGGATTATGTTGAATGAGGTCCCTGCCATTAAATCTGAGTGTTCAGACAACTAAGGTCCTGTTCTAAGACTCGTAAGGCCTGGTGGTGTAGCAAAAAACACATAAATTTTTCCATAAATTTGGCATTATTTTAGCTCTAAAATCTAAGAATTTTCTTAATCTTCACCGAAAATGCATGTAGAGGTCTTCAATAGCGTCTTAGCTAACGAAGTCCATAAGTCAACCTAGATGGTAACTGATGGGAACGCTCCTGTAGGCCATATTCCAATCATATGTCAGGAGTCAATCTTTAAATTTGTGCAAGATTTTTTCGCATTTTCTTAAACTAACCGGCCAGTAGCATGGGAAAACAGGGTTTTCAAATTTTCCCATGATCTTATTCTGAATCAGCAGACTTAATAGGTCCAGAATAATCACATCTGAGCTCTAAAATGATCTCGATTTGTCCACAAAACACATTGAAATAATTCCAGATAATTAGTCATCACCCGTTAGATCACATGACCATGAAAATCAATAAAATGCGTTTCTAATATTTACATCTTAACTCATAAGACACAAAATTAGAAACTGTAAGCTTTTTAGTCAAAATATAACAACAAGAGGCGAAGGTATATATCGCAACATAATAACCAGAAGGTGCCACTTGATGAAGTTAAATTTCAGGAACGAAAACTAAAATGCATAATATGGTCACGTTACTTTAAAGTTACTAGCTAAAAAATTGCCCCAAAAACGCTAGTATGAATAATTATATATTCATATTGAGCCCGATCGAAACTTTTGGATCTTTGTTAACCTAAAACATAGATTTTCCAAAATTGCTAAATATTTGCAGAATGTTTGGTGGTCAAATAGCTCAGTGAGTTACCTAAGCGTCGGATTTAGCAATCCGATTCCCGCTCATTTCTATTTTATTATTCTGTGAGCTAACACTGCAAACTCAGTGATTGCTGCTAGCTCCAAAACGTATCACATTATTTGATTACTGTAGTACTGTGTGATCAGGCAGAAAACTGTGTATTTTTTTCCAAAATGTAATTACTAATTTTTAGTAATTACATTTTGGAGAGGAGTTTTCCGCAGTTTACGGGTAAAAGTAAACATTTCATACTCTGATACTACGAAATCAGTAGATATCGACGTATTTTAGTACCCAGGTACCAACTGATTTTTCAAATTCCAGCTGATGACCACGTATTTTAGTACCCAAGTACTAAACAACATTCGAGGGAAAAATAGACCCACCCACCGGCCCTGTGTCTGCAACTTAGTACCCGAATCTCCCCCGATGGATACTATAACTTATTACTGTAGAAAATTTGATTTATTTTCATAATTGCAAAATTTTCGATTGTTGGTCCTATGAATATGATGTCCTACAATCAAGAGGAAAATTTCAAATTTATATCTCATAAAAAACCGCACTAATAAAGTGCTCCGATCTTAAAGTGTGCGCAATGTACGAGATGCCGTTCGTGTACTAAGGTAGGGTAATCTTAGTAAGTTTTCTGAGGATAAACGATAAAACTTTCACAAAATTTGTCAATTTAAAGTCGATCGGCATGTAAATCTTCAGATGATGCATTTCAATCTCATTTTCCATTTTGTTTGTCAATCTTCATCACACCTCCATCTTCATCATCACACCTTCATAAAGACCATCCAAGAGCCGAAACCACTTAGCAGCATGTGAGTACATAATATTGTCAATATTTATTCAGGTCCGTCAATATCAAAATATGATTTACAGTACAGTGATCAAAAAGTCGATGTGATATCCCCAAAATCGAGATTTTAGCGTCTGAAAATTTGCTTATTTTTGGATAAATTTGACAGTTTTAGACCATTTTCATTGCAAAATTGAATAAGAAAATTGTCGGGTCCGCTAAGGCGTAGGCCACCGGCGGTTGGGGGGCCCACCCCCAAACCCCCTGAGTCCGTCGAACCTCGGTACCCAAGCTCCCATTCCAGCCACCCCCACGAGCCGCCCCTACGCGCGCAAATCACATTACACGTGTAACCATTCTCCGTGCACGTGTCACCATGGTTACCCGCACAAATCGTAAATGCACGCACGTTCCGAAGATGTTTCCGCCGTTACGACAAACAAAATACTGTACAGAATGCGAAATTATATATTAGAGATACACAAAGGCGCTGGGAGAGATAAATATTCCCTTTGTGTGGTCTATTTACCTCAAGTTGTCCGAATCTTGAGTTAGTGCTTCTGAATCTTGGTGATCTGAAATATTTACTGTTGGCTTTGGATAGATTGATAATGCTATTATGTAGTACATTTATTTCATTTGTCATTCTCTCCATATTTGTCGAATATCACGTCGTGCACATTTGAGCAAATGCGTTTATTTACATTCAATGCTGTTTTCATAACGCTTCTTTGTCACTTTTGAATGGTTTGAAGTTTTTTTTGTCATGCAAAAATTAATTTGATACCGAAGTTCTGGTTACTATTCAGACCTTGATCATTTCATTGTTTGAAAAAAGTCAATTCAAGAAGTGTAATCATCAGGTCGTTCTCACCGTCTGGGTGAGGTCATCGGTAAAGACACATCGGGCTCCGTACGTCTCCAAGGCGTAGTTTCAGTAGTGGCCTGAAAAATGATTGGGTTTCAACTTTCCAGCCTAATACTCTGATATAACTATTTGAAACACGGTTCTGAGATAATCATCCACCTAAAAGGTTCGCTATGTGGACCACTGGGCTTCTGGTCAGGTTTGGTGCCCAGAACGACAATTAACTCACTTTGTCTCCTTGACCAAAATTTTAGTTTCTGAATTATCTTTTTGAGTCATTTTTGATGTCCCTAATTTCCCAATTGTGCGAAATATCCCGATTTTGTATATTGAAAACATCATATCCCACCCTATTTGTTCCAATTGTCTCATTTTGGGTGCCCCATTTCAAATGGGGCACCCAAAATAGTGAGACATTGGGGACAAATGGGCCATGTGTCCCCAATGTCTCACTATCCAAGATGTCCAAGTTGTCTCATTTCTTCCAATACTGTCTAAAATCCGACATCCGTTCCAATTCAGTTTTTCTTCAGACGATTGGGAGATGACACTCTCAGTTAATCTATGCCAAAATTTTCGTTCAAGCTCCACGTGAAAGTCATTCTAACTCATCCTAGCCCTAGCTTAGTATACAACAGACATGGTCCAAGATAAATCCGTATGGAATCGTTGATCTTACCTGGTACGTAATTGGCGTAGCGGGAGCACTATATGGCCTGAAATAAATTATAATTAATACAATTGGAGGATTGAAGCCCAAAAACTATTGAAGACCTAGTTTAGCCCAAGATCCAAAAATTAGGGTCGGGCTTGGATTTTTGGGGTTATTTTGGTTTTTTGGTTTTTCTATTTTATTTTTTGGGGGGTATTATTTTTTGATGTATCATCTGTGTCACTTACATGTTCTTATTGATACTCAATGGTTTCCAACCACTATTTGAAGGATTTTATTGATTTTTCAGGAGCATTTTAAGAGCACCCAGTACTTTCTGATAAGGTTATTGTAAGGTAAACATTAAAATGGGACAAGCTCACTACTTCACTTTGAATGAATGTGACAATATACGCTTAGAGCATGGCTCTCATAGAATTTATTGCACAAGGAGTAGACGAGCGCAATAAATTGTATTAGCCAATTTTAAGGGTACTTTTAGGCGTGCAATAATTTGTATTAGCCAATTTTGAGGGTACTTGTAGGCGTGCATTAATTTGTAATATTGCACTCCTCACATTGGCTAATACACTCAGAGCATGGCAAACTATGGTCATGATATGCTAATAAAATTATTGCACTCGGCTTCGCCTCGTGCAATAATTTAGTATTGTTGCACACGGCCTGCTCCTCGTGCGAAAATACAAATTATTGCACTCGGCTACGCCTCGTGCAATAATTTCTATTAGCCATGCTCTAAGCGTATAATATACGCTTATCTAACTCGAAATTGGATAATTGGTGTGAAAGCACTTAATAACCATGATGCATGGTAATGCAATAGATCACGTAAGTTCTTAAAAACGAAATTCATACCTAGTACGGCTGTTGTATAGTAGCTTTGATTCATATGAGTGTGTATCGTACACCTGCTTGGCGTCGTGATGATTACCAAAAAGATCGTTTCTGAAACTGAAAATTCAGTTGTATTAATTACAATACGGGCACGGCAGGGAAAGAAATATGTCAATAGTGTAAAGTGACATTATAAAGTATGGATATGAAACTGTGAAGAATTTCTGGAACAAAAACTCCCGCCTTGGCCAGGGGATAACCTCCTGCGTAAAAATGAAAATTTGAGAGACGTTTCTGACCAAGGGTATAGGTTAGAGAATTTGGTGTCACTATATATAACTAGCAGGCCCGTTGGGCCTGCAAATACACACCTCACTCGGCGCCGCTACGCAGCACCTCCTTCGCAAATTACAACCCCCCACCGCATCAAAAAATTCCGTTCAGGTCAAAAGTTATGACGCTCCAAATTCAAAACAGTATCAAGGAAAACGAAGGCTAAGCTAGGCTAAATCGCGCCGTTGCTATGGATACTGGTATCCTGCACGTGCAGATTGTGATCAGTTCTATGCGATTGCTTTCTATTACGCTACTACTGAAATGCTGTGCTGCAGTTTTTGAAAATTTGACGTTTTCTTTACTTCAAATTCAAGATCTCAAGATGGAGATTGGAGATAACTTGAATAACGGAGGATATTCCAGATGGATTGTTTTCATGAAATTGGGGCAGAAGTCCGTCAATAATCAAAGCTGAGTCGTTGATAACAGTGGTAACTGTGCAAGGAACGACAATATTTTTTATTTTTAATTTTATTTTTTAGTCCTTGCTGATCTTTCTGAGCACTGCAGGCGAACATTTGGAAAGTGTCACATCGAAAACTGTGTCTTGGACCAATTTAGCATTTTAGCAACTTTATGAATAACAAAACCCTGCCACAGGCAAAAATTTCCGGTGTTTTGCATCCATATTTGCAGGAATCAGTATAATTACCTAATCGGAAATAATTGTCACGGACATTACATTCACGCTGAGCACCTCAGCGTGAATATTAATGTCCGTGAAGTTTTAGGTCCGTGAATCTGAAGTCCGTGACAATTGTGTCCGATAAGGTACCACTGCCGGCTGCAGGCAGAGAATTTAAATTTTTTAATGTTTCACATCTCTGACTCTGTGTATAAGGCCAATTTACTAACGCAATTCGTTCGCCAGGCATTATTTTGCATCTGAACCTGCCTATAAAGTCAATTTGACATCGATAACTTGTTTACAACAGTCCACCAAAGGCGAAAATTTTATTTGTTTCACATCTGTGCCTGAGTCTAAAACCAATATATTAACACAATTTGATCACAACAGTACACCACAGGCGAAAATTTTTAGGAGTTATCGCATCTGAATCCTCCCTGAGGCTGAGGCTGTGATAAAGTCCAATCTATTAACGCAATTCGACCACAACAGCCCGCAGCAGGCGAAATTTTTGGGAATTTTTTGCATCGCTATACGAAATCTGCCTCTTATTAGGTCGATTATGGTATTTAGCTTAATGAATTTCATGATTTTGAGTCCATCAATTACAAAATTTGTCCATAAAAGCTTATTTTGTTTGGATTTAAGCTTTTTTTTTCAAAATTTCCCATATTCCCTATATTCCCCATGTTATTTCAGTGAGATGCTGATTGGTGATAATGATTCACATTTTATAACGTACTGAAATCATAAGTTAGAATTTCTTACAAGAAACACTCTTACTATTCTAATTTCACAATATTTTGTAATAAATAACTTGAATTATATGAAGTTTTTGAAGCCTTTAGCGGTGCCCCTTGGGGTTTTCAATCAATCAAATCAGACGGTTAGGACAATGTCGTTAAATTTGATGCTTTCAATTTTGCCGCTTGCCTACCTTGTTGTGTTCGAGAAGGCTGGATATCTGATGTTTTGTCTGCTCTCATTGCTGTCACATAGGAGACCGTTTCTTGACCTATCGGATAAAATTTTGAATTCTGGAATTGCTGGTATGATGGCGAGGGTAAGTGACTTCTAGATTTTCCCTCCCCCAAAACGACTTTGCTGTTTTCAAAAAAGGCGTTGATAAGGGGAAATTTGCACCGTTTATTTTATCAAAAAGTCAAACTGCTACCATACAATTCATATGTTTACAACACTACTGTATATAAAATCAATTTTGAGGGATTCTAAAGAAGAAAAAAGTTCAAAGATGTCAGATTCCAGAATAAATCTTGTTTTGTCATTGCCTCTCCAACCAAAACTAAATTAACCATATCTGCATTTCTTCACTTACTGTAACGAAGTTTCAGAACCAGGGCCATTATACCCTGGGTGGCTGATATTCACTGGAGGCCAGGTTTCAGGATTCTTGTATCCACAACTGGATGGATCGAGAAATGTATCAGAAGGATATGCTTGATATGATAAATCTTTTTCACTTTGGTAAGCAATACCATCGTTGCTTCTACACATCGAGTTAAAGCCAGAATAATTGATATCCTGGGCAGGAGCTGAGTCCAAAGATTGAGTTGCCAAAGAATGTGGCACGGGCTGATCAATCTTATCAAAGATTTGATTTGTTTTCAAGGAATCGTCTTTGACTTGCTTTTCTAGGGAGGGACAAGTTAACAATTCACTCAGTTTTTCTGTCTCTGGAGATTTCACGGTTTCGGGTTTGACAATATGCTGTTTTTTCAAAGCTCTTTGTTTTCCTTTTGTTCTTCTATTGCTCGTTGCAGTCTGCTTCCTATGAAGTTATTAAAACTTAATTTGATGACTTAATAATACATTAATGTGGTGCAATCCAATGTGTTATCTATAGAGTTGTATTTAACTACAAAATACATACACACGGTGCGCGAAGGGATCTATTTCAGATAGAACCCGCGTAGCGGGTTCTATCTGATAGAATGAACCGAGTGCGCCGCATGCACGAAGTTTTTCATTCTTTGTGTAATCCCCGAGACGAAGTCGAGGGGTTACACTTAAATAGACTCTGAGAGCACCGTGTCTATGTATTATAGATGAGTCAGGTTATTGCATGAGAGTCTAAAAACACAACTAATGGAAATAACTGGTAACACAATTGGCAGAACAAGCATTTCAGCTTTTCAAGAGATTCAGTGCTTTGATTGGTTGATTTTAAACTTTGCAGAATTGACTTGAGGATGGCAGGAAAAGGATGGTTCATGAACAGAAATAAGTCTATGAATTAAACAGGAGTATGTTTCAAAGAGGACTATTGTACGATAACAAATGCAACAAGAAAAACAATATCAATCAAAGAATCAAAACAACAAACACAATATCGACGAATATTAGGGCATTACGATAATCTGCAGGAGCATGCAAAAGAGGTAATTGACCTCTTCTCGCCGTGTTAACAAGCAAAGCAGAGCCAGAACGGCGAAACGAAACAGAAATTAAGTGCAAAAAACTGTGTATGAGAGAATGAGAAACCGTTTGCTGAAGGATATTGCTCCTAAACCAGTGGCACGTGCGCGCGCGCAACACGTGACCTTGATTTGGTACAGTAACAGTGGCACGTGTGCGAGTCACGTGGTACGGTAGTTACATGTTTAGAGAGATTCTCGTGGGAACGAAACATTTGGTATACATGTTGCGAGTAAGAGTGCTTGTTGTTTGAAAGGAGTACAATACACTGAAACTATGTGATAGAGACAGTGAATGTATTTGATAGAAGGATTATGCCAGCGTGTCTATCGCTCTATTTTTTATCCCCTCCCGCTGGCTAAATCCTCACGCAATAACCCGGACGAATCTATAATCATAACAAAAATACTGCAATCGATTTTCTAATTCAAGGATTGACATAGGAGGCGGAAGAGACTAAAATGTGAATCATTAGCAGTTACCCTACAGTTGTAAGGTTTCCCTGCCATCTGCGATGTAGATTTCCTGTCAGCAGGTGACAAAGGGAAACGGAGGGGTTTCGGCCCACGTACCCCTCACAGCTTACAACTGCAAGGCTGGGCCACCCAGGACTCCGGAATCCTGAGCAACGCAGTTTAGAGGGAAGGGGGAAGAAAAAGAAAGAGTTCAGTAGAGGTAAAAGATCATTGAGTGCTAAACTGGTGTGATTACACAAACTTGACAAATAGGCCTAACAAGTTCTAAAAGTGATGATTTATCACTCAAAACTACCTAACAAACTGGTGATTGAAATACGATCAACAACTGCAAGGCTGGGCCACCCAGGACTCCGGAATCCTGAGCAACGCAGTTTAGGGAAGGGGGAAGAAAAAGAAAGAGTTCAGTAGAGGTAAAAGATCATTGAGTGCTAAAATGGTGTGATAACACAAACTTGACAAATAGGCCTAACAAGTTCTAAAAGTGATGATGCATCACTCAAAACTACCAAACAAACTGGTGATTGAAATACGATCAAACTAAAAGTACCTGTGTTCTGTCCAGATTTCAAATTCAAATTCAAATTCAACTTTTATTAACAGACGCCTTACACTTATGCCAGCTTACCCTGTATTAACGTTCTTAATGTGTAGAGTTGCAGCTACTGGGGGATTATTGGCACTCTCTGTCTGATCAGGAAGGTCCAATTCGGGGGTAGCAACTGGAGATACGTCCTTTTTGGGGAAAACTTTCTTCTCTGTATCGATAACAGATTTCCTGCAAAATTTTGGGTTAATTGTTTGTAAACGCACAGGAGTAAACAAACTCAATGCGAAAATTTCATTCAATGTGCAGATCGCCTTATTGACTATAAATTGAAAAGCAGAAGCTTGGTAAAGATAATTTGGCGATCGACAAATATTGATTAATCATTTTGTTAATCCTGCATGTAGAAAATTACTAATCAAACTGGCAAAGTGGAAAACAAAAACCCTTGTAAAATTACAAACATTTAATAAATCATTTCACTGGTAAAGTTGGTCAATTAATAACATAAAGGTCAAGGACATTTACATTTCATTGGAATTTTAGGAAATGCATTCAATATAAATCTGTCAGAAACATAATAGTCAAAATCTGAAAAAAACATAACAGTCAAAATAAACTCAACAGCAAAAACGGAATCATTTATCATTGAAATTAATTTTGATTTTGAAATATGAGAATATGACTTATGAGTGGATTATTTTAGTAAGCTGTTTAAAATTAGGGGAATGCGGGGTGAGATGAACGCCTCAGATGAAATATTCTTTATAGTTTGCCATATTATCGCGACAATTTGAGGCCTCTTATATCGAGGGTCGAAAACAAATTATTCCTTCTCTCTAGCTCTATAAGGGGGGAATCATCTCATATTTACGATATTATAAGTAAAGATCATCACGTTATTAGTAAAATAAGTAAGATAAGATGAGTTAGTAATTACTTATGAGTTTGACAATCAGGAGTTTTTGCCTCTTGGGCACGTCTCTTTTTTTCCTCCAAATGAAATAAAGTCATTACATCCGTGCGCTCTTTAACCTCTGAAATTAGTAAGTTCGAATTTATTGGCGCTACCTTATAGGCCCTTATTTAACCGACCCTTAAGGACAAAAAGGACTTGGAGATTTTTTTTCTAAAAGGCCGCTTAAAAAAGCCAGTGAAAGTGGGGTCGATTGAATCAAGGGCCAGCTGATTTAGGTCAGAAGTAACTTTTATTACTTGGCTGCTGTACTGTTGATCAAATTCGCTTGACCGTCATTATAAGATTATATAACACAGATAATGACGTAAGTCATGATATTAGACCAGTTTGATGCAGTTTACTTAGTAAAAGTTGGTGTTTGATGTTATTTGTGCGCAAAAGTTTCGTTTTTTGTCTACTGCTTGATGAATTTTTGTCCAAGGGGCCGGTTAAAAATGTTGAAAAATGATCCTTTTTTGTCCGTATGGCCTATTAAAAATGGCTGGTTAAAATGCCGGCTAAATAAAGGCCAATAAGGTAGATCCTTCCTGCATGGCTTGTTATTAGTACAGGTCCCACTTACTCTATACCCAGAGGAATTTTCCTGAAATTTGGCAGTGAATATGTCAATTAGTGTAAAAGTGGCCTTTCAGCTTAGGGTAAAGACCAGCAGGTATGGTTTGGGCTTGTTTTTACTAAAATGACCGAAATCTTAGAAACGCTCGATTGGAAAATCTTGACCAAAGTCAAAAACAAGGAAATATACCTAGCAGCTGGTCTATAAATGCGGCAGAGGCATAGCCAGATTTCTTGAAAGGGGCGGCACCCCGTTTTATGTTTCATTTTGTTGGCTCAAGGCTCTCGTTTTATCAAAATAAACAACATTTTCATATCATCTTTCCAAAAATGGGGAGGCACTGAGGAAGCCGCCTGTGTTGCCTCCCTTGGCTATGTGTCTGGAATACGGTATGGTTGGTTTGGGAAAGTGATGACTAGCTTGGGAACGTGGTGGGCATAAAACAGCTGGGTACAGAGAGAAAATTCGGTTGTGGTATTCAGGTTTATGAATTTCATGATTTTGATTTCGTAATTTATGGAATGTCCAGAAAAGCTCAAATGATATCATTCAGTTTACAATTTCTTAAATCTCATTTGGAAATCTCACTGGAAATCAAATTACCACAGGTATTCCCATATTCCCCATTTTATTCCTCTGGGATTGCATAGTGTATACATATCAATGTGTCAGTCAAAGCTCACCAGAGGTATCTGGTGTTCCAGGCTGTGGATTTCAAGTGTAGTACACTTTGTGCTGCACAATCACTCTTGCCGAACTGATGACTCCACTTTTTCATTATTTGCTAATGATTCTTTTATTAGTAGCATGATCTTCTCTCCTACTTTTCACTACCTTATTACCTTAACCGACATATATACCCATACTCCAGAATTCTGATTATTTGACTTGAAAAATGTGAACAATAAAATTCCAGCCAAAAGATCAGACTTCAAAGGCAGGGGTCTGGGGGCGGCAGCCCCCAAAAGCCAGACATTGAATTGCTTTCTCTATAGTATTTTTACCCTCAGATTAATACCCAGATTAATCTCAACCCTGTATTAACTTAGCAAACCAACAATTTTGATATTCAGTTAATCTGCAAGGCTGAGTCCTTTCAGTAAAAAATATCTCTATCTGTACTATATCTGTACTCTTGAAGTTCTTGAAATTTCTGTTTAAAAAGGGTGCCATTGAAAACAATATTTGAAATTTCATACCAGATATATTTATTACTGTGTTTTTCAATAAAGAAATTCTGTAAGCTATAAATATTTTAATCATTGTTTCATTATTATTATTATTATTTGAGTCTAATTTCAAGTTTAGTTTAAGATATTTAAACTAGATTGGGATGTGGGGCCGGGGATGTGGGAGCATTAGGTTCCAGAAGCCAGATGTTTCCAGAGCAAATCGAAATTGAAATTACCCTCTCAGTAGGATATTTTCCAGGGGAAATATCCTACTGAGAGGGTAATTCCAATTGGACTGAAATGAGGGCTCATTTCAGTCCAATTTTATCACAGTATCACAATTAGAATTTGCTTGTCCAAGACATTAGACAATCAATTTATCCAATTTAGATGAGCAGTGATTAGTATTTTCTTTGCCCTTTAGGTTAAATGGCTTGCAACAAATATATTGTTTACTTACTATGTAACAACTTCCTGACCACTGCATTAACAATGCTGTCCTGGTATCTAACTTTTACAGTCTTGTGGACTTTCAAATTCTCCTGGTCTTCATGCAAGACCTGAAAAATGATTAAAATCAGTATGATATAAGAGAAGTAGACTATATACTTAAATAGATGACAACTGGTACTGACACATCCTCGAATGTGGGACTATGCAAATTTGGACCCAAAATCTCAGACCTGCATAATCTTGGACTCCACACATGTTTGAAAAAAGTTAATTGCAAGTTTATAACCACTACTTACTAAATTAAAATGGCATGTAAACTGGAATAAAAATTTGATAAATTTGCACAGTGACAGTGCACAGCTATATAAGCTTTACCAGAAAAACAACAACCTCAATGACAGTGCACTCAACACGAAACTGATGAAATCAAATACAGTGTTCAGAAAAAATAAAGCATTCAATATAGTTCTTAGGCCAGATAACTTAACATGGATTTTCAAATTTTTCCCTTTTAGAACACCTGTGTTGACTCACATCCAAATAACAGCAGTGGGGGAGGTCACAACTTCAAGAAATTATGCAGCCTATATCATAGCAGTCATGAATATTAACACAGAATACCAAACAGAAGAAAACCCATGACAGTCCAGACGTCATGTGGATACCACTATAGCTTTGGTTTGAAGTACAAAGTTACTTAGAAACATTCACTCACATCCTTTGAGTCAATTATTGTCTCCAACTCAGGATCTTCATCGTCTGGAAACGTTACAACTAGCCACCTCGGAACCTTGACTCTCATTCACTTGGCTTGTAAGATATAATAATAATAATAATAATAATCAAATAAAAATCTCCCATTTTGATCTACAATCCAAAATCAACTAGCATAAAGTTAGGTGGTTTCATCGTTCCGCGTTGATCAAATGGATTGATCAAATGAAATACGCGCACAATACACTTTTACGAAGGCGTCCGCGCAAAAAAAGCCAGCGCGAGCGATTGTGTACGTTTTTCATTTGATCAATTCATTTGATCGACGCGTAACGATGCAGGAGCCTAACAAACTGTGCAGATCTCAGCCCAAATATCCAGATATCAGTGATGGGCAATATAAATCAATATTATAAATAATAACGAAATTAAATTTCAAAACTTAGTTGTTTAAAAATAGTAATAAATTAATTAAATCATGAGTTAATAACTATTCATCATGGATCTTGGTTAGGTAACTTTAGTAGTAGGTAACTTTAACCAATCAATTTCAAATCAATTTCAATCAATTTTAAAATAACACTATATAAGTTTGTTGCTTAATTTCTTGATGCTTGGAGTACATCCAAAGACCGAAGAGCAAGTTTCAGTTTCATTCAGGCAGGTGGTCACTGCACTTGACAGTGCTATACCCTGGTACCAGGGGGTGACTGCTGTGGGGCCTACCTCATAAAAAGCTCTCGCAATTTAAACACCCCGAAAGCTGAGGTAGGTATTGGACTGAAGATGCCTGCACACCACTCATCTTGGTGTGACTCATTTAGATCCTGCTCATTTAGATCCTCATCACCTAAAGGGATCATGTTGGAGTTCAAGTATGGAGTTGGAGAAAAGTCTTGCAGATTGATGTCTTAAAGAAAGTTTCTTTTTAATTCAAATATGTTTTAACCCTGATTTTCAGGAGAAGCATCTCTCAAGATGGAGTATTGGATCAGGATGCATGCCACTTCTCATTAATTTATTAATGTGCAACGTCTTGAACAAGTCTGTGTTATTGTTCATCCAAATTGGTGAAGCATATAACATTTTGGTCATGATGATAGTCATGATGGTAGTCAATGGTAGTCAATAGTTACATACCTTTCTCTACCTAAAATAATATTTCAGCTAGACATTATAAGGTGGTTTCATTGTTCCGCATCGATCAATTAATGGACTGATCAAATGAAAAACACGCACCATACACTGTTATGATGATGTCTGCACAAAACAGCAAGCATGAGCAATTGTGTGCGTTTTTCATTTGATCAGTTCATTTGATTGACGTGGAACAATGCAGGTGCCTAAGAATGATTAAAATTGAAAATAAACTAAAATGTTTTGCCATCTGGGCAACACGACTAGGTGAAAACACTAATCAGCACACTTAATCATTCGATTATGCACCTATCTAAGGTACTCATATTGAAACTTATCAAAAAATCCATGACTTTAAATACTATCATAAATGAAAACGGAGGTGTATGATTATGATTAAGAGCTAGGTAATTAACAAACATATTATAATAAATAGTAAACATCAATAAAATTTAAACTAAGGTTATCAGTAAAAGCAAATTTATTCAATTCAGCTAACATAAAGTGGTTGCAAAATATTGTTGTTTTTTTTTGTTTTTTTGTTATGGTATTATAATATAATTACTCACTGCCAACTTCAACCAGTGCATGATAAAGACATTGAAAATGGAATGAAATAAATACAAATTGACATCAATAAATAAATAATTTAAGTCGTTTAAAACGGTAAATAAATAATATGCTGCAAAAATAAAGTAAAATTTTTAATAAATGTAAGTAAACTTCAATCCTGACTTGCTATTCGCATCACGTGGCACACTTCCTCAGGGAATAGCAGCAAGTTGACTCTGACCAGAGCCCGTTTTGCACGTGGCGCGCGCCATCGTTTAAATTTCACTCCTTGGCTCCCTAAGCCATCATAGGTGTGTGTATATGCGCCGGGCGCTTCCACACGGAAGAAGCGCACTGCAAAAGAGCCGCATGTGTTTTGCAACTCCTTCGTTGGACCCTGGTTTCGCATGTGCACTGCACACGGAGCTGGAGTGCGCGGCCCGGGAAACAGCAAAACCTTGTCATTGCGCTGTCGTAGTGTCGTACGATGTATGACCCGCTGACGCCAGCTGCGCAACGCTGATTCTCGAGAGGGTCTGTCAATTCCCGTCGTATAACCAGGGTCCTGGTTAAGGCAAGTCTGTCAACGTCAGACAAGTCATCGCGCGCAACGTTCCACATAAACGAGTTTTTTAAGCCAGCATAGCTGTGTGTACCCGCCACGTGTTTAGCAAAAACGAGCTGCTCTAAGCAGATCCCTCTTTTGCGCGCGCCACACCGTCATTTCATTCCTCAATTTATTTAGCCAATGTTTTTAGCAAATGTTAATTTTTGTCTTTTTTGAACTTCATCTTTAATCTAATCTTGACACTGTGGAAGCAATGAAACGCATCAAATTTCTTTAAATAGTTTCCAAGTTAGGTACATGTTCGACATTTTTTGTCTTCATAGCCTATAAAAAAGTACCTGGTTGGTAAATTTATTCAATCATAAATTGCAAATTTATTGAAAATATAGCTATATTTTGCTAAGCCTAAGCTCTATTGATATTTCACCAAAAATTCAACATAGGTTTCAATTCATAATAATATAAGGCGCCCGTAACGTTCGTCGGTCAATCGAATGGAATTGGTCGATCGATCAACTCCATTTGAACGAATGATGAGTTTTAATGCTCCCTGTTGACTTGAATCGTGTTTAAATGAGCAATATTTAGTTGTTTCCCTACTAGCTTAAAGATTTTCTATTGTAAACACATCAGTCGATCAAATGAAGTTGATCGATCAACCAATTCCATTCGATCGACCGACGAATGTTACGGGCGCCTTATTATTATTATTATTATTATCTTCAGGATCTCCGAGGAGCAGCTTCAACACATCCTCAGTTAGTTAATTTAATATGTGGTGTGTTGTAAGTTTAAAATTCTATAAAATGAAAAATACTGTACAGAATAAATCAATGAATCAATCGGTACTGTCATGGTATGAAATTAAAATCTGCAATAAATCAAAAAAGATTTTGTTAAACAAGAAATCGAAAGACACCCATTAGTACTACAACGAAAGTTGGCTTTATACCCTCTGTCTATTGGAAATGTTTCCTTGCTCTTGTTAAAATAACAATAACAAAATGAAGAGACTTGTATATTGGTCTGGAAGAAGAATTTATTTCAGAATCAATATATCAGAATCAAATCCAAGATAACCTTTCTTATACCAATATGATCCAGGTGTATTTGAATTAAAAAGAAATATTTCTTCAAGACATCAATCTGCAAGACTTTTCTCCAACTCCGTACTTGAACACCAACATGATTCCTTTAGGTAATGCAATGTGGAGAGCAGTAGGATCTTAATGAGTCACACCAAGAGAGTGGTGTGCAGGCATCTTCAGTCCAATACCTACCTCAGCTTTCGGTGTTTAAATTGCAGAGCTTTTTATGAGGTAGGCCCCCAGCTGATCACCCCCTGGTACCAGGGTATAGCACCGTCAAGTGCAGTGACCACCTGCCTGAATGAATCTGAAACTTGCTCTATGGTCTTTGTCTTTACTCCAAGCACCAAGAAATTAAGCAACACACTAAGTGAAGAGTAGAGGACCGGCGGATGGATCTGGGTCATTTGTGTCCTTTACGTTGCACATTAATGAAATTAGTCGAGTGGCATGCATCCTGATCCAATACTTCATCTTGAGAGATGCTTCTCCTGAAAATCAGGGTTAAAACGTATTTGAATTAAAAGAAATATTTCTTCAAGACATCAATCTGCAAGACTTTTCTCCAACTCCGTTACTTGAACACCAACATGATTCCTTTAGGTAATGCAATGTGGAGAGCAGTAGGATCTTAATGAGTCACACCAAGATGAGTGGTGTGCAGGCATCTTCAGTCCAATACCTACCTCAGCTTTCGGGGTGTTTAAATTGCGAGAGCTTTTTATGAGGTAGGCCCCCAGCAGTCACCCCTGGTACCAGGGTATAGCACCGTCAAGGTGCGACCACCTGCCTGAATGAATCTGAAACTTGCTCTATGGTCTTTGTCTTTACTCCAAGCACCAAGAAATTAAGCAACACACTAAGTGAAGAGAAGTAGAGGACCGGCGGATGGATCTGGGTCATTTGTGTCCTTTACGTTGCACATTAATGAAATTAATCACGGTGGCATGCATCCTGATCCAATACTTCATCTTGAGAGATGCTTCTCCTGAAAATCAGGGTTAAAACGTATTTGAATTAAAAGAAATATTTCTTCAAGACATCAATCTGCAAGACTTTCTCCAACTCCGCACCAACATGACCTTTAGGGAAACCCTTGGAATAGGATCTTAATGATCACAAGATGAGTGGTGTGCACTAGTCAATACCTACCTCAGCTTTGGGGGGTTTAAATTTGGGGGCTTTTTTGAGGTAGGCCCCCAGTCACCCCCTGGTACCAGGGTATTACCCGTGATACCTGCCTGAATGAATCTGAAACTTGCTCTATGGTCTTTGTCTTTATAACAAAGAAAAAAAACAATAAGTGAAGAGAAGTGGGGGGGGAGGAC
>WFMF01000415.1:0-46805 GCA_011033025.1 Beroe forskalii | reverse complement strand
TCTTCAATGGTAAAATAGGCTGATGTAGACGAAACTCAAAACAAGCAATAAAAGTCTTTCACTAATATAATTTAAAAGATAGAAACGATTGGTATTCCTCACCCAGATCCTTGGATAGGTACATTTAAAGGGGAATAAGTGGAAGAAGACTTGGTTAGATAAACTAGGGAAGCAAGAAGGAAATGTGTATGAAGTGATTTGTTGGTACTTCATATGAAGTCAGCTATCCAATGCTGACATAATTGGTCAGTTTTTGGATGAAAACTGAGAAACTACATTATGAACGTACGGCGCGGCGCTTATTTTTCTTTGATGAATCGTTTTGACGTGTCAAATCGACACGTCAAAACGACCAACTGTTAGTGAGAAATAGGGCCCTGGTTTAGCGGCTTGCCGCGCCGCGCACTCCGTGCGCGAAACCAGGGCGCTGGTTAGGGCAAGTGTTTAGCAAGCTTTAACCAAAGCCTTTTTTACGTGGCACATATGCAATGCAAAGCTAAAGCGCGCCCCATCATTTCGGCGCGCGCCTTCGTTTCGACCGTTATCTTGCTATTATATTGCCCTAACCAGGGCCCTGGTACGCACACGGAGTGCGCGGCGCGGTGCAAGCGCTAAAAGTTTCGCGACGCCCTGGTTAGGGGAATCTTGCCATTGCATTAGAAATATTATTTTTGGGTTTCTGATAAAATTAAAACCAAACTAATAACAAAATATGAAATGATACACTTCTTAATTAATAAAGCAGACTTTGAGATTTAAATGTAATGTTATATGAAATCAAGGTGACAGGTTTCATTATCACTGAAATTTGGTGTATCTTAATTAATTGTAACCTTCGTTTCATAATCGTTTAATTCAGTGTTATAAGGGACCCTGGCCTCTATGTGAACAGTGAATGAAAAAATAACTAGAGCTAGTACTCAATTCTTCAGTGATTAATAGTAATTGATAGGGGATGAAATAGTGAAATACTCTCAAAATTTGTTGCTGTGTGATATTTTTATTGTGATTGTTTAGTTTTCCTTAAAATTTCTTTTCCTTATTGGCTTTTATGGATTCTGATAGAGATTTATTTTTTTTATAGTTAATTGATTTTTTAAATGTAGGACTTTAAAAATCTTCAGTGATCTAGTTTTTTGAGTGATCTAGTTAGTTAAAAGCTCATGAACAACCTCTGATAAGGGATCTTTCACATATATTTCATATTCACTTAGGAGGTGGGGTTCGAAATGATTATGTTACGTTTTTGAATGATTATGTTACATTTTTGAATTAATTATTGTAACAAATACAACTACTGTAAGCCTGATTAGGGAGGGAAGGGGGGGGGTTGAAATCGGCCAAAAATTAATTATGTAATGAGTGAAAATCTCTAATGGTACAAAACTCAAAACCTATTCAAGAAATCGATATTCAAGAGATTGAATTTTAAACTAATGATTGACATTTTCCTAAAACAGTTATCCTTACAGATTATAGGATAAATAATGATAGAGAATCCAATATGCTGGCCCCTTCCAGTTTAGCATCCACACCCTTGGCAAAAAGGGATAGAAGACCTTCTATACCAGCTCCATTTATCGCAGAAACTCTCAATTACAGGTGAAATATAACTAATATCATAGACATAGAGAAAGATTAAAGTAAACCTCAATTAATCCTCTAATTATGATCTATTTTTTAAATTTGGCCAAATTTTTTAATAGCATCAGAAGCCTTTTGTTTTGTCCATGAGAATCATGATCAACCATTCCAGCTTTCGAAGAGACAGAGTAGATTCTGAGAGTACTCCTGAACCCTCTAAGCCTATACATCGCAACAGTACAGTCTCTAGAATAACATCTAAGAGGTCTATTTTTTCTGGTCCAAATGTTTTGGGTGGACTTGATTCTACAAGTTTCCTATCAACACCTGGATACAGTGGAAAAACTCCTCAGACGTACCTTCAGCAATGCTTTCATACATTGAAAATCCTTGGAGAAGGTTCTTTTGGCAAGGTGAGGTATTTCTTCTGATCATTTTTATCACATTGTTCTTGTCAGCCTTTTATAATAGGTACTTCTAAAATATGAGATGTTAGTAAGATGACCAAGAGATGAATTAATTTTTGTGAAATCTGACTACACTAACTTGTAATTATAATGTAATTGTTGAAATATAATGTCTAAGTCAAATGCAAACTTCACATTACAATATATGTTGGTAATTCATACACTTAGGTGTTTCAATGCCGTGATAAAGCAAGTGGCATTGATTATGCTGTAAAGGTGTCAGAATGCTACAACAATCGAGCCTTAGAGGAAGTTAGAAAACATGAAGCATTGTCAAAACATCCAAACTGTGTACAATTTATCAAAGCTTGGGAAGAAAGGTAGTTATCTATAAGTATAGTACCTATCTTTAATTTAGATAAATCTATGTTGCCAAGCCATGAAGGGTCTTTGTTGAGCCCTGTTTACCAACCCTTAAAACCTACTTTTTGACCTGCTGTTTTGGACTTATGAGCACACATTCCAGGTATTTGAATGAATGAATTCAAATTTCAGACCAAATTTTTCATGTTCAAATCTAAGTCTTTAAAATACATACAGCTGTTTTCAAGATGGTAAAACATTAAATTTGCCCAGAAAATGTTTGCATATTCAAATGGAGCTATGTGATGAGAGTTTGCAGAGCTACTGTAGGAGAGTGTATGAAAGACTACCTGAAACTGAAATTTGGAGAATACTTCATCACTGCTTATCTGTAAGTTAAATGTTCAGCATGCATTATCAATTCATCTCTAGTTTAATGTGGATGTCCTATTTCTTACAGATTATATAAGTGGATCATCACAGGTATTCAATTAGTCGATAAGAATGAAATAACTCTATATAAAATGATTCCAAATAATCGAACATAATATGATTTACCATACTGTTAATGATATTTCATCTTCAGGGCCTAGACTATTTGCACAGCAATCAACTTGTACACATGGATGTCAAGCCTGATAACATATTCAGATTCAGAACCGATAATGCTACCACTTACAAATTAGGTACCTACTCCTTATAATTCATTCAATATAGTTGAAACTACTTTGAATTAACATGCTACAGAAAGTACCCGAAATTGACTTAATACTGTTACTAACATTAATAACAGAAATAATCATGAAATGGCATACTCTTTGTTATCACGAGTGTGCTAGTAGTAGTGACTAGTATGAAGTATGAGAGTATGAATGCTGAATTTCAGGAGATTTTGGACTATCTGTTTCTGTTAATGATCTTCTGGACAAGTCTGATATCATTGAGGGTGATTCCAAATACTTAGCTCCCGAACTCTTGGACAGGCAATGTGATGCCAAAGCTGATATATTTAGGTTGGTTCTTATGGCTTTATTGGGTTTATATATAACTCATAGTTGACAGTAACCGAAATCTGTACTTTCATATGTAAACCTACGCAAAATTCATTAATAAGCTAAGCAAATCTTCGATTCGTAGTCAGGCAAGCAGAACGAACAAATTATTTAAATTCGAATACCAGAAAAGCTGGAGATATTAACATGATATTCCCTGACAGTCTAGGCATCAGTATTCTGGAGATTATGGCTGATTTGGACCTCCCTAACAACGGGGAGCTGTGGCACGCCCTCAGGAACGGAGACTTACCGTCAACTCCTGGTATGTGGCTCTGAGCCTGTTTCTATGTCTTAATTCAGTTATTGTTCCTTGTGTTGGAAAACTTGAGTTATTATTGAAACCAACACAATGAGAGACCACTTAGAAGGAACCAAAATGTTTCATAATATCTCCACAATTTTTTGTTCCTTGACGATCATTTATACTTTTATTCTTTAAGTCCCAATAGAGTAAGCTTTGACTTTGCATTATTTTGGTAGCTTCTGTCCAAATGATCATCGTAAAAGGCAAATCCTTGTAGGCTACAGTCAGACACTGCGTGAAGTGGTCACCACGATGCTGAACAAGAAGCCAGCCCTGCGACCTTGTGCTGCCGATATTCTCACCAACCAATCAGGTAAAAGGGTGATTGATTGCCTCTCTCAAGTCAATATATTGTTCAGGAATTATATTTTGAATCTGGGTCAACTGTTGACTGAATAAGTGAATAGCTTGTATACTTGTATACGTGTGAAATAAATTTCTTTGGTTTTTCGGAGTTTATTCAACAATTATAATGATTAATGATGGTACCTCTAATCCTCTAGCTACAATGCATGACGTCAAACATCTAGGAACGTAATGACGTAATATTGGTTCGATTTCCTCATTTGACTCCTAATCCCCTCAGTCAAGTGTTACAGCTGGGTCAACTTCTTCCGTGACTGGAGCGAGTACCTGAAAAGCAAGAGCAGCTCCGTGGTGAACTACCTCTGGAGGAAGGACGGGAGTGGACCGCTGATGGACGGAACTGAGGACGGAGTAGCAGGACGAGGAGAACAGGACAGGGATGATGATCTGTTCGAGGGGATGGAAGATCTGGAGGGAGAGGAGGAGGGGGGAGACCACCAAGTCGTGACCCCCCGGGAGTTCAGCAAAGTAGCGTCCCCGGTAGCTAGGGTGACGCCGCGCGAGCTTTCCAGACACGTGTCTCCAGCAGTTACTCCTAGAGAGTTCAGTATCCACAGTAGACCTGCTGTCCCCTCGCCTCGCTTACATGGTACTTGAAATTTTGAAATGAGATGCAAGTTTCACTTATTAAAGATAACAGCAATCTTCCAATTTACTATGACGTGTCCAATGGATGGTTTTTCAAGAAGATTCTGTAATATAAAAGAAACAAGTACTGGAAACCCCCGCTGTGACAGCGTCTCAGTTACATACTTTGGAGTTTGAATTTGAATTTGGACTTTTGAATGGTTCGATTTCCCCTTTGGTTTACCAACAGTAACACAACATCCCCTCCAGTGAACCTCAGCTTCACCCACAACTCCTCCCCGCGGGACTGGCCTGGCTCCCCCAGTCTCTCCCCTGTCCACTCTGCTAGCAAGCAGTACACTGACAACTTCGAGTAGGTTCTGATTGAGTAGCGAGAAGATTATTTTAGTGTTATTTTAACGGTTTCTACAGTGTCAATCACGAATTTCTTTATTATGATCTATGATACCGAACAAACAGTTATTCCTTGACCTGTCTTGGAATATAATAAGTTCTATTTGAGTAGAGTATTCTGTCTGATAATGGGGCCATCTTAGTGTATTTTTAACGCTTTACGGTGTCCACAGTTCCAAAAATAGCTCGTAAATAGTACCTACAGTAATAAAGTAGGATTAAATGCTGTTGAAAAGATATAATAGTCTTTGAACCGTCCTCAGCCCGTCCATTACCTGTTCTTGACCCGTTCTTGTTTTGTTGGCCCATCCGTAACCCGTTTTCCCCAGATCGAGTACTCCAAACAAGTTCCGTCTGGATGACTCTGACGCTGAGGATTACGACACCAAACCCTCCTTCATACAACGGAATCTTCTAGATGTGAGTTGCCAGTAATTAGTTGTTCAAAGGAGTAATTAATATGTTGAGGATTGGGGAATTGATCACGTTATTAATAGACCGCGTATAAGCAATTGTGACTCAAATTCAAAAAGTTTTCTTCATAAGTACATTCCTCGTTAACGTTTTAAGGCATAAGTTTTCGCCGCCTAACCTGCATTCGAACAGTAGTTCTTCTATGTTCTGAGTTCTCTTATCTTTTATCACCGATTCGTTTCAGTCGTTTGCCGACAATGAAGACGATGACGACATCTACTGACGAATCATTCAACAGAGTTTCTATGATGATGTCATTCAGTAAAGATTCACATAGCTGTAAAGTAGCGTGTTGTGATTGAATATTATTGAAGTTGTCGTGCTACAAAGGGCCAAATAGTTATTGAATTTGATGAGCTACAATTGCCAGATACTAGCTAATCATGACATTTGCAATAGGAACATCTACTAATACTTAGTTAAGTATCTATTTAAGAGTTTATTTAATTGTGATTGATGTTAATTATTAATGACACTTAGTGCTTTAGTGCAATTATTACATCAGAATTGCAAAGTTATCTTAAATATTTTATTAAGTTGTTGGTTAAAATATTAATTGGGTTTTCCAGTTATTTCTACTTTTGTATCCAGCTATTGCTCTATTGGCTAGGTTCGAATAGGTAGGCTAGGCACTTTCTACTTTATAAGACAGTCTAACCAGTTAATCTTATTTTCATTTTGACGTACTTGGGTAATACATTTTATTAACATTAATTATATTTTATATAAGCTATCATCATCGATGATAATATCACCAATAGTTACGATTTAACACAAAATTACTGACTTTACAAAATACATCACGTTTATTGTATGGGATCGGGAGTATAGGACATCACAATATGTTCAAGTTCAATTAATACAAAAATCGTAGAAGTCATTTATACTGCGTAAAATGATTAATAATTTAGTACGACAATCCTTATAATGACCCGGTAATGCAACCCTAATTACGGATTCCTATTAGTACCTATGATGAAGACTAAACATCAGTCTCAAAGCTTCAAAGGAAGTCAAACTAATAAGAAGTGATGAATTAGTTTAATTGATGATAAATTGATACAATTTGTGTAAGTTAAATTACATAATCTAAGTTAAATAACACTCTTACTGTGAACTTTACATGATAGTTATGCAAGTTAGTTAATAAACTACGGAAAACTGATTTATAAAAATTAAAAATGGACCTTCTTCTAATACAATAATAGTTGTTTGTTCAATCATATTATAAAAGTAACTGAGAATTTTTAATAAAATGCGTTCATTTCTCATATTTAAAACTTAGAAGCTGCGTGTATTTAAACTTTTGAATTGTTTTGGTTGTTCTGCAATGTGTATTATCGT
Organism: Beroe forskalii; assembly: GCA_011033025.1. NCBI lineage: Eukaryota > Metazoa > Ctenophora > Nuda > Beroida > Beroidae > Beroe > Beroe forskalii. The sequence continues at coordinate 39,927 of WFMF01000415.1, read as the reverse complement.
TGTTACTTTGTGTACTGTAATATTTAAGCCACATAATTGCATATTTAGAATTACCGAGCCGCATAAATTGGCATGAAGGGAGATGAAATTAGGCACATCATATCGATGCGCCCTCGAGGGATATATTTTCATGTCCCATGTTATTTTAGTTATATCCCATGGCAAGTCTGGAGCTGGGTATTGGCATATTGCTGTCACATGATTACGTATCCCATTATTTTAGTCCCATGGCAAGTCTGGAGCTGGGTATTAGCATATAGTTGTCACATGATTACGTATCCCATTATTTTAGTCCCATGGCAAGTCTGGAGCTGGGTAAGCTGTCCTCGTATGAGGTCCTGCTAAGTGAGAGACAATGTGACGTGTACTACGCCAGGCTCACTGACTCTCTCTACAAGACTCTGGAGGAGTACCATCAGAACAAGGTGAACTTTGCTCTTTTTCTTTATTTTCTTTTCTTTTTTTTCTTTTTCTTCTTCTTTCTTGTCCTTTTTCTTCTACTACTCACTGACTCCCTCTACAAGACCCTGGAGGAGTACCATCAGAACAAGGTGAAATGATGGTTTATCTCTTGTTTTGTTTTGTATGGCATTATTGAATTATGTTCGGGTAACCATGGAAATATTCGTATCACTTTGGTAACGTTGAAGTAACCATGGCAACTTAGGGAGCAAGTTTAAAACTTTAAATGATACGATAAATGATACGATAAACTTTAAAAAAAAACATGTAGTTACATGTCGAAGTGGTGACCGTATACCGCAACTTACATGGTCGAGGCGACAGCCGAGACTGTGTAAGTTGGATAATGGACGAGGCGTGCCGAGTTCATTATCATAGGTATACGGTCACAGCTGAGATCATGGAACCGGATTATACCCCGACCGGAAACAGCTGGGACCGACTATTCTACAGCCAAACAACAGTATTTCTTCCCACTCGGGTCGGACGACCCTCGTCCGGATTCAACGCTTAAGTATAGATTTGAGTGCTCCTTTATAAAATCAAATTTCATTTTAAGCTTTTTTTGCACTGTAATTCAGTGGAGACCGTATAACCAAACTTACACGGTCGCTGAAACAAGCTCGGGAGGGGTATAATGGCAATGTTACTGTTACAGTAAACCTGGTTATTATCCCACGTATCCCCCAGAAAGCTGGACATGTTCGGGTAACCAAGGTTATTACTCCACTTATCCCCCCAGAAAGCTGGACATGTTCGGGTAACCCCACTTTAATTCCCCTCAGAAAGCCGGACAGATGCACATGAAGGTACACACGAATGGAAGAGGAGGTGTTATCCAAGTGGCAGATCAGCAGAAATACCAGTTCAAGTGCAGTGCGATATCCAACTCAACGGGGCTGGATTGTCTCAAGCAAACCAGATCCACCCCAGGACTAACTGTGTTAGGTAATACGTACAGGATTATCCAAAAGTCTCATGACTACTTTTACTTTTCCGAAAAATACAGCATAGTTGATAAGTTTCTGTGAGTATAACCGGTGAATAGTGGATTCTGAGATTTTCATAATATTATGCAAGCTGAAAGAGTGATGTGGTTTGAAATTGTGGCAACCGAAGATATATCAAATCCTGGTAATAAGGTCACTTCTAAGTGTCCAATCAATCGACAATCAGGTGCGATTGTCGGCGACACGATTCATCCATTTTCGTTCCCCTTAATTTCATTTTTCAATATAACGTCACCATCATACTGCATACGTCAACATGTTTTAAATATTCCAAAAAATATCCCCGAATTTCATACCCCCAAAATTTCGATCCCCAGAATAAATTTCCCATTTATCTCATAAGGTAAGTTACCATCCCTCAACCTCTGGTAGGTACAGCCCAGACCCGTCTCATCATCCAAGCAACAGAAGACGTGTACCAGACTACCAGAGAAAAGCTAATCCTAGCGGAGAAGAAGAATGACGAGAACCAGACGGTGATGATAGACTTCAAGAACAAGAGGAAGCTGCAGGGCAGCAAGAAGACGGCAGGAGGAGGAGGAGGAGGGGAGAGACGAAGTCAGCTACTCCTGCCCCTGCTAGTATCATCAAAGCAGCACAGAGGTAGATTTTTAGGGTGTTAGATGTCTCAGATTGAGACACATTGTGACTGTTATCACTCAGTCATCATATTTATGTTTAGACGGGTTACTATCACGTGACATAGCGAGGTGAATGTCACATGGCAGGAGGGGCAGGAGGTTGCAGTATTAATAAAGTTTTAAACGCCGAATGAAAGCGCGAGCTTTAGGAAACCTTTCGAAGCTTTTGACTTAGATCTTTTGCTGGTGCCAGGTACACCTTAGCTCTTATAATAATTAAACAGTATTTGCAATCATGAATCCGGAGAACTAATCACCAAATCCCCATTTCCAGGACCCTCCCCACCTTCAAAGCGTCTCCCAGTACCATATCCGACAGTAAGAGTCAGGGAAAGATCAGGGAACGTGCCATACACATCCTGGCCCTGCGGCCCCATCGCAAGTTGGAACTGATATCCAAGCTCTCGGACAACGGGTCCAAGTCAAAGGACAATATCACCCGGATTCTCGGAGCGGTTTGTGTGTTTATATTTTCTGAAATTCACCATTCAGCCCTTTAATTAACCCTTGAATCTTGATAAATTAATAAGCCCAGACTAGAGTATCCAGTGATCGCCTTTAGACTTTGGGACACAAAAACAAAGCTGCCTAAATCAAAGTTCTCCATCCCTTGACGTTCTGTACCTCAGGTGGCTGCAATGAAGAACAACATGTACCACTTAAAAGGCTTCCTGTACGGGGAGGTACAGGTGGACACGTGGCCGGAATACTCTGACTCAGACCGAGCATCCATCAGACAACAACTCAAACTTCAGGTACGGGGGGTTTGGGGGCGCTGGAGATCCTGGGATCCTAGAATGCAATGCTGGAGATGCTGGCATTCTTGCCTGCAATTTTATATTTTTCACTATTCTCAGATTATTCGAAAAAACTGGAGACTTTTGCGATCTTTGACCGAGAAAGAAATATCCAGCATCTTAGGTTGGGTCTGTGCCATCTTCAAAGAAGAACCTTAACTCCCAGGAGAAAGTGGTTGGCAAGCCGCCGAGCGAGGATAGCTCAGCCGAGCTTCCGGCATCTCAGGGAGATGCTGCTAGACCTGACACTAGGACAGAGAGTCGAGCACCAGAGAGCCGAGCACCAGAGAGCCGAGTTCCAGAGAGCCGAGTTGCAGAGAGCCGAGTTGCAGAGAGTCGAGCAGCAGACAGCCGAGTTGCAGACAACAAATTAAACGCGAGACCGGAAATTATCAAACCAGAGATTCCAGAAAAGACAGAAGTACGGAGTGGTGATAGGACGCGCAAGAGATCATCGACTGAAGGTGAGAGTTGCTACCCGAGTTTTCATTAATAATGATGGCTTAGCCTAAAGATTGTGTGGAATTGGCCAAATTTTAAGATCGAACAAAATTGGTACGTTGTGTTCTTGTTGGTTGCAATTAGACAGATATTTCATTTATCTAGATTTCAATCGGTAGGTTGTGTAGAATTGGTTAAATTTTAATAAGATCAGTGTTCCTGTCGGTTGTAATCAGACGTATATTTCTCAATTCCAGGTGAGAGCAATTCCACGAAAAAGCAGTGTCGTGGTAAGAGCGATGTCAAAGTGGTGCCCCCTGGGGAGGGGGTGGAGGTTAATGCCAAGTGCCGGAAGGCTGCAGAGGACCTCAAACTTCCCTTCATGGAAAAGTTAGTTTTCTTCAGTTTCTTTTGGTTTTTTATAGCGTATTTTTGAACCGTATTTCCTTTTTTGGTTTTATCTTTCTTTTTGGGTTGAGCCGTAGCAACCATTTGCGGAAGGTTCGCCTGCCCGCCTGGCTGCACTACTAATAAACTAGCTCAGTGTAGAGAAGCAGCAATCTTCCATCGCTTACCTTGCATTGATTGAATTGATTGGTTGGAATATCAGATGATTTTTCTCATTCTGAATCAACCTGGTCAAGTTTTGATGAATTTCAGTGTCCAGAAAGAGATAAATCGCATACAACTCAAATATGTGAAGATCGTGTCAGAAGAGCAGAAGTCGTCTTATGCTGCAGAGTTTGAAAAGGACTACCAGGATTACGTCAAGCTGAAAAAGCGTGAAAAAGAGGTAATTGATTAAAAGAAGTGATTAATAAATGAGGTTTAAAACTTTTTAATATTATATGGAAATCTATCACTACAAAGAACTACCACTAAAAAAGTAAGAAAGGATAAATCTATCATCAATATCGTGATACATACTTTACTATTATTTGATTCCCCAACATATCTCAATATCTCCTCAGATTGGTCATCAATTCGATTCGTTAAGAGCTGACTACGAGAAAGCAGAGAAGAAAAGCTCCGAAGTGAGGGCAATCAATCGCAAAGCACGGGATTTATTCAAGCAGTACGCCACTGACCCATCATGGTACTTTTGTATTTCTGTAGCACTTTTCGATTGACATTTTACAATATGTTTTTATATTCTAAAAAACGGATGAAGGCTAACTCGTGAATGATCTCACTTTATCAGAAAGAGGACATGTAATTGGTGACGAACAGCTTTAATTGTATCAATTTAAAGAACTAAACCGCCGTTTTACTATTGAACCGCCGTTTTACTATATTGTTAAAGATGTTCGTCACCACCTTACTCGTCCTATTTCTGATAAATACAAAGTAATGAACAAAGAATTCCTTATTCTACACGCCATGAATGATCTCACAACCTCACATTTTCAGGTGTCAAGACAAAGAGCGGTTACTGAAACTGGAAGCTAAACTCTCACACATCAAGTACATTTTCAAAGAGTATGAAAACAGTATCAGCTGACTGATTCAGTCTGGAGTCATCAATTTGATGGTTGTAGTTTTAATGAAGAAACTTTAGTTGACGGGTATAATCGCAACTATTCCAACTATTTGATGATGCAGTATAGTAGATGTTTCTGAATTGTTTTTTTTCTCAAGGCGATGACAACTGTATTAGAAAATTTGCAAGTGAGATGCTTGACTATGTGAATAGAACCAGTTGCAAGATAAGAAAAACTGTTGATCATCCGATTAAATTAATTTGTCAGCTTTTATCAGTTTTTGCTCCCTGATTTTTACATTGATTTAATTAAACATTGATAAGCATGATTGATACGCGGTTTTTATGATTGAATCTAGTTATTGGCTAATTTTAGATACAGTACCTCACAGCTTTGAATTACTGAAATGACTAGAACTGAAAAGATATATAACTGGTATATATTGATCATAGAAAGATAGAAACCGAAAATTCGCAAATCAAACTATCTCTCAGTTTATTTATTTAAGTTTTTAATGTTTATCAAACTTCGCTCCTTGTCCTAAGCCCGTACCTATGATATTATGTTGCTGGACGAGGCGAATTCCAGAGTTTCCTGCAGGCAGTTATTCTTACTCCAGTTCTAACGTTTTGACTTTGACTCATCATATTATTGTAACGATTGAACTTAAGAATCCGGCTCATATCATTTTCATTGGATTTATCCCACTGATTTTTGCTAATCCCTCCTAAAGTAGTAAAAAAGGGAACTATACTTGGCGTAATAGTCATCCACCGGTTACGTCATCTTTTGTTACGCTCGGTATTGGTTGGTGACGTCACATGGCCGGCGTATGACTAATACGCAAAGTATAATGCTTGTGTTGTGATAGGATGAAGTTGGTGTTACCGTGTGCGTGCATGAAGGGGGACGATGAAGATGAGGAGGACCAAGCTCACCTCAACAAACCTCGCGGTATTTCTTCCTTTTTTTTCTTCCTTTCTTGTATTTCTTCCTTTGTTTCTTCATTCATTATTTCCTTATTTTCTTCCTTTATTTCTTCCTTTATTTCTTCCTTTATTCCTTCCTTTATTTCCTCCTTTATTTCTTCCTCTATTACATTTAAAATGATAAAAATTTGCTTTTTGATTTATTTGATTATGTAGATCGGTATTGGATCTCGTATAATTGTTCGCAATTACATATAATAGTTCTTAAGAATGCATTTCATGATGAAATGAAAGGTATGATTCATCACCAGACAAAAAGTTAATCTTGCAGACAACGATTTAATGTTGCAGACAACAACATAACAACATATCAAGTTATTCACTCTTGCCGACAACAAGTTACCAAGTTTATTTTGTAGACAACAATCAACTACCTTAGGAGGTGTATTTATGTAGAGTAAAATTTTGGTGTTTACAAATTTGGTAGGTTGTAATTTGGGGATCTATCTCAAGTCATTACTCTAGTTAACATATGATAATGACGTCATTTTGAACTGTCATGGCGGGTAAAAATATGGGGATTTTTCCGAAAAATCCCCAAATCAAAACCTTTATAAATACACTTCCTAAGGTAGTAATTAATAACCTTACAGACAACAAGTTGTATCAGCAGCGTCTGAAGCCGTGTTGCATGCTGGTTATCACCACCCAGAAAGTGGTTACTCTCTTTGTACTGACTGGTCTGCTCTTCCTCCCTATCGGCATTGCACTGCTCGTCCAATCTACCGAGGTAAAAACACTTCACATGTGCACACTGTCATGTGCACACTGTCATGTGCACACTGTCATGTGCACACTGTCATGTGCACACTGTCATGTGCACACTGTCATGTGCACACTGTCATGTGCATTGTGCACACTGTCATGTGCACACTGTCATGTGCACACTGTCATGTGCACACTGTCATGTGCACACTGTCATGTGCGTTGTGCACACTGTCATGTGCGCACTGTCATGTGCACACTGTCATGTGCACACTGTCATGTGCGCACTGTTATGTGCGCACTGTCATGTGCACACTGTCATGTGCGCACTGTCATGTGCACACTGTCATGTGCACACTGTCATGTGCACACTGTCATGTGCACACTGTCATGTGCGTTGTGCACACTGTCATGTACACACTGTCATGTGCACACTGTCATGTGCACACTGTCATGTGCACACTGTCATGTGCACACTGTCATGTGCACACTGTCATGTGCACACTGTCATGTGCACACTGTCATGTGCACACTGTCATGTGCACACTGTCATGTGCACACTGTCATGTGCACACTGTCATGTGCACACTGTCATGTGCACACTGTCATGTGCGCACTGTCATGTGCGCACTGTCATGTGCGCACTGTCATGTGCGCACTGTCATGTGCACACTGTCATGTGCACACTGTCATGTGCACACTGTTATGTGCGCACTGACTGGTCTGCTCTTCCTCCCTATCGGCATTGCACTGCTTGTCCAATCTACCGAGGTAAAAACACATCCCCACTGTCACGCAGGTGTCGCGACTTCGAGAAATGAGAATCATTCTGTAATTTCCGGTCGTGCGGTGCCATGTACGTACGTGGACGGTGGATATACTGTTAAATCAGTATAACGCACGTACAATTTATGGCAGTTTTGTGGAAATTTCAGACACCGATCTCAGAGGTTGCGACACCTCAGTAACATAGAATGGAAGTAACACGTGCGAAGTCATAATATCACTTTTCGACTGTAGGTTGGATGGAGGCTAGTTTGATGACGATTGATGAAAGATAATTTCGATGTATAGTTTGAAATTGAACGTCTTTGTACGATCATTCATATAATTATATATACGCATATGATGAGGTTTTAATTTGTATTTAGCCCCTACCAGGCTCGTTTATTAAGCGCTCACTTCACGGTTACCACTTGATCATTCACAGTGCAATATTCTCGCAGATATACGAATATGACGTGAACTACACCAACTGTTACAAAAACGGCGGAACTAAAACATTCTGTTACAAAGACATTGAAGAGAACCCAACTTGCGTGTGTGATGGATTCGTGTGAGTCTTCTTGAAATCTACTGAAGTTTTTTTCTATGTGAATCGGGCAAGTTATGATTATTAATTCATTGTTTATTCAAGTCTGCATAACTAATCGGTGGACTAACGGTGGACTAACGATTTCTTCTAAATATTGAAATGCTCTTCCCCAGAATAAACATTCCTGAGCGAGTGAAAGGGAAGCAGTTGATGTTGCTTTACGGGCTGAAGAACTACTACCAAAACCATCGGTTGTACCGGCAAAGTCAGTCGTTTGAGCAACTGCTGGGCGATATTGACGCAGAATGTTTGACCGACTACTGTCAGCCGTATGCAAACGGTAGGTTAGGCTCATGTTTCGCGACAGTTCGTACTGCGGTTTGCGCGTCTTTTGTGTCTGCGACGTAATTTTGTGAGGCGTACACAGGAATGTTATTTATACATCAGCTTAACGCCGCACAAACATACGCCGCGCACACTGCAGTACCAACTGCCCCTGCAAGGCTATCGCACTTTCTTCTTGTAATTCATTTACAATTTAAAAGAACCTACCTGCGTCTCCCTAATTGAATGTCCTCTCATGTTTCATGATAGAGTTTTGTTGGTAGGTATATATAATGTGGATTGTCTGTTTTTGACAGATGAACTTAGCAGTTGCGGGGGAGGTTCGGGTACTAAGTTGCAGACACAGGGCCGACGATCCTGCATTTTGGCATTTTTTTGAGTTGATACCACCCACCTGAATTTTGGTACCTGGGTACTAAGTGGTTTTGGCATGAAAAATTAAGACACCCACCTAAATTCAAGATTTTGGAACAGTTCAGAATAGAACATTGAATTTCAGACTCTCGTAGTACAAAGGAATCTGAAAAGTGCTATTTGATATTGAAATAGGCACTATTAGAATAGCTTCAATCATCATAAGATCATACAACTAAACCCTTCATTTGTTTTGCGCCAGGTAAAGTTGACATTTGTACCCTGCAAAATAACCTGGTATGTGTCCCATATAACTCTGGCTGATTGACGTCACAGACTAAAACCTCAATATTTTTGTGGCCTAACCCTAAACCTAACCCCAGCCACAACCATAACCTTAATCTTTACCCTGAACCTAACAAATCCTGACCCTAATCCTGGTTCTAACCCTAAAACTTAAAGCGCTAGATGCGCTTAACTATATTTTTCCGATGACGTCATTATCATAGATAATGAAGGTTCTCGAGTATTTGGGACAATGGCCAATAACCTTGTGGGAAAACATCTTTTTTCCACAGTTATAGGCAATTTTTATGCTCTTCAGTATTTGGATGAATTTTTTCCGATGAAATCTTACTCATAACCAATTTACCCATTTCATTCCTATTCGATTGTTCGTTTTAAATCTTTTCTAGTTTTTTTGAGATAATCAATTTCTGATTTTCATCTCGTGACTTAACGGGTGATGACTAATTATCTGGAATTATTTCAATGTATTCTTGTGGGCAAATCGAGATCATGTTAGGGCTCAGATGAGGTTATTCTGGACCTAAAAGCCTGCTGATTGAGAATCACATCATGAGAAAATTTGAAAACCCTGTTTTCTCATGCTATTGACCAATTAGTTTGAGAAGGTACAGAAAAAATCTTGCACAAAATTTCAATGGCGATAATTATCCCCAAAAGTGTTAATAAAGCCTTACTATGGGATGATTCTAAGCAGGAGGGTCTCAAGAGTGACTGCAGTGAGTAGCATCACTAACTTATCCAGTGGTGACCCTATGGAACCTAAAACGTGTTTAAAATCGTCAATTCTGATAATTTCACTTTCATAAAATTTTGATTTGTAAATCCAAAATTCGGCATACCATTAAATGGAAGTGGTCCAAAGACATGGATTATGTTGAATGAGGTCCCTGCCATTAAATCTGAGTGTTCAGACAACTAAGGTCCTGTTCTAAGACTCTCGTAAGGCCTGGTGGTGTAGCAAAAAAACACATAAATTTTTCCATAAATTTGGCATTATTTTAGCTCTAAAATCTCAGAATTTTCTTAATCTTCACCGAAAATGCATGTAGAGGTCTTCAATAGCGTCTTAGCTAACGAAGTCCATAAGTCAACCTAGATGGTAACTGATGGGAACGCTCCTGTAGGCCATATTCCAATCATATGTCAGGAGTCAATCTTTAAATTTGTGCAAGATTTTTTCGCATTTTCTTAAACTAACCGGCCAGTAGCATGGGAAAACAGGGTTTTCAAATTTTCCCATGATCTTATTCTGAATCAGCAGACTTAATAGGTCCAGAATAATCACATCCGAGCCCCAAAATGATCTCGATTTGTCCACAAAAACACATTGAAACAATTCCAGATAATTAGTCATCACCCGTTAGATCACATGACCATGAAAATCAATAAAATGCGTTTCTAATATTTACATCTTAACTCATAAGACACAAAATTAGAAACTGTAAGCTTTTTAGTCAAAATATAACAACAAGAGGCGAAGGTATATATCGCAACATAATAACCAGAAGGTGCCACTTGATGAAGTTAAATTTCCCCTCAGGAACGAAAACTAAAATGCATAATATGGTCACGTTACTTTAAAGTTACTAGCTAAAATTGCCCAAAAACGCTAGTATGAATAATTATATATTCATATTGAGCCCGATCGAAACTTTTGGATCTTTGTTAACCTAAAACATAGATTTTCCAAAATTGCTAAATATTTGCAGAATGTTTGGTGGTCAAATAGCTCAGTGAGTTACCTAAGCGTCAGTTTAGCAATCCGATTCCCGCTCATTTCTATTTTATTATTCTGTGAGCTAACACTGCAAACTCAGTGATTGCTGCTAGCTCCAAAACGTATCACATTATTTGATTACTGTAGTACTGTGTGATCAGGCAGAAAACTGCGGAAAATTTTTCTCCAAAATGTAATTACTAATTTTTAGTAATTACATTTTGGAGAAGAAAGTTACCGCAGTTTACAGGTAAAAAGTAAACAATTCATACTCTGATACTACGAAATCAGTAGATATCGACGTATTTTAGTACCCAGGTACCAACTGATTTTTCAAATTCCAGCTGATGACCACGTATTTTAGTACCCAAGTACTAAACAACATTCGAGGGAAAAATAGACCCACCCACCGGCCCTGTGTCTGCAACTTAGTACCCGAATCTCCCCCGGAAATTCAATAAGTAAATAACACAGTAATTATTGTTACTTTCTAACCACTTCAACTATTATCGTTAGCTTATCAGCCGACCCCTAGCTATTTCAGTGCCTTAGACATTGACCAATCAGCGCGCGAGTTGATTGTTTATTTCTTGCGCGATGATAGTTCAGTATCAAAGTTAATATTTCGTGATCCTATCTGTTATAATCGAAAGGGGCACTTATAACTTTATAAGAAAGAGCCTTCGCTCTCCCCGAAAATCTGACACACTAGAACTTGAAACCCCTATTGTTTTGCAATTTACCAATGTCAGATTGCCATGTACCATGGTTCATGACGTGACGGATAAAAGATGACATCACGTAATCAGGGCTGACATTAGCTTGTCACGTGATCAAAGACAGGGTTATCCGAGGTCTGCAATGTGATATCTGAGAACCCATGAAAAGGGTGAAACAACCCTTAATGAGATAGCCTTTACACGTATCACGTGATCTCGTCACAGAATCCACAGTATATAAACCCCTGAGTTGCATCGACCTCATCAGTCTATTGTTTCCTTTCAACAACTCTCTCCAGACGATGCCAAGGAAAACAACACCAACAGATGTCCGCTCTTCTCCGTACCCCTTACGGAACCCCTCCACCAAACCTCCTCGACCTAAGAAACCCTCCACCAAAACTACCTCCCCTCCAACCTCCCACTCCACCTCCCAACAAACCATCCCTAACCTGTGTCTCTGTCGCAGTACAGGCTTCCTTCCACCCACAACTCTGCTCAGTTGCTGTACAGACTGATGAGGAACACTTCTCTCCAGGCACCATGGAAACCGCCCTTCAGAGCCCTCCCTCCACCCATTCCCTAACCATGGATCTCCTCCACCTAGGTGATTCCTCCTCATCTGCCACACCATCCTCAACCGGTTCCTTCTCTCCTTCCACACCATCCTCAACCGGTTCCTTCTCTCCCACTCCACCATCTTTGGACGGTTCCTTCTCTCCCACCCCACCAACTCCTTCCTCCCCACCTTCCCCAACATCACAACCCTTCATTACTCCTCCATCCCAACCTTCCCCTCCCTCTCCACCCTTCATTCCTCCTCCACCACCCCTTCCTGAGACACCTCAACACTCCCTTACCATGGAGCTTCTTCTTCTCTCCGAATCTGCTGATGGAATGCCTTCTCCAGCAATACATTCCACCCCTTCTCCTCCCATTCCAGCGGTAACTTCCAATCCTGATGGACCTCCTGTCCTAGCTCCTCTTCTCACCCGTGCTGCTCCACCTACCCTCCCTGCTCCACCCTCTCCTACCCTCCCTGATCCACCCACCCTCCCCGCTCCACCCTCCCTACACGCTGCCCCATCCACAGACAGACAGATCTACACCCCTCAGACAGCCCTGGAGCACGCCACCAAGATCGGACAGTTGAGGACCCTCTCTAAGATCTCATCAGACTACCAAATTATCCTGGACTACGTTGAGACCCATCATCTCCATCTCAAGTCCGCTGTCCTCGCCGTCGACTACACCGTCCAGATGTTTGCTAACCGGATCACTACAGCTGAAGCCTGGCTCCACTTCCAGGAGGAGATGCTGCAGAAGATGGCGGGCTGGTACACACGGTGGGGTGGCAAGAGGCTTTCTCTGTTCGAGCTGAAGGAACTGGCAGAAGAGGTGATGCGGGAACCTGAGGCAGCGCAGAGGGCACAGACTCTACGAGATCAGAAGATGCTGCTAACTCAAGAGACCATCAAGAGCACCCCTGACTACTTCCCGCAGTCCACTGTCAACGCTCCCCGGGAGAAGATCGACGCTGTTGAGGCTATGATGTGGTTCGACAAGAATTCAGGAAGGCGCACAGACAAGATTGCGGAGATCTACAACAACATCCTCTCATCTCTCTCCTCGGGGATCCAGCTCTCAGATGCCCTGGTGATTCACGGCCTAACTCCTGGACAATTCAAGACGAGACGACCCATAGCAGAGGCGTGGCAGTTCTTCAGATGGGCGCTGTGGGAGAAGCTTGGAGACTGGTACACGAGATACGGACTCTGTGAGACTGTCACCTTGGCTGCACTCAAGAAGATGTCGGAGGATGTGATGGCGGAACCAGAGGCGGCAGAGAAGGTCAAGAAGCTGAAGGCAGAGGGGAAGATTATTGTTTGATTATATTGTTCGATGATTGTATCTTATTTATATCTATCTTATTTTATAACGTTTGAATAAAAATTGAATAAAATTCATGTTTTCCTATGGTGTTTGATGAAATAATGATATTCTAGCGGTCTGATGTTCATAAGTCGCATTGTTTAGCTGATGATTGAAGCAAATACTAATTTTCCTCTGTGACGTACAAGGGAAACGAAAGGTTAATGGTCTTCAATTAAAATTCGATGTTCGACATCATCTTCAGTGTTGAAAGATGATGTCGAACATCGAATTGAAGACCATTAACCTTTCGTTTCCATTGTACGTCGCAATCAGAGGAAAGATAGAATTTGCTTCAATCATCAGATGAAATTTATATATGGGCTTCGAAGGATACAATAATACAATAAGATTCGGTAATCTTTCACTCACGGTGCTCGACTAACATCTAGGTAATACGTTGCGATATCAAAACTGTCTAAGTATCTAAACTTGCTGGAACTTGAACTTCAGTGCAATAACTGGAATAGTTTACTAAAACTCCTCTCCCAGATCCCATCTCGAACAAGACGTACTACCCCAAGGGAGCTGTTGCTAACTCCTTCTTTACTGATACCTTTATTCTGAGGAGGGGTAATGAAAAGGACTTATCTGCCAAAGACCCGTCACCAGATGTGGTACTGGATACCTCAGATATTACCTGGAAGAGTGATAGGGAGGACAAGTTTCTTAACCCTCCCAACTTTAACCGTGAGATAAACTACTGTTTAATTCTAGGCTGAACGGAGCTTTTTTTCTTATCAACATATGAATACTGTTTTAGTAACATATGCTTCTTATCAACAGTTTGCTTGATTAATTCAAACTTTCTATGCTCTATGTTGGCGCTCCTCCAGGCTGCCAAGTTGCCAACCATTAATATGTCTATGACCCTATATATGGTCAAGGTCTTACTGACAACTCAATCTTTCAGCGAATTCCGGTGATTTCGCTTGGCCCAAAGACTGGACGAAATGGCAGGGCGGTGCTAACTACGATGCTAACGTGGTCCCTGACACTGTCACCAACCAGCACTTTATCAACTGGATGAACGTCGCTGCCTTCCCTTCCTTTACCAAACTCTACGCCAAGATAAACCTGGAACCCGGGGAATACACGCTACACGTGTTTTACAGTATCCTTTTAGTGCAAAACCAATTTGTGTAACGTACTGGTTGTTTGGCTCATTACCACTCAACTTGGAAACTTGGCTCTTAAGGCTGTGTGATCTGTAATCATGCCCTACCTCTTGTTGTCATGAGAGAATAAGAGGTGAGGAAAGGAATCCTCCTCTGCCTCACCGGTTGTTAACAACGCGGTTGTTAACAACGGTGCGGCTGTTAACAACGGTACCTTATTAATATCGGTACCTTGGTAACAACGGTACTTTAGTACCGACGGTACCTTATTAACAACGGTACTGCAGTGCGAAAGGTGCCTCGTTAACAACGGCACCTTATTAACAATGGTACCTTGATAACAACGGTACCTTATTAACGACGGTACCTTATTAACAATTAACAACGTAACCTTATTAACAACGGTACCTTATTAACGACGGTACCTTATTAACAACGGTACCTTTTTAACGACGGTACCTTATTAACAACGGTACCTTATTAACAACGGTACCTTATTTACTACGGTACCTTATTTACAACGGTACCTTATTACACAGCAAGACAAGACAAGAAAACAAGGCAACTTAGACAAGAGAATTAATTGAACTAATGACGAGGACTGCAAGACATGTCTTTATATATGTTGGCTGACACCACTCCGTCATCAATGACGAACGACGACGTATGCACATTCCACATACCAATGCAGTGGCGTTGACACCAGTCTGTACCCAATCAAGCATGACGAATAGCGATACTTGCACATACCAACGCTATGACGTTGACACCACTCAAGCAAGCGAGTCTAGCTTGATGTATGTTGAAAACTAATACTTATAGATATAATACTGAATTTGGTTTGGAAACATCACCCTTTGATCTATTATCATACCTCACTTGACCATAACGAATGTAATCGTGCATATACCAAAGTTTCTGAGAGAATTAGAGGGGAGGCAAGGACTCCTCCAGGTAAAGCTAAGCCTGTTCTGCCTTACACCTGACTTCGTGGGTGATACTTGTAACAACACCTAAAAACAGCAGTTAATCACTATCTGGAAATAGTGGCAATTGTTGATCTGGTCACAAAATCAATTAGTCATATTCGGACGGCGCGAGTCATATCTTGTGAAATTCATCACGCAATATTCCAATTAAGTGCGCGCATGCGAGGCGCGCGCTGTTATTCACAAACCTCAGATCAGTTCTGGTTGGCACAAGTGGCCTGATATGTGCGCCAGATGGTCAATTGAGAGTTCAATGTGTGTCTTCATATTCAACACCGTCAACTGAATGATGATTTAACGAAGTCTTGAGCCCATTTTCAAGTATCCCTGGTTATCTTAGGAAGAAGCACCTCCCCGACCCAAAATTAACTCGATATACTAGGAGTATGTCATCATCTGATGAACTCCAATTAGAATGTTCTATAAAACCTAGAATAGACGTTTTCAAAAACTCATTTTTCTACCGTACACATCTACGTTGGAATGAAGTTCCATTGAATATAAGATCTGAAAATTGCTTAACAGCCTTTAAGACTAAACTAAAGGAATATCTCTGGATGAAGGCGGACAGTGAATTTGACTAATTTTGGTAAACATGAATAATGAGAGAACAGCGATTTGTTGCCAGTGTTTTCCTATGACATGCATAATAAAAGGCGAAAGGTACAGGCAAGGGACAGAAGGATTGGTAAGGGACGAGGAAAAGGATTGGTAAGGGACGAGGAAAAGGTTCAAAAGGGATGCATATTTTGTTCATGATAGGGACCACCAGGATCAGGCTCACCACCCACATCACACATTCCATACATCTTTTTGAATATTTCAGAGTTTTATATCACTCAGAGTAATAAAAGCAATTCATCATTATTATTCTATTATATTTTACATCATTATAATTTTATTATATTTGCAATTTTACCAACTATGTAATCAACCAATTGTGTGATTTAAGATTTTTGAGGGCGTAATTGTGCAGCATAGAGTAGTCTCGACTACTCTGCACGTGCCCCACTCATAGCATATGCAACAAGTTAGGCTTTACTATGTTTATGTTTTATTCAACTATGATTATTCAAATCTTTTGGTTGGGGCACCCTCATGTTTCATGAATGATTTGATATAGGGCAAATGACAATGTATAATTTGTTGTGTATACTATTTGTGATTTTAAATAAAAAAAAATAAAATTACTGAGTTATTTGCAGTGAATACATGCGAGTGACTAAGTCTCTCAAAGTCAGGCCTGATCACTGCTTGGACCAATAATAGCCCGGGGTTTTGCTTGCGGGGCCGTGATGATAGAATATAACTGAAACTTTAGAATCTTTGGACATCTACAGATATGTCGGTATGTTTCCTTAACTCAAACATCAGGATATCCCGTTGATAAGTTCCATGGAGAGAAGTTCGTTAGAATAGCCGAGACTTCTTGGATGGGAGGCAGGTACGTCAAAAAGATAAAATATCTAGTTCATTCGATAGTTATCGGTAATTTGGACCGAATTTTTCTTGGATATGATTCTAGATGTTATCGTTGACCTGATGTAATTATTTCACCACCATCTTTTCAATTGGAATTCCCCTCAATTGGAATAGGAATCTTATCAGTTATCAACCGCTATTCAGGTCGTTGTTCCTTGGTTCGATGTACTGCCTGGTTGGAATTCTGTGTCTCGTGTCTGCCGTGTTCTTTGCTGTCATTTCCAGGCGCACTAGAGCGTGAGTATACCTTGTAAAACATAATCGATGTGACACTCATCACACAATACCGGCTTTCCTGTTCCATAGGATTGGTTTTATTTCATCACGATTGATATTTGCACGTACATGATACTTATTTGACGTTGTATACAAAAACGCGACTCGTAAATTCCAGAATTATTTATTTTATCGGACTTATGATATTCGAATCATAGCAGCTACAAATGTGAGAATATTGACGATTTGAAAATATCTTTGAACTTTTACAGGAAGAGAACGGAACGAAGAAAGAAGATCGATGAACAAACAAAGAACAATCACACATCTGCCGTGTGAGAATTTACCAGATGTTGTCAGCAATTTACTATATATTGTTCATTATGCCTGGTTTTAGAGAGAACCTAGGTATAATACCCTCTGAAGGCTACCTTCAGATATCACAAATTGGCAAATGACGTACAGTAAGGACAGCATGTGTATTATAAGTATTTTGTAGTTAATGAAAGCATGTGTATTAGAAGTTCGTGGTGTTATTTTATGTAATGCTTATCCTCAGTTGGTATGGGATCGTTCACATATTACGTAATCAATTTTTGGCCGGTTTTACCCTCCCCCTTTTATGTAATAACATGTAACGTAATCATTTGGAAACCCCCCTCCCCCTCAGGGTGATTACGTAATCAATTTTCGACGACCAATTTCCCCCTGATTCGTAGAATGAATAAAGTTGGTACCGTAGTTGTATTTGTTGGCAATAACGCGTAACGTAATCATTTGGAAGGCGTGCCTCCCCTCTAGGTGATAGCTGAGTAATATGTGAACGAAACCTATGATTTCTCTGACCAAACAACCGTGTATTTTTCCTATCGGGTCTGAGATCATAGGATTCACGAGCGGGCGAGTGGCGATAAAATAAAGGCTGAGCTTTTACAACTTCATAGAAGACCATAACCAAACTTACATAAAACAATGGGAGGGGTAAAGTGAAGATTTACGAATCACGTTCACTAAGATATTATAGGTATCGTATGCCCGATCATAGGTGCCGGTTTTTCCATGAAAATATTCTGAAATTTTTTCAACCCTTAGAAAACCTGGGGTAATGGATCGTTGCCAGGTGCCGGTTTTTTCATGTAAATATTCCGACCGTAACCCTTGCAAACCTGGGGAGGTTCGGGATTCGTTCCCATCCACAGTAGCCCGTGCTGGGGATTCTGTTTGGATCTCTTGTAGATCCATCCCCCGTTTATTAGTAACCCTTGCAAACTTTGCTTTTTTTGACCTATGACATACGGCATACGTAGCAGCCACTGAGATCATGTAAATAGTATTGCCCTAACCAGGACCCTGGTAGTGGTTTTGTGCGACGCCCCTGGTTAGGGGATTAAATCGTATTTGAATTATCTAAGCTTAAATTGCGTCTAGTGATCGGTGAGGTGGTTTAATTGTTGAAAATAGTTTTATTTTGAACGTTGCTCCTTTTATCAACAGCCCGTTTGGTGAAATATTGAGTATTTAACTTTGATTTGTCTACGATATGCAGATTTTATTTTTCAGAGCAATTAAATAGTTCGATTAAATTTTGTTTCAAAGCTTTTGAATCGCGTATTGAAACTAATTTGATGGGGGTGGCAAGTTATTGGAGCTCTTGTAAGCCCAAGATTAAGGGGAGCGGTGTATAGGGGAGCCCGTGATAAGAGGATAGCCCAAATGTAGCGCGAGCCTGGGTATGGTTATTGGTTAACTCTGTTATGATGTATACCAAGATTAAGGGGAGGCATTTTGGCTCCCCCATTGTCCGGTATACCAAACTTGCCACCTAGTTTGATACAATTATGATAATTTTAGAATGATTACATAATTGAAGATAGTTTTAACTTGAATTTTGATGACCGTAGAATTCTTAGAAATATAGCTTGATTTTCGATAATAACAATATTGCATTTTACGTGTTACTATGTTTACGTGTTACTATGTTTCCGTGATATAGCTATATTTAATCTGTGAACTAACGCAACTTTTTGTGTCAATAAATCTTAATTCTAAAACTCTTGGCAGGATCTTCAGGTTCATTATCGTCTTGCGTGAGAATAACCATGGGGTGGAGACAATAAGACTCAGGATGTAGCGCGTTACTTTCACCTAATATATTGCAATGCCTAACGCAGCATCAGACAACGCATTACGCTAGGTGCTCAGCACCCTGTTGCTCTCCATCAGCCAATAGCTTTCAAAGCTCTGAGTTTCGCAAAAACGCGGCTTGTCACGTTTGCTTAAAAACAGCGTTCCACCGTTTGCACCAATTATTAACAACTCTCACGCAATCGATCATCTCTAAAGTCTAAAGCTGCGTACAACATCTTTATTATCATCTGCAATCCGATACCGGAAAGACATTATAAATCGACTATTTTTGGACACAATCTGCGAAGTCTGTGAACCTCAATACCCTCCTACTTGCTATTACATCAACCTTATTTACCATCATGTTTCCTGACTTCTCCAACCGGACTCTCTTCGGAATCCACAACACCTCTGAACGTATCACCCTCGTCTTCTGGAACATCCTCCTCACCACACTGACCCTCATCGGAAACCTGATAATTCTCCTGGGCACGTGCAAGTTCAGAGCCCTGCGCCTCGATAAAATCTCCGTGGTGCTGATCCAGAACATCGCCGTTACGGACATTCTAAGTGCGATGAGCTACCACTACAACGTAGCATCGCTCGTAGCTAACGGAGCGGTTTATCCCCGTGTGGTGTGCGTTATTTCCAACGGACTCCAGTTCACAGTGACGGTCTCCGCAGCCTTCCTCATCTGCTCGCTCCACATCACCAAACTCCACTCCCTCCGCTACCCCCTCCGGAACAGACTTTGGACTAAGAAATGCGCCGTGGTGATTGTCATCGCAGTCTACACCCTTTCTCTGCTCATGTTCGCAGCGAGAATTGTCGCGCACCGCGATGCTCTGTACTTTGATTACAGGGTGTATGGTTGTCTGATGAACCACTTGAAGGTAAAGAAGACATGGCTCGACACTGCCTATCTAACTGTTATCCTGGTGCCCTGCGTGGTGATTGTCTTCACGAACATAATCCTGATAGTCATGGTGAGGTTAACGAATGGTAAAATTAACTTACGAGGTGCTGTGGTAGCCTTGTACGTGGGAATAGTCTTCCTCGTGTCATACTCGCCGATGTTATTCATTACCAACATTGGAGTTAGAGTCATTCAGAAGTACCCCGAACTTACTTCCAGGAAGTTTAAACGGGATTTCTTTGTGTTTTTCATACGATTTGCGTTCTTTATCATCCCGCTGAACAATGCGTGTAATGTGTTCGTGTATGCTGCGTCTCTAAGGAGTTTCAGGACTTACCTGTCTAAGTTTGTAGTGTTGGGCACGTGGCGTTTAGCCAGCAGGGTCTACTTTTCTATGAGATCACGCAGTTATTAGTTCACCGATATTTAGATATTATCACCAAGAAAGGAGTTTAAAAATGAAATGTAGTCTGAATTATACTGCACTTGCGCAAGATTTGCTATGCTTGAAATGAAACCACTGACGTGTTGGTAGCTTCCAGGCCCAGACGAATGAATTGACAAGCCGACGCTCTAAAACCGGCACACTAGCCGGAGCGCTTACTGGCACACTAGCCGGAGTACTAACCGGCACATTTGCTAATGTGCTAGCTGGCGCACTAGCTGGTGCGCTAGCTGACGCCAGCTAGCTGGTGCGCCAGCTGACGCAATGGCTGGTGCGCTAGCTGACTGGCTGGTGCGCTGGCTGGTGCGCTAGCTGACGCACTGGCTGGTGCGCCAGCTGACGCACTGGCTGGTGCGCCAGCTGACGCACTGGCTGGTGCGCTAGCTGACTCACTGGCTGGTGCGCTAGCTAGCGCACTGGCTAGTGCGCTAGCTGACGCACTGGCTGGTGCGCTAGCTGACGCACTGGCTGGTGCGCTAGCTGACGCACTGGCTGGTGCGCTAGCTGACGCACTGGTTGGTGCGCTGGCTGGTGCGCTGGCTGGTGCGCTAGCTGACGCACTGGCTGGTGCGCTAGCTGACGCAGAGGCTGGTGCGCTAGCTGACGCACTAGCTGGTGCGCTAGCTGACGCACTGGCTGATGCGCTAGCTGACGCACTGGCTGGTGCGCTAGCTGACGCACTGGCTGGAGCACTAGCTGACGCACTGGCTGGTGCGCTAGCTGACGCACTGGCTGGTGCGCTAGCTGACTCGCACCTCATGCTGGTGCGCTAGCTGACGCGTGCTTCTCCTAGTTGACCATGACGTGCGTGCTAGGTGACGCCAGCTCCATGCCACGAAGCGGCTGGCGTCGTATAGCACCAGTAAAAAACTTGAGCTAAATTGCATTTGCATTGAATCACCAGTGCAAATTTTTATTCAGTTGGAGAGCTTGGAAATAGAAAGAAAGACGTGGAGTTGAAGTTAGCAAATTAAGCTTATAATTAGATTGGGTTTTGCGGTTAAAATTGACTGAGGTCTGAGAATAATATCTTGTATGGAATGCAGCGCAGCAGCCTCAACACAACTGCACGCACCTAATCCTATTAAGTAAAAATTCTCTGAAAAGTGACTGTTTATTGTTAATGTTTAACATTCTGAATGTTATTTATCTGTCAGAACCGAGAGTGGTTGGTTAAACTGTTGAAAAACCTCCCACCGCCTGACAACAAGATAATATCTGGTTGTCAGGCGCGGCTACGGGCTACGGGAGTTTTGTTTCGACCAATGAGAGTGTAAGAGTATGCCTCACACGACGCTGATTGGATATGAATGTATGACTATGAGTATGATACAACCTTAGCTCTAATGAAAGTTATGATTTACACAATAAAGTTGAACTTAAATAGTTTTACTTATCTTTCCGGATCAAGAAAATAAACTAGGAAATCTTGTGTGGAACATGTTTTATATTCATAAATTATTCAATTTACAACATGAATAACATTTGGAACAGAATTTGATCACACGATCGAAATTATCAATACTATGCACCATTAAATATTCATAATACCAGCAGCAATCAGACAAAAAATGAATCTCCAATTAATTAATTTTATTATAATACTAATAGTCACCGTACTTAGGATCAAGACACCACGGTAGCGAATAAAACTTCAATTCCACACAGCAATTAATATTATGTAACTCCCTCAAACTCTAAACGTAAATTTTTAAATTATAGTCATCATGGGCAAAAAGAATCAAGGCTTACCAACAGGGAACTGAAACTAATAAATAGGTAATTTTCTAATTAAAGCTGATTAGAAAGCAGCGGGACGCACACATTACACATTAACCCGCTAGATAATTATCATTTAGGGGCACTACTCAAAACACGAAAACATATTATAAATTTTTCTAAGTTGATACGAAATAAAATCAAATTAAGAAAAAATATCATAAAAACTGTTTCATAAAATCAAACGTAGTTGTATAATATAACGGCTGGAGTCTGAATAAAATAACGAATTTCCTGAATTTACCCCTTCTAAATGTGAAACGGCACAAAAAGTCGGTGTGAAAATGAATGTGTTCCATTAATCTGAAAGTTTAATTCCAACACAAGGAAATTATTTTGTAACTATTCAAAAATATCAGTCCAAATACTTACGCTCGGTCACTCGAATTAATGCATGACCAAAAAATAAAGTAATTAAATCAAAATGCAAAGTGATAAAACAAGTTCATTGCCCATAAATTATTCCATCGGTTCAAAATCATAGTCAAAAGATTCAAACATGATAAATCAAAGGTCACAAATATTCCATTAACAAAAACCCCAAATATTCTGCGAATCCCGGTCACAGTTCCGATTTAAATTTAATAGAATTCCCGCAAATGAATGATGAGTATTGAGTAGTTTGACACCGTCAATTGAATAATCGTCATCTAAGCCCATTATATAGATATCCTCGGTTGTCTCTTCCCAAAGGGTAACGGACAGTTCCCTCAAGATGATTACAACTGACCTCTCGACAAAATTTGACGGCCTCCAAGGCTTCAAGCACAGGGTGTTAGTTAGAGTTGGGGCGTGAGGTCAGATTGCAGGTATCAAGGGTTATGGTTAGGTCAAAAACAGAGACCTTGAATCTCTAAACCCGCTCCTTGAATCCTGAATCTCTGATCACTGTTGCAACGGATACGTTTCTTGAAAGGTCTGGAATATCGTAGGTTCGGTTTGCAAACAATCGACAATCACTTGGAACCGCAACTCCCACTCACTCTCCCCTGTCTCACTGCTGTCAGTGTGTTTCCGTGAGGGGGCAGGAGAAGACAATACGTCTCCTGGCAACGTTGCACCAGTATTGTCCATTGACAAATTGTCCCCAGAAGACTTGAAGGGATTAGTCCTCTTATCCCCAGCAGGTGGGTTTACATCGTCACTTGGGGGACTGGTCTCGTGAGATGGGGAGGATGAGAGGGATTCTTCGAACCCATTTTCTTCTGAAGTAGCCGCAAGATCACGGGGATCTGGGGAAGGGCAGGGGTGGAATTGGATCCCTACTGCATCAGGTGCTGGGTCGTGTTCTGGTTCAGGTTGTAGGGTGCAATCTTCTGAAAAGGTTTTATTTGAACGAATGGTGTCAGTTACAGGGCAGACTGGTGTCACTAACAGCGACACTGCAGACTGGTGTCAGTGAAACTGTAGACGGGTGTCAGTGACACTACATACTTGTGTCACTGAATACTGGTGTCACTGTCAGTAACACTGCAGACTGGTGTCAGTGACACTGCCGACTGGTGTCAGTGACAGGGCAGACTGGTGTCAGTGAAACTGCACACTGGTGTCAGTGAAACTGCACACTGGTGTCAGTGACAGTGCACACTAGTGTCAGTGACAGTGCTGACTGGTGTCAGTGACAGTGATGACTGGTGTTAGTGACACTGCAGACTGGTGTCAGTGACACTGCAAACTGGTGTCAGTGACACTGCAAACTGGTGTCAGTGACACTGCTGACTGGTGTCAGTGACACAGTAGAGTGGTGTCAGTGACACCACACACTGGTGTCTGTGACACCGCACACTTGTGTCAGTGACACCGCACACTGGTGTCAGTAACACTGCAGACTGGTGTCAGTGACACCGCACACTGGTGTCAGTGACACCACACACTGGTGTCAGTGACACAGTAGAGTGGTGTCAGTGACACCACACACTGGTGTCAGTGACTCTGCAGACTGGTGTGAATGACGCTACAGACTGGTGTCAGTGACACTGCTGACTGGTGTCAGTGACACAGTAGAGTGATGTCAGTGACACTACACACTGGTGTCAGTGACACCGCACACTGGTGTCAGTGTTGTCATTAACACAGTAGAGTGGTGTCAGTGACACTGCACACAAGTGTCAGTGACACAGTAGAGTGGTGTCAGTGACACCGCACACTGGTGTCACAACTGACCTGCTATCTCGCAGAGCTCCTCCACAGCATCCTCAGCCACCTCCTCTCCCTCCTCCTCCTGTGCCGCTGGATCAGCCACCTCGCTCCTCCCCACCACTTCACGCCGTCTCGGACTAGGGGATCTGGACACGGAGTAGGTGGGGAGCTCCAGCTTGGGGGAGGGGGACTTCCCTTCCGCTACCTGGGGAAGAAAGGGGTCATTCTTAAACCTTAACTTATACTCAAACTGTGAGATTATCTTACAATTTGCTAGTAATTACTCGAGAAATAATCGGTTATTATGAATGACCCCTATAGTGTTTATCGATGATAGCAGTCCCTCTCGCAAAGTATGAAGCGGCTGCAACTTCAGGTCTGGTATCACCAGACAAAAGTTAAGAGGTTCAGGAGGTGCTCGTATTGGAGATGATTCTGTTAAAGTCAGAATTTTGCATTCGAGGGGGCCTTTAAATATTGTGAATTTATGATAAACATCAATATCACGTATGAACTTCCCTCCGCTATTCGTAGAAATTGAACAGAACTCAAATATTGAACTTTAATATTGACGTTTTAGTACGTTCAAAGTTTCAGGAGGTAATTATTCGATCCGTCTCTCTAAGATTTAGATATTTATGTGAAATTTTAGAATCCCCTCCCCAGGGGCCTCGTGGATAAATGGCGGCTTTCTGGAAATTTCAGACACCGATCACAGGGGTCGCGACACCTGCGTAACACGGAAAAATCACACAAATAGCCGTACCTTGGTGACGAAGGCGCCGAAGCGTCCGATGGCGCTGTAAATCTCTATCACGGATTGCTCGTGGTCGGAGTAAAGTCCGTACAAACTCTTCCAAAGCTGGATGAACTGTTTCTGCGGGGGTTAACGGGGATGAGGGTGAGGGATTTAACATGCTTGTAATAGTGAAATACATTAGAAGATTGAATTAGGGCCCACGCCAGGTTCGATAAACATAAATAATGCAATTGCTTAAGCAAAGCGTGAGCGCTTTATTTGGAAATACTGCACGACAGGATCAGTGGGTGTTTTATTTCACCTCAATGGGCCGAAAGAGTGGAATGAATGGGTTTTAAGGCTTATCATTACCCGAATGCCCATCATTACCTGTTTAATCGGAGGTATGTCGCGGGTCTCCATGAGACTAAGGACCCGGGACTTAACATTCGGAAACCGCCGGATTCCCACGGTTTTCCAGCTCCGGACCTCCGGAGACACTTCGGAGGACGGAGATGATGTCGTCTTGGGGGCGAAGTCCGGCTCCGAGTCCGTCGAACTTTGAGATACTGAGAGAGTACGGGATCAGTAAGGACTTTGAGAAACGCACTTTGCAATTGTATAAACCAACACTTGACAAAATTGAAAATAGCTGTTCGGACTGAACGGTATTCTAACGTCATTGGCTTTTATTTCGGATTATAGTTTTGTCTTCAATTTCACGCAAGACAGTGAATTCAATAGTACATACCTCGGAGAATTAAAATTTGCAAGAATTACCTAACGAAGAAGCAGGAGATTCGTTACCACTGCAGTATCCCGTGTTACCCTGGTTGCTGTTGTTACCATTGTTACGATCCGATGAAGGGCTGTCCAATACTGAAAATAAAATGTCAAGAATTGATTGTGACGATTACAATGATAAACTCTAAACATGATGATGATTATGGGTGGTTAAAATCAGCCAATCGGCCAGTGAGTACGTTGTAAATATGAAGGATCCATTATGTTTTTGCGATCCACTATTTTACCATTTTCTTACCTGAGGATCGCTGAGTCTCGTCCAGGTGCATATAGTAGAAGAGTTTGAGTTTCTGCTCCACTGACCCACTGCACATGATGTCAAACCCAAACACAAACTCGGGGAACTCAACAAAACCGTCCTTATCTTGGTCCAGAACCTGTGATAAGAGCTAATGTCAGGAAAACCTTCATGAAACCGTACTGATGATTATCTTGGCTGATGTCAAAAACCTATCACTGTCGTGATATTGAGATGAAATGGTTTTTACTCATAATCTAGTGAGTTTTCACCATAAACCCCTCCCTCCCCTCTGTCAACATCTGTTCTGCTTCTGCATTTGGAAACCCTTCCCTCCCATAAGCTGGTGAGGTAAAATTTGACGGGTCGTATAGCTGTATAGGTCATTGATTTGGTTGATGGACATATCAATTTATACCATTTTCTAAAAGCCTATATCAATGCCAACTGTTATCTATAAACTTCACTCATAACCGGTCAGATCCGGCCACACAATTCAGTTAATTCCTGTGCGTGGTCACCATACAATGAAGTAGACATGAATAAGAAAGGATTGATATTAGCACCACACCACGATGTACTTGGTGATTTTTAATATGATCAATCTTTTCAATTTAAAAGTATCAGCAGACTAGGGTTTCCATTATCTACTTGAAATCTTTTATCTAGATAAATAGATAATTTTTCTGCAATTATCTAGATTATCTAGATAATCTAGATAATTTTTGAATCCGAAATTTACACATATTTGACACAATTTTCAACGTAAGAAATACACAACTGTCTAACTGTTGCAGTGGAGTATCATCCAACAACTAGCTGTCGGTATTCATATTGTTGGTTACGGTATTCATATAGTTGGTTATTAAAATGTATGATATTAATGGCCACCTTATGTTCATATTTTGATATCAAATGAAGTTCAGGAAATTCATTGTTTCTGATTGATTGAGTTCAAATCAGAAATCACCCATAACAGAGTAACAACAACCTCATCTACCAATTATTTGCTATAAACACTTGCATTATTCATCGGAAAGGAGTCAATTAATGATGAATTAAGGTTGATTTCATGATGATGCCCTCGGAGAGTCGGAGTTGCTGGAATGAGAATAAGAGAATAAGAAAGAAGGAATAAAATTTCCTCATTGAACCACCATAACATACCAAAGTTAACGTTTGCTCGAGCTGGATGCTTTGCTAGTTTAATGTTGGATATTTTGAGGGTAAGTTTTAAACACTCAATCACTTTGCAATAGCTGGAGACTACTTTCGTACAGATTTTCATCCTATATTTTGAAAAGGGCGCCAATATCTTGTGACAGAATATAATAGTGGAGCAGAATATCGAGAGTTATTATTATTATTAAGAGTAAGTATTCAACTTTTAGTTCGTTAGAGTGACAAAATATGACGATTTGTATGATGCAATAAGATCCTTTGAACATTGCCTTCTAGTTCTCAAGTTTTGTCGTTATTCATTTCAATATGACAAAGGTCAAATTATTAATTTAACAGAATAACAGATAGTACTTGAAGCCGAACAATCTGTCCATGAACCTGGGAGCCCTGAATATGAAGCAATGTTCATAGAAGTATGAAATGAGTAATCCAAGTCCATCTATGCATAGCCATTTAAGGTTTCTTATTACCTTAGATCTCCAAAACGGATATGAAAATGAACAGAACAGAAATTTGGAATATTTTAACTTTTTAAGTCCAATAATTATTTAAAAAGTTGTAGAAAATGGTGAATTTGGCTGAAATTTCTCGAATAAAGGGATATGAAGTTTATCTAGATATCTAGTAGAAATTATCTAGATAAATAGACAAAGATTTTTTTGCAAATTATCTAGATAATCTTATCTAGATAATATCTAGATGGAAACCCTACAGCAGACCAATTTCGAATCTAATGAATTTCAAATTCAATGAATGTTACAATAGACTGTTCTCAACGTCAAATGTCATCTATAGGAGAGCAATTTGATCACAAAAGTCGAAAAATGGATCCATGACCGCTTTGTTGAGTTGTTGAAATCAAATTTCACAGCTTTGATAAATCACAACAAGACTTCCATTATAGTTCCCGTAGTACAGTTCTTTAGAATTTCTTTAATCGATTGCTACCATTACCAGTTGATATGAACAAAAGCATTGATATTGAATAGGTACAGCTTTCACGTACAACAATAGGAGCGATCGAAGAACGCTCTGAAACCTTCCTAGTAAGATTCTTTACTTACTGGGTAAGCAGCTATTAGTTTATTTTGTAAAAGAATATTGATAAAAACCTGGAAATTTAAACTTAGAAAATAGGGGATAGAAACAGCACTGAACTGCGTGAATAAACTGCAGGTGTAACACTAGTCACTACTGCTAAAATGAGTGATAGATCTGCGAAAGATTCGGTCAGTCTCCCAGTGCAACAGTACCCATAAAATTTCTTTCTGACTTACTTATCACAAAAAGCCAGACCAACTTACCACAAAAATTCTAGCTGTAAGCACTTCCCAACCAACTTACCACAAAAAGTCTAGCTGCGAGCACTGTGTTCAGACACCCCCTTCCCCAGGGACTGAGATTGCTGAACAGCTCCGTGTACTGCTCCATGTCCAGTAACAGACGTCCTGTCACGTGGTTTACTTTTGAGGCGGAGGCGAGTGTCATACGTCTCCTGCTCTCCTGGGAGAAACATCAGGGCTGACAATTTTATCACTTTTTTAACGCATGAATTTATTTTATGTACTTTAGAGGCGTAAGACGAACACGCAGACAATATAGAGCCCTGCGTGAGCAGGGCTCTATATAATATTTAAATGTCGACAGCAGAGGCTGGGAGACATTTAAATAATTCAAGTGCGAGGCGAAGCAAGCTGAGCCGGTGCTCTAAATCATATTTCTGCAGTGAGTTTGAGCCTCTAAAAACTAAAAGATGAACGGTGTACACAAGACACACCCTGTACACAAGCACATTACCTTATATGGTAATAATAAAAAATGCTTGTTTACACAAAACAAAAAAAGCGCACAACTCAGCCGTTTTTGAGCAATTTTGATCAAATTTTCAGGATATTACAGGCAAAGATATGACCAATATAATCCTGGAGTAGCTAACATTTTGACCTCCAGAATTGAGATATGACAAATAAACTGGTGTTTTGTTTTAAAAAATTTCCCTTTTAATAATCTTTTGGGTTTCCCCTGACGACCTCGTCCGGATTCAACGCTTAAGTAGATTTTTGAGTGCTCCTTTATAAAATAAAATTTCATTTCAGCTTTTTTGCACTGTAATTCAGAGAAGACCGTATAACCAAACTTACACGGTCGCTAAAACAAGCTTGGGAGGGGTATAATATAGAATATTCTATTCTACGAATCACGTTCACTAAGATATTATAGGTATCGTATGCCCGATCATAGGTCAAGATGTTAAGAGGCCGAGGGCGATGAATGAATATAGGCTGAAATTTTCAACTTCATAGAAAAAAGTAAAGATTTAGTAATGGATCGTTGCCAGGTGCCGGTTTTTTCATGTAAATATTCCGACCGTAACCCTTGCAAACCTGGGGAGGTTCGGGATTCGTTCCCATCCACAGTAGCCCGTGCTGGGGATTCTGTTTGGATCTCTTGTAGATCCATCCCCCGTTTATTAGTAGTAACCCTTACAAACTTTGCTTTTTTGACCTATGATGTATGGGCCAGCTGGCAGCCACTGAATCATGTAAATGTATTGCCCTAACCAGGACCCTGGTAGTGGTTTTGCGCGACGCCCCTGGTTAGGGGATTAAATCGTATTTGAATTATCTAAGCTTAAATTGCGTTTACTGATCGTTGGGGTGGTTTAATTGCTGAAAATAGTTTTAGTTTGAACGTTGCTCCTATTATCAACGGCCCGTTTGGTGAAATATTGAGTATTTAACTTTAATTTGTCTACGATAGGCAGGTTTTATTTTTCAGAGCAATTAAATAGTTCGATTAAATTTTGTTTCAAAGCTTTTGAATCGCGTATTGAAACTAATTTAATGGGGGTGGCAAGTTATTGGAGCTCTGTAAAGCCCAAGATTAAGGGAAGGGTGTATAGGAGCCCGTGATAAGAGATAGCCCAAATGTAGCGCGAGCCTGGGTATGGTTATTGGTTAACTCTATGTATACCAAAGATTAAGGGAGGCATTTTGGCTCCCCATTGTCCAAGTATACCAAACTTGCCACCCCATCCATACAATTATGATAATGTTAGAATGATTACATAATTGAAGATAGTTTTAACTTGAATTTTGATTGATAGAATTCTTAGAAATATAGCTTGATTTTCGATAATAACAATATTGCATTTTGTGTTACTATGGTTACGTGTTACTATGTTTCCGTGATATAGCTATATTTAATCTGTGAACTAACGCAACTTTTTGTGTCAATAAATCAAAATTGTAAAACTCTTGGCAGGATCTTCAGGTGCATTATCGTCTTGCGTGAGAATAACCATGAGGTGGAGACAATAAGACTCAGGATGTAGCGCGTTACTTTCACCTAATATATTGCAATGCCCAACGCAGCATCAGACAACGCATTACGCTAGGAGCACAGCGCCCTGTTGCTCTCCATCAACCAATAGCTTTCAAAGCTCTGAGTTTTGGCGAAAACGCGGCTTGTCACGTTTGCTTAAAAACAGCGTTCCACCGTTTGCACCAATTATTAACAACTCTCACGCAATCGATCATCTCTAAAGTCTAAAGCTGCGTACAACATCTTTATTATCATCTGCAATCCGATACCGGAAAGACATTATAAATCGACTATTTTTGGACACAATCTGCAAAGTCTGTGAACCCCAATACCCTACTACTTGCTATTACATCAACTATATTTACCATCATGTTTCCTGACTTCTCCAACCGGACTCTCTTCGGAATCCACAACACCTCTGAACGAATCACCCTCGTCTTCTGGAACATCCTCCTAACCACTTTCACCCTCATCGGAAACCTAATAATCCTCCTGGGAACCTGCAAGTTCAGAGCCCTGCGCCTCGATAAAATCTCCGTGGTGCTGATCCAGAACATCGCCGTTACGGACATCCTCAGTGCGATGAGCTACCACTACAACGTAGCATCACTCATAGCTAACGGAGCGGTCTACCCCCGCGTGGTGTGTGTTATTTCCAACGGACTCCAGTTCACAGTGACGGTCTCCGCAGCCTTCCTCATCTGCTCGCTCCACATCACCAAACTCCACTCCCTCCGCTACCCCCTCCGCAACAGGCTCTGGACTAAGAAGTGTGCCGTGGTGATTGTCATCGCAGTCTACACCCTTTCTCTGCTCATGTTCGCAGCGAGAATTGTCGCGCACCGCGATGCTTTGTACTTTGATTACAGGGTATACGGTTGTCTGATGAACCATTTGAAGGTTAAGAAAACATGGCTCGACACTGCCTATCTCACTGTTATCCTGGTGCCCTGCGTGGTGATTGTCTTTACTAACATAATCCTGATAGTCATGGTGAGGTTAACAAATGGTAAAATAAACTTACGAGGTGCTGTGGTAGCCCTGTACGTAGGAATAGTCTTCCTCGTGTCATACTCGCCGATGTTATTCATCACCAACATTGGAGTTAGAGTCATTCAGAAGTACCCCGAACTTACTTCCAGGAAGTTTAAACGGGATTTCTTTGTGTTTTTCATACGATTTGCGTTCTTTATCATCCCGCTGAACAATGCTTGTAATGTGTTCGTGTATGCTGCGTCTCTAAGGAGTTTCAGGACTTACCTGTCTAAGTTTGTAGTGTTGGGCACGTGGCGTTTAGCGAGTAGGGTCTACTTTTCTATGAGATCACGCAGTTATTAGTTCACCGATATTCAGATATAATCATCAAGAAAGGAGTTTAAAAATGAGATGTAGTCTGAATTATACTGCACTTGCGCAAGATTTGCTATGCTTGAAATAAAACCACTGACGAGTTGGTAGCTTCCAGGCCCAGACGACTAAATTGACTAGCCGGCACACCAGCCGGAGCACTAACCGGGTCACTTGCTGGCGTGCTAGCTGGTGCACCAGCTGGTGCGCAAGCGGACGCACTGGCTGGTGCGCTAGCTGACGCACTGGCTGGTGCGCTAGCTGACGCACTGGCTGGTGCGCTAGCTGACGCACTGGCTGGTGCGCTAGCTGACGGCCTGACGCACTGACTGGTGCGCTAGCTGACGCACTGGCTGGTGCGCTAGCTGACGCACTGGCTGGTGCGCTAGCTGACGCACTGGCTGGTGCGCTAGCTGACGCACTGGCTGGTGCGCTAGCTGACACACTTGCTGCTGCGCTAGCTGGTGCGCTAGCTGACACACTTGCTGGTGCGTTAGCTGACGCACTAGCTGGTGTGCTTGCTGACACGCTAGCTGGTGCGCTAGCTGATGCGCTAGCTGACACACTTGCTGCTGCGCTAGCTGACACACTTGCTGGTGCGTTAGCTGACGCACTAGCTGGTGTGCTTGCTGACACGCTAGCTGGTGCGCTAGCTGACGGACTGGCTGGTGCGCTAGCTGACGCACTTGCTGGTGCGCTAGCTGACGCACTTGCTGGCGCGCTAGCTGACGCACTTGCTGGCGCGCTAGCTGACGCATACTAGCTGGTGCGCTAGCTGGTGCGCTAGCTGACGCACTAGCTGATGCGCTAGCTATTGCGCTAGCTGACGCACTAGCCAGCACACTAGCTGGCGCCCTAGCTGACATACTAGCTGGTGCGTTAGCTGACGCATACTAGCTGGTGCGCTAGCTGACGCATACTAGCTGGTGCGCTAGCTGACGCACTGGCTGGTGCGCTAGCTGACGCACTGGCTGGTGCGCTAGCTGACGCACTGGCTGGTGTGCTAGCTAACACACTAGCTGACACACTAGCTGGTGCGCTAAATGACGCACTAGCTGGTGCGCTAGCTGACGCACTGGCTGGTGCGCCAGCTAACACACTAGCTGAAACACTAGCTGGTGCGCTAAATGACGCACTGGCTGGTGCGCTAGCTGACGCACTGCCTGGTGCGCTAGCTGGTGCGCCAGCAGACGCACTGGCTGGTGCGCTAGCTGACGCACTGGCTGGTGCGCTAGCTGACGCACTGGCTGGTGCGCAAGCTGACGCACTGGCTGGTGCACTAGCTGACGCACTGGCTGGTGCGCTATCTGACGCACTGACTGGTGCGCTAGCTGACGTACTGACTGGTGCGCAAGCTGACGCACTGGCTGGTGCGCTAGCTGACGCACTAGCTGGTGCGCTAGCTGACACACTGGCTGGTGCGCTAGCTGACGCATTGGCTGATGCGTCAGCTTGCGCACTGGCTGGTGCGCTAGCTGACGCGACGCACTGGCTGGTGCGCTAGCTGACACACTGGCTGATGCGTCAGCTTGCGCACTGGCTGGTGCGCTAGCTGACGCACTGGCTGGTGCGCAAGCTGACGCACTGGCTGGTGCGCAAGCTGACGCACTGGCTGGTGCGCAAGCTGACGCACTGGCTGGTGCGCAAGCTGACGCACTGGCTGGTGCGCAAGCTGACGCACTGGCTGGTACGCTAGCTGACGCACTGGCTGGTACGCTAGCTGACGCACTGGCTGGTGCGCTATCTGACGCACTGACTGGTGCGCTAGCTGACGCACTGACTGGTGCGCAAGCTGACGCACTGGCTGGTGCGCTAGCTGACGCACTAGCTGGTGCGCTAGCTGACACACTGGCTGGTGCGCTAGCTGACGCATTGGCTGATGCGTCAGCTTGCGCACTGGCTGGTGCGCTAGCTGACGCACTGGCTGGTGCGCTAGCTGACACACTGGCTGATGCCTCAGCTTGCGCACTGGCTGGTGCGCTAGCTGACGCACTGGCTGGTGCGCAAGCTGACGCACTGGCTGGTGCGCAAGCTGACGCACTGGCTGGTGCGCAAGCTGACGCACTGGCTGGTGCGCAAGCTGACGCACTGGCTGGTACGCTAGCTGACGCACTGGCTGGTACGCTAGCTGACGCACTGGCTGGTGCGCTAGCTGACGCACTGGCTGGTACGCTAGCTGACGCACTGGCTGGTGCGCTAGTTGACGCACTGGCTGGTGCGCTAGCTGACGCACTGACTGGTGCGCAAGCTGCCGCACTGGCTGGTGCGCTAGCTGACGCACTAGCTGGTGCGCTAGCTGACGCACTAGCTGGTGCGCTAGCTGACGCACTGGCTGGTGCGCTAGCTGACACACTGGCTGATGCGTCAGCTTGCGCACTGGCTGGTGCGCTAGCTGACGCACTGGCTGGTGCGCTAGCCGACGCACTGGCTGGTGCGCTAGCTGACGCACTGGCTGGTACGCTAGCTGACGCACTGGCTGGTGCGCTAGCTGACGCACTGGCTGGTGCGCTAGCTGACGCACTGACTGGTGCGCAAGCTGACGCACTGGCTGGTGCGCTAGCTGTGCACTGGCTGGTGCGCTAGCTGACGCACTGGCTGGTGCGCTAGCTGACACACTGGCTGATGCGTCAGCTTGCGCACTGGCTGGTGCGCTAGCTGACGCACTGGCTGGTGCGCAAGCTGACGCACTGGCTGGTGCGCAAGCTGACGCACTGGCTGGTGCGCAAGCTGACGCACTGGCTGGTGCGCAAGCTGACGCACTGGCTGGTGCGCAAGCTGACGCACTGGCTGGTACGCTAGCTGACGCACTGGCTGGTACGCTAGCTGACGCACTGGCTGGTGCGCTATCTGACGCACTGACTGGTGCGCTAGCTGACTCATTGGCTGGTGCGCTAGCTGACGCACTGGCTGGTGCGCTAGCTGACGCACTGGCTGGTGCGTTAGCTGACGCACTGGCTGGTGCGCTAGCTGACGCACTGGCTGGTGCGCTAGCTGACGCACTAGCTGACACACTGGCTGGTGCGCTAGCTGACGCACTGGCTGGTGCGCTAGCTGACGCACTAGCTGACACACTGGCTGGTGCGCTAGCTGACGCACTGGCTGGTGCGCTAGCTGACGCACTGGCTGGTGCGCTAGCTGGCGCACTGGCCAGCACACTAGCTGACACACTGGCTGGTGCACTAGCTGACGCACTGACTGGTGCGCTAGCTGGCGCACTGGCTGGTGCGCTAGCTGATGTACTGGCTGGTGCACTAGCTGACGCACTGGGTGGTGCGCTAGCTCAAGCTGACGCTCTGGCTGGTGCGCTAGCTGACGCACTGGGTGGTGCGCTAGCTCAAGCTGACGCACTGGCTGGTGCGCTAGCTGACGCACTGGCTGGTGCGCTAGCTGACGCGCTAGCTGGTGCGCTGGATGACACACTGGCTGGTGCGCTAGCTGGCGCACTGGCTGGTGCGGCAGCTGACGCACTGGCTGGTGCGCTAGCTAACGCACTGACTGGTGCGCTAGCTAACGCACTGACTGGTGCGCTAGCTGACGCATTTCCTGGTGCGCTAGCTAACGCACTGACTGGTGCGCTAGCTAACGCACTGGCTGGTGCATTAGCTGACGCACTGGCTGGTGCGCTAGCTGACGCGTGCTACTGCTAGCTGATCATGACGTACGTGTCGTGCGTGCTATGTGACGCCAGCTCCATGCCACGAAGCGGGTATGTCTCCCAAGTCCCATATAAACGGCTCTGAGTGACGTCACAGATCTAAACGTCAATTTTTCTGTATCCTAAACCTAACCATTGCCCTAACCAAAACCCTAACCTTAATCCTTATCCTTCACCTAACAAATCCTGACCCTAACCAGAACCCTAACCTTACTGCTTAAAGTTAAAGCGCTAGATGCGCTTAATTATATTTTTCTGAGTGACGTCATTGTCATAGATAATGAAGGCTCCCGTTTATATGGGAGACTGACCACGAAGCGGCTGGCGTCGTATAGCACCCGTAAAAAACTTGCGTTCAATTGCATTTGCATTGAATCACCAGTGCAAATTTTTATTCAGTTGGAGAGCTTGGAAATATAGAAAGTAAGACGTGGAGTTGAAGTTAGCAAATTAAGCTTATAATTAGATTGGGTTTTGCGGTTAAAATTGACTCAGGTCTGGAATGCAGCACAGCAGCCTCAACACATTTGCATGCACCTCATGACCTCAGTAAAAGTTCTCAGATAATAATGACTGTTTATTGTTTAACATTCTGAGTGTTATTTATCTGTCAGAACCGAGAGTGGTAGGTTAAACTGTTGAAAAACCTCCCCCGCCTGACAATCTGATAATATCTGGTTGTCAGGCGCGGTTACGGGAGTTTCGTTTCGACCAATCAGAGTGCAGGAGTATGCTACACACGACGCTGATTGGATCATGAATGTATGAGTACGATACAACGATAGCTTGAAATAATAAAGTTATGATTTACAAAGTAAAGTTAAATAGTTTTACTTATCTTTCCGGGTCAAGAAAATAAACTAGGAAATCTTGTGTGGAACATGTTTTATATCCATAAATTATTGAATTCACAACATGAATTACCTTTGGAACAAAATTTGATCAACCGATCGAAATTATCAATACTATGCACCATTAAATATTCATAATACCAGCAGCAATCAGACAAAAAATGAATCTCCAATTAATTAATTTTATTATAGTTTACAAAAAAGTAGTAAGTGTAAGGGCGGCGTAATACACCGTACTAAGGATCAAGACACCACGGTAGCGAATAAAACTTTAATTCCACACAGCAATTATGTAACTCCCTCAAACTCTACTAAACGTAAATTTTTAAATTATAGTCATCATGGGCAAAAAGAGTCCAGGCTTTCCAACAGGGAACTGAAACTAATAAATAACCATCACGTAATTATATAATTAGGTTATTATCTAATTAAAGTTGATTAGAAAGCAGCGGGACACACACATTACACATTAACCCGCTAGATATCTATTAGGGGCACTACTCAAAACACGAAAACATATTATAAATTTTTCTAAGTTGATACGAAATAAAATCAAATTAAGAAAAAGTATCATAAAAAATGTTTCATAAAATCATACGTAGTTGTATAATATAACGGCTGGAGTCTGAATAAAATAACGAATTTTCTGAATTTACCCCTTCTAAAAGTAAATGTGAAACGGCACAAAAAGTCGGTGTGAAAATGAATGTGTTTCATTTATCTGAAAGTTTAAACACAAGGAAATGATTTTGTAACTATTCAAAAATATCAGTCCAAAAACTTACGCTCGGTCACTCGAATTAATCCACCAAAAATTAAAGAAATTAAATCAAAATGCAAAGTGATAAAACAAGTTCATTGCCCATAAATTATTCCATCGGTTCAAAATCATAGTCAAAAGATTCAAACATGATAAATCAAAGGTCACAAATATTCCATTAACAAAAACCCCAAATATTCTGCGAATCCCAATCACAGTTCCGATTTAGATTGATAATAGAAATTCTGCAAATGAATGATGAGTAGTTTGACACCGTAAATTGAGTAATCGCCATCTAGGTCCATGATATAGGTATCAATTATTGTCTCTCCCCTTACGGTAACGGAAATTTCCCTCAAAACGATTACAACTGACCTCTCGACAAAATTTGACGGCCTCCACGGCTCCAAGCACAGGGTGTTAGTTGGAGTTGGGGTGTGGGGTCAGATTGCAGGTATCAAGGGTTATGGTTAGCAGGTTAGGTCCAAACAGAGAGATAAACCCGTGTGTAGACCACTCGATTGAAAAATGCTTGATGAAGATGCGCGAAATTGTGTGCTTTTGACAGAATTTATTTTGAAGCACCCAGAGGAAATCCGCGCGTCTTTATCGAGGCCTCTGTCAATCGAGTGGTCTGCACACATATGCGAAACTTTATCATTAATTCAAACGTGCCGTGAGGTCTATGATGCCGTGACTCCGTCAGGTTTAAACCCGCTCCCTGAGTCTCTGAATCTCTGATCACTGTCGCAACGGATACGTTTCTTGGAAGGTCTGGAATATCGTAGGTTCGGTTCGCAAACAATCGACAATCACTTGGAACCGCAACTCCCACTCACTCTCCCCTGTTTCACTGCTGTCAGTGTGTTTCCGTGAGGGGGCAGGAGAAGACAATACGTCTCCTGGCAACGTTGCACCAGTATTTTCCATTGAGAAATTGTAAAGGGTTTTAAAAGGGTTAGTCCCCCCCCGGAAAGGGGGAAATTTCATCGTCACTTGGGGGACTAGCCCGGGGAGGAGGGAAAGGGGGGATTCCCTTGGGAAACCCCTTTTCTTTGGGAAAAAAGTGCCGGGGGGTTTTGGGGGAAAAAGGGGGGGTTAATTGGGTCCCCCCCTGCATCAGGGGCTGGGTCGTGTTCCCCGGGTTTAGGTTGTAGGGTGCAATCTTCAAAAGGGTTTTTTTTGAAAAAAGGGGGTTCAGGGCAGACTTGTCACTAACAGCACACTGCAGACCGGTGTCAGTGAAAAATAGGGGGGGTGTCGTTCACCCCAGGGGTGGGGTTACTGAATTGGTGTCACCTGGGGAACACCAATGGTGCCAGTGACACTCGAAAAATTTCGGACAGGGAGACTGGGTATTTGGCTCCCCACTTTGGGGGGTTAAATGAAACTGCACGGGGTCAGTGAACCCAACGGGTCAGTGACAGGGCCCGACTGATTTAATGCACCCGGTGTCAGTAAAAGCAAAATTTGGGGTCCCAATTTACTGGTAATTGGTGTAGTGAAAAGGGTGACCGGTGTCAGCAGTGATGACGGGGTTAAATGACATTGCAGGCCGGTGTCAGTGCTGAAATGGGTCAATTAAATGTTTACCCGGGCAGTGACCAGTAAAAGGGGGTCAAAGGCCCCCAAAACCCCCGGGGCCCGGGCACCCACACCTTTGTCTGACACTGCACAGGTTTTCACTGTCATTAAAACCCCCTGGTGCGGACACCGCCCCACTGGGCAACCCGCACCCACTGGTTTTCGTGGAAACCCCCACCTTGTCAGTACCCCACTTGGGGTCGTGACACCCCCCACTGGTGTCCATTTACCCCCTTCCCCAGGGGTGACACGGGTATTTCCCCCTGGTGTAAAAAACACTGCAAAAATGGTGTCGGGACACGGCCCCAATTGGCCCTATTTTACCACTGGTGTTAAAATGAAACGCAGACCAATTTATGGGCAAGTGGTGGGCAGGGCACGGCCCTGTTGTCAGTGGCCAAAACTGTTGTGGAAAACACTGGTGTCCGTGACACCCCCACGGTGTCCTTGACCTTTATCTCCCAAACCCCCCAAACATCCTCAAACCCCTCCCCCCTCCTCCCTCCTCGTGTGCCGCTGGTCAAACCACCCCGCTCCCCCCTCCCCCCACTTCCTGCCCCAAGGGGGATCTGGAATAGGTGGGGGGCTTAAACCAAGGGGAGGGGACTTCCTTTTTTGCTACCTGGGGGAGGGCATTCCCAAAACCTTTAAAATTTTTCAAATTTGGGAATTATCCCCCAAATTCCCAAATGGAAAACCCAAATTATTTTCCTTAATTTTAACCCATAGTGTTTTTTTCGATGATAAACAATTCCCCCTCCCGAAGTATTTTGCAACTTTGGGGCTGGTTTTCTTCCGAAAACCTTTAAAAGGGGGTTTGGGGGTGCTCGGTAATTAAACTTTTTAAATCAAAATTTTTCATTTTAGGGGACCTTTTAAAAGGGGAATTTTAAAAATTATCAATATCAATGGAAATTCCCCTTCCCCTATTCTTTAAATTCAACAGAACTCAAATATTTAACTTTTTATTGAGTTAATACGTTCAAAATTTCAGGAGGTAATTTTCAGTCCCTCT